>JAGFNQ010005090.1:224435-310050 GCA_024364735.1 Boesenbergia rotunda
ACAGGAAATGCTTCGAAAATTCAATATGAGTGAATCAAAAGAGGTAACCACTCCCATGGCTACAAACACAGATTAGACAATGATGAGAGTGGTAAACCCGTTGATCTAACTCAATATCGAAGCATGATAGGTAGTCTGCTATACCTCACAGCCAGTCGACCAGATATACTATTTGCTGTAGGTATGTGCGCTAGGTATCAAGTTTGTGCCAAGGATTCTCATTTAATTGCTGTTAAGAAATTTTGAGATATCTCAAGGGCACAATTGGTGTAGGTCTTTGGTATCCCGTACCGAATCTTTTGACTTGATTGGCTATACGGATTCCGACTACGCTGGATGTAAGTTGGACCGGAAAAGCACTAGTGGGGGGCTGCCAATTCTTAGGTTCATCCTTAGTAAGTTGGTCGAGTCGGAAGCAACATTGTGTTGCTCTTTCCACTACCGAGCAGAATATATCGCATGGGAGAGAGTGTATCGGCAATTGTTGTGGATGATTCATACGTTAGAGGACTATGGATTGAGTTACAAGGGTGTGCAAGTGTTATGTGATAACATTAGCACAATTAACTTAACCAAGAATCTAGTCCATCATTCTAGGACAAACATATTGAAGTAAGACACCACTTCATTAGGGATCATGTAACTAGGGGGAACATCATACTCTCTCATGTAGAGTCCAAGTCAAACCTAGCTGACATTTTCACTAAACCACTTCCCGAAAATGAATTTAGTTTCCTAAGACGGGAATTGGAATGTGTCGCGCTTCATGATTTCAAATTGCATTCAAACCCTTCATGATTATTTCGAATTGTTGGGAATCAATTGGGTAACTTTGGGGACATCTCACACAAACTATAAGGTTTACCAAAATATTTTTGTTTGCTAGAATGGGGTGAGATGTTAGGATCAACTCAATTTCTCAAAATGTCATGCATCCCTTGAGAAATTAAGTTGACGAGATAATAATCACGGCGGTGACCAAGTATGGGGAAAACCATTGCATAACATATGTGTATATGGCTTCTTGATCATACTTGGACATTCCAATCAAGGAAACTTGATTGGAACATTGGATTTGACTCAAACTTGATTGATTTTGCTTGATTGATTGTTGATTGAGTTTGACTCCATTTGTATGGGTCAAAGTGATTGTTGAACCTATAAGGACCTTTGATTCTTGTTAAGGGATCAATTTTAGTCAGGAAATCATGTCCAAGTTCGATAAAATTCATCAGATCTCGTTGGAAAGTTTAAGAAATTCTGAAACTGAACATTTCAGTTCGTATCAGGGAATACCAGGAACCCTGATCAGTCACCGGACCGATCAGGCATAGGGTTGATCGGTCCCTGGACCGATCTGGCTTCTTCCTGTGGTGTTCGGTCCACAGACCGATCAGCGAGACAAGCCGTGATCTCCCGGAATTTGACTAAGTGTACTGAGCTAGCCCGGATCAGTCCCTGGACCGATCTGGCACCCTATGGTGATCGGTCCACAGACCGATCAGGGAGCCCAACAGTTTTCCTCCAGACCCTACTGTTTGTATCCTGATCGGTCAACTGACCGATCAGGATCGCGTCTGATTGGTCATCCGACCGATCAGGACCGGGCCAGTCCGATCAGGCTATAGCCTGATCGGTCTGGGTGTGATCAGATCGAACGATGATCCGTTCAAACGCATTAAATTCTGGTTGGTGGATCGATCCACCAACCGATTAACTTCGCCAAACACCCTCATCTCCCGAACCCTAGCGCCGAAAAACCCTTTGCGCGACCCCGTGTGTGCAAGAAGGCTCTCCTCTTGTTCTTCTTCCTCGTGTGAGCGTAAGTGTGAAGGATTCTCGGAGTCCTGTGCACGTTCCTCTCTCGCAGAAACATTCTGCGACCATCTCTTGCACCGCGACCCCCTCTTCCGCGCAAGGTTTTTGCTCTCGACCTCCAGGAACTACTCCAATGGCACCAAAGTAAGTTCTTGCTTTGGTTTTTCATTAGAATTAATCTATAATATGTGTTTGTGAAGCTAACCATGTTTTGGTTCTTGTTCTTGCTGTTGTACCGTGACCTTATTGCACTTGCGTGACTCCTGTGTTTGCCGTGACCCTACTTTCCCATCAATTCGATCCTTTTGGCTCTTGTTCTCGCTATTGCTCTACTTTTGATGTCTACCCTTTGATTGGGTCTTATCTATGATGATCAATCTTTGTATGTGTGATTCAATCTATATCCATGCCCAAAATCGATTAAATCATGTGTATGATCAATTCAAAACCCTTTAGAAAGTCATCCAAGGGCAAGGAAGCTGCTGAGGGCAGCTCGAGGGGGAAAGCTCCTTCCTCCTCTGCCCCTTCCAGAAGGCCATAGCCTTCTTCTAGCTCCAGGTTCCCAAATGCGGCCTGTGAACAGGCCTTTCAAGCTAGGACATTCAAACTATTACCCTGCAGATCTATTGATGTTCCCTTCCTAACTGAGTTCTGTCCCTCTGTCATGGAGATTGTCACTTACTACAATCTGGGTTTTCTTCTTTCCTTGGAACGGACCATAAATTACGACCTCGTCTCTGAATTTTACAACAACCTACAATAAGGTCCTCAAGGGGGATTCGAGTTCACTACTCGTGTCGGGAAGATGAACCTCGATTTTTCATATGAGATTTTGGCAGAGTACTTGGGTGGTCGACGATCACCGAATCTTTATTCGATCTATCCTGAACTTCCTGATCCTCTGCTAGCACCGTTCGCAGATGTTACCCCTGACTCTATCTATCAGCACTTTTTTTGGTCATCCTCGCCCTGCCGGGCTTGACGAATTGGGTCCAGTTTTCCCCACTTTTGCTGCCCTCCGCCTTGCTCCAGCTGATTATGTCCTTTTCAAGATCATCACAAATTGCATTTTGCCCATTACTTCAAAGCCGTTGGCCGAGATCCGACCCTACCACTGCCTCATGCTCTACGGCATGCATTGCCGGATGGACTTTGATATCATGGAGAGCATTTTTCAGTCTATCATGTCCTACCGTGAGCCTAGCCGTCGCACGGTTTATATGCCTTTTGGTCACATCATCACTGATTGGCTTATGTCAGTTGGTGTTGATGTCTCCAAGGGCAGGACCGTGCCCATGGTTAAGCAAGATTGTCGTTTGGGTCGGCGGGCTTTTGCAAAGTCTGGTATCATCATTCGTGAGCGTGATGGGGTCTTGGTGTGGAAGGATGGACGCGGACTTGGTGAGCTGCCTGGCGGAGCACCACAGTTTCAAGCACCACACGATGCTCCTCCTGCTGACGATGAGTATGACGACGAGCCGGAGCCTGATCTTCGCTAGCAGATCGCGGAGCTGGATCAGACCTTCCAGTAGGATTTTCAATTGCGGGAGGCTTTCCGCGAGGAGACCCGATCACGGTTCAGCTCTATTGAGCACAGATTGACAGCGATTGAGACTGACATCTCTGGGACCCGTGCCCTCCAGCAGACATGGTATGATGAGTGGCGCAGCCACACATTTCCAGGAGGTGCACCTTCATCGAGTACTGCACCAGGGTCCTGTGCTCCTACTGATGCGATGATGGGTGACCTTATGCACGATGACGACCCACCAGCTGATCATTGAGCTTGGATGTTTATTGTCTCTTTTCATGATGTGTGTACTTGACATGTTTGACTTTTGGGCTGTATGCCCTTGACTTGCTTAATGTGGCTTTGTGCCACACGTCTTTGGATTTCTACTTGTTGATGCTATGATGACTACTATCTGAAATTGTGCTATACTGCCATGATTATGTTTTTATCTCATGATAGTATGCCTATTGTTGATGCCATGCTGTTTATATGACTATGATCTGCATGTTTGCTACACTGTCATGTTCATGCTTACAATGTCATGTCTACCTGATACATATACATGTTATGGCATGCTTTGCGAGTTAATAATTCGTGTTCATATAATGCATGTGATTGCTATATCTTGCTCTATCTTTTTCACATGTGTTCGTATGGTTATCCAACAACCTATCACATCTTTGTTGATTTGGGATACCCCTAGGGTTGAGGGGGAGTTTGTTTTAATCTTAACAGCCCTTCTAGCCCCTTTTCGGTGTTCGACAAAGGGGGAGAGTGTGGATTGGTTAAGTTTAGGATGATCATATTGTAGGGGGAGGATCTGGATTCCCCTATGATTCTAAAGTTGAAAAATATTGATTGAGATCCCTAAACTTAGATCGGGTTGTCAAACAACAAAAAGGGGAGATTGTTGATGCAGTCTGGCCCTGATTGTTGTTTTGGTATTGACACCGATTTAAGTTTAGGTGGATGATTATTGATTATGATTAAGTCTTGATCGGGGATCAGGCATGATATGGAAAATCCTAGTCTGGAGGGCTAGGTGTTGGAAAATCCTAACCTGGAGGGTTAGGTGTTGAAAATCCTAGTCTGGAGGGCTAGGTGCTGGAAAATTCTAACCTGGAGGGTTAGGTGTTGAAAAGTCCTAGCTTGGAGGGCTAGGTGTTGGAAAAGTCCTAATTCGGAAAGGTTGGGTGAAAAGTCCTAGCTTGGAGGGCTAGGTGAAAAGTCCTAACTTGGAGGGTTAGGTGCAAATTCCCATCCTGGAGAATTAGGTGAAAAAGTCCTGGCTTGGAGGGTCAGGTGCCTAGCTTGGAGGGCTAGGTTGGATGAAGTTCTAACTCGGAAGGGTTGGGTGAAAAGTCCTAGCTTGGAGGGCTAGGTGAAAAGTCCTAACTTGGAGGGTTAGGTGCAAATTCCCAACTTGGAGAGTTAGATGGAAAATCCTTAGCTTGGAGGGCTAAGGTGGATGGAAACTTAGCTTGGAGGGGTGAGTTTGAGTCCCTGGATCGGTCTGGTGATCGATCAGGGATTCTGGCACGCTGCTCCTTCGTGGATCGGTCTGGTGACCGATCCAGCGATGACTGATCGGTCGGGTGACCGATCAGGGAGCACACAGTGAGGTTGGGAACCTACTGTGCTGCTCCTGATCGATCTGGTGACCGATCAGGGAGTATGCGTTTCACCCATTGACTGGCTCCTGATCGGTCTGGTGACCGATCAGGGAGCGAGCAGTGAGGTTGAGTTCCCCTGCTGAACTGCTCCTGATCGGTCGGGTGACCGATCAGGATCACTGTGCAGATCGTTCTGGAGAATGATCAAGCATCGCAGGTTCCAGACTATGATCGATCACGCTCTAGCCTGATCGGTCTGGTCATGATATGATCGGTCTGGTGACCGATCAGGAGGCTGCCTGATCGGTCTGATGACCGATCAGGAGGTCTGGCCTGCGAAGCTCAGAAATCGCCCAAGAAAGGGGTGGATCGTTCGGGTGATCGATCCACAACCTGGGATCGGTCCGGTGATCGATCCAGGAGAAGTCACAAAGAAATCGCGATTTCTGATTGAGCGTTGTGGACCGATCAGGCTCTAGCCTGATCGGTCTGGACCTAGCCTGATCGGTCTGGTGACCGATCAGGAGTCGCTCTGATCGGTCAGGTGACCGATCACTTTAATTCGAATTGCACTGTCAGACGCTCTGATCGCGTCTGACCGTATCCGATTCGCTGATGGTTGTCTCTGATACTTGATTTACTGTGTGATATACTGCTCTAATATTCTGACTAAGCTGCAGGTGACAGGGGAGGATTCAAACACTCAAGGAGAAGTCAAAGGGGGCTTTCCTTGGAGCAGGTTTGTCCATTTCTCCACTCAGGTTGCAACGGCTGGAGCTGCAGGACTGAAGCCGCTGACTGAAGCTTGGCTGAGGGAGCTCAGGAAGTTCAGTAAGGGTTCAGTGTAGCTGGCGTTGGCAGTGAGGCAGCTGGAGGCTGCTGGAGATGAGGTCACTTGATGCTTGGCGGAGAAACAAAAAGGAACGGGAGACAGCTTGGTGGAAAGAGAGAAGCATTCGAAAGATTACAACTTGTGTTCTTGAGTTCCTATGCCTTGAGTTCTCCACATCAAGCTTGCTGTGTTCTTGAAGTTTCCATCATTCTGAGCAAGCTATCGAGAAGCAATCATCCATTTCTCGAGCACTTGAAGGAGAGAACGAGAGGCTTGGAGTCCGACAGTGGGAAGACACGAAGAAGGGTTCTTGCGTGAGATCGCCACTGGGTGGAGCTCACGGAAGCTTGCTGCGTTCTTCTCTTTGCTAGGTGTTTGAGTAAGATCTTTCTTGTTGTTTCATTGAGCTTAAACATTTATCTGATTGAAACGCTGTGGAGAGGTTTCTCCACCGAGAAGGAGGTTGCTTTATATCCGGTGATCACCGGGGCTTGATCTGCCGACGATCAAGGGATCGCCCACCTTAAGGGCACGCCAAGGAGTAGGGGCAAGTTATCCCCGAACCTTGTAAACCCTCTTGTTAGCGATCTTGGTAGCTGTGGTTGTTAGCTTTCATCTTTGTTTTTAGTTTACTGCACTGTTTTGTTTTTCCTTTGCTTCTTCCGCTGTGCTACTGATAAGCTAAGTGCAGAAAACTTGCTAAGTTCTCAAAGAGAAAGTGTCGGCTATATTCACCCCCCCCTCTCTAGCTATCTCGTCACCAACACTACTAACGCTGATATACCTGCATTTGATCCGATGCAGTTTGATGTCCCACGTGCTCTCGATGATCAGGACTGTTGTACTTTGATGTCGGCTTTGACTTATGACTGTTGTTGATATTTTCTTCTGACTATGTGACATTATGCTATGCTTGTTTTGGTGTTTATTTCAGTCATCAGCTATATTCTATTTTTACTCCTTACTCCATTACTTAGTGTCATATGATGCATATATGTATTTTGCCATGATATATTTCTGTTATATGCCTTTCATATGCCTTTCAAATATTTCTCTTCGGTTCTTTTGGTTTTGGGGAGAGACCCTTGTTTTAAGGGGGAGATTTTGAACATAATAACCAGTCTACACCCTTTTCGGTGTTTGACAAAGGAGGAGAGGATGGTTAGTTAAGTTTAAGATTTGTTTTATTTACCTGTTAATGAACTTAACTATTGTAGGGGGAGGGTATTGATTCCCTTGCAATAATAAACTTGACTCATATTTTCACCTAATACTTAAACTTAAATCGTGTTGTCAAACAACAAAAAGGGGGAGATTGTTGATGCAGTCTGACCTGATTGTTGTTTTGATGTTGACACCGATTTAAGTTCAGTTGAGTGAGAATTGAGATCAGATAGTTAAGTTCGGATTAAGTGTACTCTGGTCAGAGAGGGCTCGGTAGCTCGTTCTCCGGACTCTGGTCAGAGAGGGCTCGGTAGCTCGTTCTCCGGACTCTGGTCAGAGAGGGCACGATAGCTCGTTCTCCGGACTCTGGTCAAAGAGGGCGTGGTAGCTCGTTCTCTGGACCGAGATGAGTCGGAGAGGGCTCGGGGGCTCGTTCTCCAGGATCTGGTCAGAGAGGGCTCGGGAGCTCGTTCTCCAGACTCTAGTCAGAGAGGGCTCGGTAGCTCATTCTCTGGACCGAGATGAGTCAAAGAGGGCTCGGTAGCTCGTTCTCTAGACTTTGGTCAGAGAGCACTCGGTAGCTCGTTCTCTGCACCAGACTGAGTCAGAGAGGGCAAGGGAGCCTGTTCTCTGAACTCAAGGTTTAACTTGAGTTAGTCATGGTCAGAATTGGGCCATGAATTAATCAAGTGATTTGGTTGGATCGGTCTGAAATCCGATCAGGGAGTTGGCACAAACCCTCTTGATAGTAGATCAGTCACATGACCGATCCAGGATGTCCGATCGGTCTGTTGACCGATCCAGAAAGCTTCTGAGGAAACAGAAAGTTTTTTGAACGGTCTGGTGACCAATCAGCAATCATTTTGTGTGGTCAAAGAAAGATAAGAGGAATCTCTGATCGATCAGTGCGACCAATCAGAGTAGGCCCTGGACTGATCAGGAGGTAGCCTGATCGGTCAGGTATGTGCCTGATCGGTCTGTATGACCGATCAGGCACTTCATTAATTGGTCTTCTTGACCGATCAGGTTGCCTTGACTGGAAATCCAGTGAGGTCAGGGATCGGTCTGGTGACCGATCCCCTGGTCTCTGATCGGTCAGTGGAACCGATCAGAACATCACTGGATCAATCAGGATAGAGTCTGATTGGTCAGGAGGTTGTCTGATCGGTC
The DNA here is from genome assembly GCA_024364735.1 of Boesenbergia rotunda. Taxonomy (NCBI): domain Eukaryota; kingdom Viridiplantae; phylum Streptophyta; class Magnoliopsida; order Zingiberales; family Zingiberaceae; genus Boesenbergia; species Boesenbergia rotunda. Next base: position 232,546 of record JAGFNQ010005090.1, read on the forward strand.
AAGGTGACCGATCAATACCTCTGATCTTTAATTCAAATTGTTGTCAGCGCAGTTTTGATTTCTAATGTGCTTCGCTAATGAATATGTAAGTGTGTAGACGACACAGAGCTGTGATATTCAAATGAAGGAACAAGAAGAAGGGTCAATTATGACTTTCCCTGGTGTTATTTTGTTTGATATACGTTTACAGGTTTCAACAATATCTGGCATCTGACCTGAAGCTTTAGCTGAAGAGATGATTTTAGTGTGCTGAGAGCTCAGAAGGGGTCAGTGGGTGACGACGCCTGTGTGTGTGCAGCCTGTGTATGCAGAAGAAAGGCTTAAGAAGAAGAAGCTGGCGAAGCAAAGGAGAACAAGAAACAGAGAACGAAGCGAAGAGTTTTGCTATGGTGTTGTTGTGCTCTCTACGACTTGCTTCTTGCTTAAGCTTTCTTATTACTACTGGAGCTTGTGCTTCCGTCTGTCTCCTATGCTTCATTTGATATATTTCTGAGACGTTTGTTGAGAGGTTACTCCACCGAGAAGGAGAAAGTTTTTAGCCGGGTTCCTTTCGGGGTCTGATCTGTCGAAGATCAAGGGATCACCCACCTCACGGGCACGCCAAGAAGTAGGGGCAAGCTATCCCCGAACCTTGTAAACACTTGTGTTAGTTTCTATTTGTGTTTCTTTCTATTTTGTTTTCCACTGCTAATCTGATTGTAGGAAGAAAGAAGCAAGTTTTGATGGGTGGCGATTCACACCCCCCCCTTCTCTGGCCATCCCAAGATCCTAACAACCTAGGCCACTTTTCGGGCGGCATTCGAGAGCCAGTACCTTCCAGCGACGTATTGAGTGGCTAAACGACAAGAGTTTTTGAGTCTCCGGTAGGGAGATCTTATGATTATGCAATATAATATATTGTTTTGCCGATTAGTCGAGTATTTCCCCTAACTTGTTGCAGAGGACAAAGAGTGGATGAAGCAGTTTAAGCTGGGACTAGCAGGATATATTTATGTTTGGATGGCTGCTTTAAACATAACATCTTATCGAGATGCATTGGACAAGGCCCTTCTGATTGAGATGACCCAACAGAGGATATACGGAGATGAGAAGAAGGGTAAGTAGTAGACTCAGGGTACATCTCAGACTCAGCAGCCGCAGATTACTGGACAGAAACGTGGCAGTCAGAGTAAATCAGCTCAGGGTACTTCTGGGGCATCTATCAAACCTCAGAAGTCAGGACGGTCATCGACAGGGCATTTTCGATCTTCCCGGCAGAACCGGAAGAAGGCGGCTAGTGGCACTCATTGTCCTCAGTGTGGGTCATGAGACCATGTTAGAGCAGACTGTACGTTGGACCAGGCAGTTTGCTATTACTGTAAACTGCTAGGGCATATGAGCCGAGATTCTGCACTGAAGGCACAACATGTAGCTACGGGGGTCTCAGTTCCAGGAGGACGTTTTGGATCGATAGAGTCTCAGAGAGGAGGGCAGAAAGCCCAGACTTCAGTCAGACAGCAGAGGACAACTCCTCCTCCAGTACATTCGTATCGTCCACAGCTGACAACTATTCCCCCAGCGCACGTGTGTTGTATGCATGGGCACAAGCACACTTATAGTCCGACCGTATCTTAGTGTTCGGCTTCAGGATCTCAGTATCAGTCTTACTCAGCCTATCAGCCTCTGGAATAACAACCTACAGCCTATCAGTCTGTAGCCTATCAACCTCCAGCCCATCAGCCAACAGTATACTAGCCGCAGCAGACCGATGGACCCTCAATATCTCAGCCTCAGCTGATTTTGGCATTGCCTTCCATAGTTTCGGAGATAGGACGCGTGTCCACAGTCACCAGAGAGGAGGCTCAAAGGCCCGATGGATCGATCTTTCATGGTACGATTCATCTTTATTTAATTCCTGCAGAGTTATTAGTTGATATTGATAGTTATTACTCCTTTTTTTCTCGCATATTTATGAGTAAGATTGGTAGGGTACCTACTCCTAGACTACAACATCTATCAGTGTCCTTATCGTCCGGAGAGATTTTGAGCATTACTTAGGAGGTCAGAGCGCGTCCCTTGGATTTCAGTACTGTTACCGTCACCGTTGACTTATTGGTTCTTGAGATGGTGGAGATTGACGTCATCCTTGGCAGGATTGGCTGACAGTTTATCATGCCACAGTTGATTGTCAGGCGAGGGTGGTCATTTTTCAGCCCCTGAACCAACCCTCGTGGGATTTCACTGGCATCAGAGATGATGGTATATCGATTATATTAGCGCTCTAAGCGTAGAGACTTGTATCGCATTACCGTCAAGGTTTTCTGTTATCGTTGATCAGTACTGACAACAGCAGTAGCACCCAACTCTTGGATGTTCCAGTTGGCAAAGAATTTCCAGACGTATTTCCAGAAGAGTTACCGGGTTTGCCTCCCAGAAGGAAAGTGGAGTTTACTATCGAACTAATTCTGGGGACTACGCCAGCATCAAAAGCTCCATACCGTATGACACCAAATGAGTTGGACGAGCTGAAGGTCTAGTTGCAGGAATTATTGGACAGAGGATTTATTTGTCCTAGTATATCTCCATGGGGTTCTCCTATTTTGTTTGTGAAGAAGAAGGATAGTTATATGAGATTATGCATCGACTACAGGCAGTTGAATGCAGTGACCATCAAGAATAAATATCCCTTACCACACATTGAGGACTTGTTTGATCAACTGAAGGATACATCTGTATATTCCAAAATCGATCTACGATCAGGTTTTCATCAGCTGAGAGTCAGAGATTCGAATATCCAGAAGGCAGCTTTCCGCACACGGTATGAACATTATGAGTTTTTGGTAATGCCATTTGGGCTTACCAATGCTCCTGCAGTGTTTATGGACATTATGAACAGAATATTTATGGAGTATTTGGATCAGTTTGTTATTGTTTTTATCGATGACATTCTGATCTACTCTCATTCTAAGGAGAAGCATGCACGTCATCTTCGTATTGTCCTAGAGACGCTCCAACGGGAGCAATTGTATGCAAAATTCAACAAATGTTCTTTCTGGTTGCCTTCTGTGAGTTATCTGGGACATGTGGTTTCTCAAAGCGGCATTTTGGTTGATCCATAGAAGATCGAGGCTATGACCAGTTAGGATCAGCCTAAGTCGGTACAGGAGGTGCGTAATTTTCTAAGCTTAGCAGGATATTATCGACATTTTATGGAAGGATTTTTCAATATCGCCACCCCACTGACGCGCCTTACAAGGAAGGGAGTGAAGTTTACTTGGTCAGAGGATTGTGAGACCAACTTTCAGGAGTTGAAGCGGCGGCTAGTATCTACACCAATTCTTGTATTGCCCTCAAGAGAGGACGACTTCGTGCTCTACACCGATGCGTCCCATCAGAGTTTGGGCGCAGTATTAATGCAGCATGGTCGAGTAGTCTCTTATGCTTCTCGTCAGCTGAAAGAGCATGAGAAGAACTATCCAATTCATGATTTGGTGCGTGCCGTCATTATCTTTGTACTGAAGATTTAGAGACACCATCTATATGGTATCACATTTGAGATATTTACAGATCACAAGAGTCTCAAGTACCTCTTTCCTCAGAAGGAGCTCAATCTTCGACAGAGAAGATGAATGGAGTTCCTAAGGGATTACGATTGTTCCATTAGCTATCACCCAGGGTAAGCTAATGTAGTGGCAGATGCGTTGAGCAGAAAGTCCAGAGGGGTTTTGCCCTGCCATCGAGTGATGGCCACAGATCTGGTTCAGGGTTTCTCAGAGTTGAGTCTGGAGGAGCAGGGACAAACTGAGAGGGGCATTCATATGACCATGGTTGCTCAGTCATCGATAGGGCACGGATTAGAGAAGCTCAGGCTAGTGATCAGCGTCTGTAGTTCCTAGGCAGCCGAGCAGCCTTTGGGGAGCAGACCGAGTTTACCATAGACGATGAGGCTATCCTATATTTCCAAGGGAGATTGTGTGTACATGAGTCACATCCGGTCATGGAGGAGTTACTTCAGGAGGCTTATCGCTCCCGTTTCGCTATTCATCCTGGAGGGACCCGCATGTATCGTTACTTGAGACGTTCCTACTGATGGAATGGGATGAAGAAAGACATCACGGATTTTATAGCCAGATGTCTAGTATGTCAACATGTTAAGGCCGAGCACTAGAAACTTGCCAGTTTACTTCAGAGGATCCCCATTCTTGAATGGAAATAGGAGCACATCACTATGGACTTCGTGGTCGACTTACCTAGGACCCAGAGAGGACACGATGCGATTTGGGTGATTGTTGATCGATTAACCAAATTCGTGCATTTCTTGGCGATCTGGAAGACAGACTCTTTGGACTGATTAGCGAAGTTATACTGCTGAGAGATTGTCAGGCTGCATGGTGTTCCACTGAACATTATCTCAGACAGAGACCCACGATTCACATCGCGGTTCTAGCAAAGTCTGCAGCAGGCCATGGTCACTCAGCTTTGTTTCAGTATAGCGTTCCATCCGCAGACAGATGGACAGTCAGAGCGGACCATTCAGACTTTGGAGGACATACTGACGTCTTGTGTTATGGATTTCGGAGGCAGCTGAGAGGACCATCTGCATTTGGTTGAGTTCGCCTACAACAACAGCAATCATTCGGCTATTCAGATGGCGTTGTTTGAGGCGTTGTGTGGTAGGGCTTGTCGGATACACACTCTTGGGAGGAGGTTGGGAAATCTCAGTTGCTAGGACCTCAGAGAGCTCAGCATGAGGCAGAGTTGGTTCGCACCATCAGACGGAGGATATTCAAGGCGCAGGATTGTCAAAAAAGTTATGCTGATAGGAGACAGAAACCGTTAGAGTTCTCAGTGGGTGACCATGTGTTTCTACGAGTTTCACCCATGAAAGGGGTGAAGAGGTTTGACCTTAAAGGTAAGCTAGCTCCGCAATACATAGGCCCTTTTCAGATTCTGGAGAGGATTGGAGCAATAGCTTACCGTTTGGTGCTACCACCGTCTCTTGCGGAGTTCTCATGTGTTTTATGTTTCCATGTTGAGGAAATATGTGTCAGACTCATCCCATATTTTGTCAGATATATCAGTACCACTTCAACCTGACGCGACTTACGAGGAGATGTGATAAGTATCATTTTGTTGATTATTTTAATTGCTAAAATCCATGTTTGACCCATGTTTTGCTTGCTTAATTGTGAATTTACCCTAGGTTTTAGGATTTCCTCTTATTTTGGACTTAATTGCAAATTTGCACATATTTAAATTATTTGGCCACTAATTTTTTGATCTATTTTTGTAGGCATGAAAGGATCCTGGACCTAGGGCATACTGGGTCAAACTTGAGTCGGAAGAGGACCCAAATCGAGTTATCAAGTTTCGGATTAATCTGGGCCGTCCGATTCAAAAGCGGCTAGATCTGAGCCATCCGGGACCATCTAAAGCAATCCGAGCTAGGGTTAGGGTTGATCAAGCACTCTGATCAAGATCTGAAGGTTTCATCCCAATCAGAGCTCAATCAACAGTTGGATCAAGCTCGGAGGGCTCTAGATCGTCCATTCAAAGATCAGGTTGATCTGGACCATCCGTTGCACATCTGGAGGATCCGAGCTACCACGAGGCAGATCCTGACCCCAGATCATCATCATCAATGTTTGGGTCAGATCGGATGAAGATCAGCCGTTGGATTCATTCAAATCAATCTGGGCCGTTCATTCCTAATTACTTAAGGAAAATTTGCGCAGCTTCCTCCTCGTCGCGTCTTCGCCGTTCTTCGCGTTCTTCGTTTTGTTCTTCATCGTTTTTCAAGTTCTTCATCCAAGAAGGTGTGACCACCTACATTCCAACATTAGATCATCATCTGAATCTTTGGAAGACGGCTTCGATCGAGAATTCATCTCAAATTTCATCCGGACAGAGGTGTTTGAGGGTTTCGGCATTCTCTGTGGTCCGAACACTGGAATCTCAGCTACAACCCATTTTCGATGATCTGAGCCACTTGTAGGGGTTCTCAGGTGAGCTCAGGTCTTCTCCAAATCATCATCGCAGCTCAACAAACTGAGATCGAAGCGTTTGGATTGGAAATCTCCCAGCTGATGCAGTTTGAGCAGAGTTGATCGATTGAGGCTGATTTCCACTGATTTGCTGAGCTTAGGGGTTCGAGGCCAGCCCTTGCTTGACGACCAAGGAGATTTTGAGCTCGGGAAGGGTTGAGGAGTAGATTTATTTAGTGAATTTTCTGTTCTAGCAGTAGTTTCAATTTCTGCCGCAACTCTGTTTCTGAATTTTCAGTTTTATCAGTTGTCTTAGTTTGTATTTCTGAATTGTTTAGCTTCATTAGGTTTTAAATCTTCAAGCTAAGTAGTTTAGGAGCTTGTGTAGCGAACTTTCAGATTCAATTTCAGCTAGTTTCCACTGTAATAGCTTGCGTGCCAAATTCAGCTTGCGTGCCATTTACATTTCTGCAACTTTCTATTCAGTTTCGAAATTTTCAGTTTATTTCCAATTAGATTTGTGTTTAGTTCATTCCTTGCAATTGAAGATAGCATTTAGTATGTTAGTGCATGAGATCTGAGTTTGTTTCCATTTGATTTTATTTCTGCATTTTCATTCAGCTTGTTTGCATCAATCTCCATTTCTGCAGCTGGAATTCCATATCTGCTAGTTCATCTCCTTATGCACATTGTTAGCTATCATTTCTGAGTTGTGTCAGTGAAGTAATGCATTTAGATTCCAGTATTTGAATTCATCTGCTTGCGTGAATTGCGTTTAGTTGCTCTGAATTTCTGCATGCTGAATTCCTGCATTCATTCCCTACAATTCGAACCCATTTCATTTCTGCATTTTTGTGTTTCTCAAGTTTCTGATTTCAGCTCTTAATTCCTTCACTTAGACTTGCATAGTTCATCCCTAATAGCCTTATTTCCAAATTGAATCAATAAGTTTAGAATTCTGAGTTGAAAGGTTACTATTTTCGAAAGTGGTGTTAGTTTTTGGCACAAAGGGTTTTCCTTGCGTGCCAACTGTTTGGACCTATTTGCATCCGAATTTAACCTGTTTTTGTGGCATATGATTGTGTTTGAAATCAAATAGTATAGCATGCAGCATTTCAGAATTTTATCTGCAATTGTTTGCTTTAGGAAATTGTAGCTAGTTGTGTTAAGTTTGTTGAATGTTTAGTTACTAAATTTCATAGCCAACAAGTTTTCAAATTAGTTTGCTTCAGAAAATTCCAGCCCAGCTTTTATACATTTGCTTAGCCTTTGATTTGCATTTTATATAACTTTTATTTCCCTTTTAATTTCGATTTAGCTACCTTGATTGAGTAGGTCTTCTCTTGGTTGAATTTCTTAGTTGCCATCACTTGTTAAGTGCATTTAGTTGAAATTCTTTTCTTTACCTTGCACTTTCATTTCTAAATTGCAAACAACCCCAGATTTTATTTAAAACCCAAAATTAATCAACGACACATAAATACAAGCTCGAATCACACAACGTCAACAGTCCCTTGGAAAAATACGACTTGTGGCCCCTTTACTACGTTTTCATATTTTGATTGCAAAAAGGGTTTCCAGCATTTATAAATATCTAATTTGAGACCCACATTCGTGACAGTCTATTTTGGGTCCATCAAATTTTTAGCGCCGTTGCCGGGGAACTACTAGTTGATTTGTTTGATTTTTGCTTGTGCACTTATTTCATATCTTTCTTGATTTATTTTTTGTGCTTATTGCTATATCTGGTGATTTGATTTCATTTGTTTCATCTTTTTATCTACTTTTACTGCGATTTGTTTTGGTTTTATGACCAGGTCTACAGGTGGTGATCTTGAGGAATTTGACCCTGAGATTGAGAGGACTTTCAGAGCCAGGAGGAGCCAGGGCATTCTTTCTGAGACTACAGATATCCCTCCTATTCAGACTATTTTCACTCACTCAGGCAGTATCATGGCAGACCACCAGAAGACTATGAAGGAACTCGTAGCACCAGATGCTTCATTTCAGTACTCCAGCATTGCTTATCCAGAGCTGGCGGGAGATTTTGAGCTCAGATCTGGACTCATCAATTTGCTGCCCAAGTTTCAGGGATTATCTGGAGAGGATCCAAATAGACACCTGCACGAATTCCATGTTGTATGCTCTACTATGAAGCCTCAGGGCATTTCTAAAGAAGATATCAAGCTGAGAGTTTTTCCCTTCACACTGACAGGAGCAGCAAAAGATTGGTTTTATTATCTACCTACCGGGCACGTGTCTAGTTGGATCTCTATGAAGAAAGCATTTCTAGAAAAATATTTCCCAGCCTCCAGAATAGCAATAATTAGAAAAAGTATCTGTGGCATTCAGCAAGTGGTGGGTGAGACGCTCTATGATTACTGGGAGAGATTCAATAAATTATGTTCAAGTTGCCCACAGCACCAGATCAGCGAGCAGCTTCTGATTCAATACTTTTATGAGGGATTGCTGCAGATGGACAGGATTATGATAGATGCTGCAGCTGGAGGAGCCCTAGTGAACAAAACGCCAATTCAAGCTAGGGAGCTCATTTCTAATATGGCTGAGAATTCACAACAGTTTGGGAGCAGAGCAGTGACCACTAGAGGAGTTAATGAAGTCCAGATGGTTTCTAATGATCAGAAAGAGATAAAGGATTCATTGGCAGAGATCGCATCATTTATTAAGCAATTGAAGGTTAATAATGCAAATCAAGGCTCAAATCTTTCAGCAACTCCACAATCTAATCAAGTGATAGGGGTATGCAGTATTTGCTCTAGTCAAGAGCACACTTCAGATTCATGTCCCACCCTCCAACAAGACGAGACAGTAGCAGCATTGGTAAGAGGACAATTTCAAGCAAGAAACAATCCTTACTCCTCTACTTACAACCCCGGTTGGAGGGATCACCCAAATCTAAAATATGGGAACTCTTTCTGCCAACAAAACCCTCAAACACAGCAATTGCAGCAGCCTCCACAGAGTTTCCAGCAATGTAGCAGCCTTCACAGAGTTTCCAGCAGCAACAGCAATTTCAGCCTTCGGATCCGAATTTTCAGCCTACATTTCAGCAACCGCAGCCCCTATTTCAGCAATTCCAGCCTCAATTCCAGCCATATCATCAAGGGCAGCAAGGTTTTCAATCAATTCCAGCTTTCCAACCTCAAAACCAACAAAATTTCCAGCCTTCCCAGCCCTATAATCAGAATTTCCAGCCCTACAATCAAGGGTTTCAAAATCAGAATTTTCAGTCCTCATCATCGAATTTTCCACTTCAAAATCAGAACTTTAAAGGCTACAACTCCCAGCAAGGTTTCCAAGCATGTCAGCCCGCTAATTAGCCCTACCAACAGCAATTTCCATCCTCCTATCAGCCCCAACAGCCATGTTTTCAAGGATCTCAGCAAGCTCAACCATTTCAGCCGACTACTTCATCCTTTCAAAATCAGTCAAGGCAATTCGCTAACCAAGGCTATGGGGGCCCAAATGGAGGAAATGCTCAGCAACAACAAATGATGGAAATGTTTCAACAAATGTTCCAACAACAACAACAACACAATCAAAACCTTGAGAGGCAAATGGGACAATTGGCTTGTGGGATTAACCAAAATCAAGCTCAAGGATCAAGTCAACTCCCTTCCCAAACTGTTCCTAATCCTAAAGGAAACGTGAATGCTATTTATTTGAGGAGTGGGAATGTTACTTCATCTCCAAATGGTCCAAGAGCTGAAATTTCAGAAAACCGGACAGCAACTTCAATTCCAGCCCAAAATAGCCATGAAATGACTTCAAATTTAGCTGATTCCACCCCTAGCCCGTGCCCAACTCCTTCCGTAAGCAATCCTCCAATTTTGGTGGAAAACGGAGAAGAAATCAGTGCCGAGGCAGATTTTACAGCCACCACACCGCAATGGACAGCCACTAAAATTTCAGCCCCTCCACTTCTGGCCAAAGAAGATGAAATTAGGGTTCCTCTACCCTTTCCACAGCAGAGAACACAAGCCAAAAGACAAGTGGAGGAGGAGAAGACCAAGGAGTACAATGAACTGGTAAAACATTTTAGTAAAGTAGAGATTAATGTACCTTTGCTGACTATGATAAAACAGATTTCTAAGTATGCCAAATTTTTGAAAGATCTTTGTGTTCATAAGAAAAAGCTTAAGGAAAATGAGTTGGTCAGCCTAGGGAAGAATGTTTCATCGCTCATCCATGTCATACCTCATAAATGTGAAGACCCTGGGATGTTTACTGTATCTTGTGAGATAGGGAGCACCACATTCCACGATGCCATGCTTGATTTAGGAGCTTCAATTAATGTGATGCCTAGGTCAGTCTTCCAGATTCTTGGCATAGGCCCTTTACAGCCCACTGGTGTGGTGATACAGCTAGCAGACAGGAGCCAAACCCACCCAGCAGGTATGATTGAAGATGTTTTGGTGAAGGTAAAGGAGCTAATATTTCCTGCAGATTTTTATATCTTGGATATGGAGGGAGATTATCTTACACACCGTTCTCCGCTTATTTTAGGAAGACCATTTCTGAAGACTGCTAGAACCAAAATTGATGTATATGCTGGTACACTTTCCATGGAGATCGGAGACACGGTGGTTCAGTTTAGTCTTTTCGATGCTATGAAGCATCCGAGGGAGGATCACTCCATCAGGAGCATGGATATTCTTGAGGAGCTGGAGCAGACAGAGTTAGAGGCTGAGGGATTTTTACCTGATTTTCTGGAGGAGCTATTGATTCAGAGGAGGCTGAGAGAGTATTTACTGCTGAGACTGAGGATTTTTCAGAAGATTTTTCAAATGTATTTCCAGCTGGAGAGATTTTTCTAGGTGTAGGGGATTGCACAGAGCCCCAAGGATCACTTATTCCAGTTGAGTGCCTACTAGAACTTGAACCTGATATGGAACCTATACTTGACCAGGAGGAAGCTATGGACACATCTATCATTGTGGAACCTCCAGGTATTTTTCAGCACGATCAGGTAAGTATTTCTTTTATTTTCTTGGAAAGATCAAGAGAGGTACCAAAAGTTGATTTTATTGGCTGTGATACATTTCTTGATTTGGCATATGTGGGAAATAATTGTGAAAATTCTATTGAATTATCCAAAATAGATTTCATTGATTATGATAAGTTTCTCGATGCATCTTGGGTAGATATTCATTGTGTAAAATTCTTTGAAGTATCTAAAATTGATTTTATTGGATGAAATGCATTTTTGGATACATTTTATGTAGAGATTGATGATATTACACTTCTGTCTTGCCCTATAAGCATGAGAAAGGTTTTACATGGTTTTGCAGGGTCACAAAGACTTCTGGAGTGGGTGCTTCATCTGAACAGGCTCAAACCTCCTGGAAGGAGTTCCAAAAAGAATAAAGAGGGAGTAGATTTTACTTTAATTCGAAACACTCTACCTCTTAAATAGGTCCTGTATCTAAATAACCTTCGGCCACCTGAACAGATTGCTGTAATGTCCAAGTGTGGGGGAGCGATGCATCGTAAAGCTAAACAAATGAAAGGAGCTCTTTCGCACACCCAGACTCCTCCACTACCACGATGGAGGCTATTTCTTGACAGACTCCGACCGCCAAAGATAAAAGGGAGTTTGATCTTTGTTGCCTTTTTCTTTATTGCATGTTTTCGCTTTTAAAATGAGTTCTTGCTAATAAATATGTGAGTAGAGTAACATGAATAAAAGTCATTGTAAATACCATGTCTTTTCTTTTAGCACTTTTTCTTGCATGACTAGGAATAAATGTATCCCTTTAGGTTATCTCCATAGCATTTTAGAGTCTTTTGAAAATAAATTAAATTTGGTTGTCAAAACTTAGGGTTTTAGCTCATGGATGAAATCTTGGATGCTTGAGTACTACTTTGCTTTAAATTCTTAATTGAGGACTTGAGATAAATTATTTTTGCCTGGTGAGAATTAGCCTTATATTTGTGATACACATATGTTATTGTACTCTAGAACTTGCTTAGGTTCTTTCAAAATCATATTTCAATGATTGGGTCACATTTATAGAGACAAATCATTTTGCTTCTCATTTCATATCAATTTTCATAATCTCCCTTGTATCACTTCATATTTCTCATTTCCCCCACCTAACCCCATTTTTCTATGGATTTGTTTGCTTGGGGTATTTCTTAATGCTATTTTGCCCGAGACGGACAAAGATTTAAGTGTGGGGGAGTGACTAGTGTTTTGGAAAGATTTGGTATCAAAGAGGCAATTCATGTCGAAAAATTTTTTTTTTTTGCAAATTCCATGTATCAAGATCAAGCAAGAAGAAGTAGTTAAGGAAGACAACAATTGAGGCATCTAGATTCTTGTTCATTATTTGAAGATCCAAGGAAAACAAATGGCATACAATGAAAAAAAAAATTTCTGCAATGAAGAAAAGAAATGGCACGCAAATGAAGAATGTTGTATCAAACTTGCTATAGAGCATGTTTCGGCCATTATGCTAGAGGATGCATTGCAGCTGTGATAACTTGAAACCAATGCAGCAATTATGTGCCAAATTTAATTCAGTTGAAGAAGGAAGAAAAATCTGAGCAAAAGTGGAAAGGAATAAAAATGACACAAGGAAGCAAATTGCCAAGCTTATTAAGTAGGAGAAGATGTTTCGAAATCTGAATAATCTGGAAATACTGGAAGTGAAAAGCTGTGAGGTGCTGAAACAATTGAGGACTCTGTTTTGAATCTGTATTGAAGAAAAAAAAAAGAGGAATCGGTTGGAAACTTTGAGAGCAGAAAAAGAAAAAAAAAACAAAGCAGAATTTTGAGTTTGGTTTCACTTGAGGGCTCTAGATCTGGGAGAGGTTCGGAAGCTACTGGTTTTGAGAAATCAGATATGAATAAAAAGAAGCTGCAACTGAAAAATGGAAAGTAGCAGCTGAACAGAAAAAAAAACAGAAAAAAAAACAGTTTGAAAAAAAAAGAGAAGAAACCAAGTTAGCACACCATTGAGTTTTGGCACCATGAAAGTAGTGAAGATACTCTCATCCAAATTGAAGATTTGTTCCACCATTACATTCTGAATTCACTAGAGAGAAAGAAAAAGGAAACAAAATCAGGAGGGGAAGAGAAGTAAGCAAAATTGGCACACAAGATGAAAAGTTGGCACAAAGGAGTTGATGAGGCTTTTTCATCAAATTTTTGAAGGGCAATACCAAAGCCTCATTCCATCACACTTTTGATTTCACTAGAGGACTGACAAGAGGGGCAAAGCACATTGGAAACATACTTGAGCACTCAAGTCTTCCACTTTATCAATTTTTCCATTTCCTTGATTTTTACTCCATTTCTTACCATTTTCCATGCTTTTATTTGTTTTTGTAGATGTTGATCCTAATCATGAATAATGGTGGAGATTAGATAACAAGCAAGCCTATGGTAGTGCAAGAAGTATGTGTGTTTGAGTGAGCTCCACTTCCATCATCAACTTAGAACTTAAGGAGAGAGCCACCAAAATTTTCCTTGAAAGGCTAGTGAGTTGAATTCATCTCAATGAATCATGATGGATGAAAAAGCTAAGTTGTTGATTTAAGGACAAGATACTAATTCATAGAGCTTAGATTTATGAGAATTGACGACCCTAGGTAAATTCTTTTCAATTGCTTCTAATTATGCTTAAGAAATCTAGGGGATACTTATTTGGTAGTTTCGCGAGACGATCAAGCTTAAGTGTGGGGGAGTTGATAAGTACCATTTTGTTGATTATTTTAATTGCTAAAATCCATGTTTGACCCATGTTTTGCTTGCTTAATTGTGAATTTACCCTAGGTTTTAGGATTTCCTCTTATTTTGGACTTAATTATAAATTTGCACATATTTGAATTATTTGGCCACTAATTTTTTGATCTATTTTTGTAGGCATGAAAGGATCATGGACCTAGGGCATACTGGGTCAAACTTGAGTCGGAAGAGGACCCAAATCGAGTTATCAAGTTTCGGATTAATCTGGGCCGTCCGATTCAAAATCGGCTAGATCTGAGCCATCCAGGACCATCTAAAGTAATCCGAGCTAGGGTTAGGGTTGATCAAGCACTCTGATCAAGATCTGAAGGTTTCATCCTAATCAGAGCTCAATCAACGGTTGGATCAAGCTCGGAGGGCTCTAGATCGTCCATTCAAAGATCAGGTTGATCTGGACCATCCGTTGCACATCTGGAGGATCCGAGCTACCACGAGGCAGATCCTGAACCCAGATCATTATCAGCAAAGTTTGGGTCAGATCGGATGAAGATCAGCCGTTGGATTCATTCAAATCAATCTGGGCCGTTCATTCCTAATTACTTAAGGAAAATTTGCGCAGCTTCCTCCTCGTCGCGTCTTCGCCGTTCTTCGCATTCTTCGTTTTGTTCTTCATCGTTTTTCAAGTTCTTCATCCAAGAAGGTGTGACCACCTACATTCCAACATTAGATCATCATCTGAATCTTTGGAAGACGGCTTCGATCGAGAATTCATCTCAAATTTCATCCGGACAGAGGTGTTTGAGGGTTTCGGCATTCTCTGTGGTCCGAACACTGGAATCTCAGCTACAACCCATTTCCGATGATCTGAGCCACTTGTAGGGGTTCTCAGGTGAGCTCAGGTCTTCTCCAAATCATCATCGCAGCTCAACAAACTGAGATCGAAGCGTTTGGATTGGAAATCTCCCAGCTGATGCAGTTTGAGCAGAGTTGATCGATTGAGGCTGATTTCCACTGATTTGCTGAGCTTAGGGGTTCGAGGCCAGCCCTTGCTTGACGACCAAGGAGATTTTGAGCTCGGGAAGGATTGAGGAGTAGATTTATTTAGTGAATTTTCTGTTCTAGCAGTAGTTTCAATTTCTGCCGCAACTCTGTTTCTGAATTTTCAGTTTTATCAGCTGTCTTAGTTTGTATTTCTGAATTGTTTAGCTTCATTAGGTTTTAAATCTTCAAGCTAAGTAGTTTAGGAGCTTGTGTAGCGAACTTTCAGATTCAATTTCAGCTAGTTTCCACTGTAATAGCTTGCGTGCCAAATTCAGCTTGCGTGCCATTTACATTTCTGCAACTTTCTATTCAGTTTCGAAATTTTCAGTTTATTTCCAATTAGATTTGTGTTTAGTTCATTCCTTGCAATTGAAGATAGCATTTAGTATGTTAGTGCATGAGATCTGAGTTTGTTTCCATTTGATTTTATTTCTGCATTTTCATTCAGCTTGTTTGCATCAATCTCCATTTCTGCAGCTGGAATTCCATATCTGCTAGTTCATCTCCTTATGCACATTGTTAGCTATCATTTCTGAGTTGTGTCAGTGAAGTAATGCATTTAGATTCCAGTATTTGAATTCATCTGCTTGCGTGAATTGCGTTTAGTTGCTCTGAATTTCTGCATTCATTCCCTGCAATTCGAACCCATTTCATTTCTGCATTTTTGTGTTTCTCAAGTTTCTGATTTCAGCTCTTAATTCCTTCACTTAGACTTGCATAGTTCATCCCTAATAGCCTTATTTCCAAATTGAATCAATAAGTTTAGAATTCTGAGTTGAAAGGTTACTATTTTCGAAAGTGGTGTTAGTTTTTGGCACAAAGGGTTTTCCTTGCGTGCCAACTGTTTGGACCTATTTGCATCCGAATTTAACCTGTTTTTGTGGCATATGATTGTGTTTGAAATCAAATAGTATAGCATGCAGCATTTCAGAATTTTATCTACAATTGTTTGCTTTAGGAAATTATAGCTAGTTGTGTTAAGTTTGTTGAATGTTTAGTTACTAAATTTCATAGCCAACAAGTTTTCAAATTAGTTTGCTTCAGAAAATTCCAGCCCAGCTTTTATACATTTGTTTAGCCTTTGATTTGCATTTTATATAACTTTTATTTCCCTTTTAATTTCGATTTAGCTACCTTGGTTGAGTAGGTCTTCTCTTGGTTGAATTTCTTAGTTGCCATCACTTGTTAAGTGCATTTAGTTGAAATTCTTTTCTTTACCTTGCACTTTCATTTTTGAATTGCAAACAATCCCAGATTTTATTTAAAACCCAAAATTAATCAACGACACATAAATAGAAGCTCGAATCACACAACGTCAACAGTCCCTTGGAAAAATACGACCTGTGGCCCCTTTACTACGTTTTCATATTTTGATTGCAAAAAGGGTTTCCAGCATTTATAAATATCTAAATTTGAGACCCACATTCGTGACAGTCTATTTTGGGTCCATCAAGATGCCTGTATGGATTCTGGACCACCAAGAGCGTCAGTTACGGAACAAGACAATCCAGCTAGTCAAAGTCGAATGGCAGCACCACTCTGATGAGGAAGCTACTTGGGAGGTCGAAGACACGATTTGAGCTCGCTATCCTCATCCGTTTACCTGAGGTGTATATCGTATGTTTTCGTTCAATACTATTACTGTTTGTTAGTTAATAGTATCTGTTAGGTTTAGTTGCGAAATTTGGAAACCAAATTTTTATTACTGGGGGGAATGTTAAATATAGAAAAAATCGAGGGGGTTTTTTGCAAATAGGTATATATATATATATATATATATATAAAACCTAAATTCCCAAATTTCCTCACTTAATTCCTCTCTTCCCCATCGACCTCATCCCCGACGGTTCCCCATGCGAAACCCTAGCAGACGACTCCCTCTCCACTTGAAGGCTTCCCCTCTTCTCTTGTCGGCATCGAGGAACACCTCCAACCTTACCTCTATTTCACAGTGGATCACAGCAGGAAGGGTAAGATCCTTGTTGAGCTTGGGGGTTGTTTTGTTGGATCCAAGCCAAGGAAGCTCCAATGGCGCAAGCACAGGTAGGTGGGATCTTTTTATTGGAGTTGTTTGGGTTTGTTTTGTTTGGTTTGGGAGGGTAACGCAATAGGTTTCGTGGAGTTTCCATAAGCCCGTGAGATTGATTGGTTTTTGAGTTGAAGCTCGTTAAATGGTGATTTTATAATGCCTATGCTTGCTGTGACAGATTGTAGGAATTGGAGGTTGGGCGTTGTGTTGATCGGCAGTGTGAGCAACATGTATAAATGCTTGATTTTATGTTGTGTAGTTGTCGTGGGCAATGATTAATCTGAAGAAAAAAAACGTTAAGGTTGTATGTGAGCGAGTGTGTATATATATGATTGTAAAGATAGGTGGTGGGTGTTATTGTTGGGTATTGAATCGATTACTCGAATTAGGTTTGGGCTAGGTCTAACATGAACCTAATCTTGGTAACTTGGAATAATTCGAGTTGAGCATTTAATTATGGTTATAATTAATTAAATGTAATGAGATAATTAGGATGCTCCTAATTAATTAGGATAGCTCGTTTAGCTAAGTATCATGTATTATAATACCTAAACTTATATCTTTTATTACAGGATCTACAGATTGGCTAGACGGAAGGTTCTTTCCAGTATTACACACGTCATTTACAAGGCGGGTACCATCTGACTTATCTCTGTAGATATTTCAGATTTCTATGTATAGTTCCCTGTATGGATAGTAGTAGGATTTACCTTTATCTACCTTTTGGTTATCCTGCTTAGTACTTAATACATGGCCCTTTAACATGCTCGAATTTATTTTCCATACAGTCTCTATGCTTGATATTCTGATTCTGGAGAGTACACATGTTTATCGATACCTAGCATTTTGCATGTCTAGTAGGTTATTTGTATACCATGAATGCTTTGGACCAGTGCATATCATTTGAGGTTATTTGATGTGTGTTAGCGTCATGCATCATCTTTGCATTATTGCATAACTGGTAATCTCTGGGCTCCCTTATGGTTAAGACGGGTCGTCAGTCATATCAGGATCTGCACACACTGCCACACATAGGTTAGTAGTGATACTATCAAGAGGGTGTGCGCAGTTGCCCTATCAAGGCTCCGATTGGCTGCTCACGGGTAGTGGTTCCGCAGCGTGGTAGGAGACAGGGATCTCTAAATTTCAAGGTGAATTGCCCTCTTGCCACCATTGACAGTGTTACATCAATTGGAAATGTTTTTTGCAAGTTTTTTTTTGGGAGCAACACAATCGAATATGAAGACTCATTGGGTGGCATGGGCAAAGATTTGTAAGCCAAAGTTAGAGAGAGATTTGGGTGTGAGGAGACTATTAGACCTTGCTACAGCTACTCCCATAAAGCTATGGTTTAAATTCAGAGAACAAAAGACTCCATGGGCAATGTTCTTGACGAAAATGTACTGTGGAACGAACTCGCCAAGTGTAGTCTTGGCAAATTGGAAGTGTTCTCCCTGTTGGCGCAGACTGATCAAAATACGCAGCTTAGCAGAGAAAAATATTGGATGGATTATTGGACAAGGAGAGCTAAGATTCTAGTATGACACTTGGTTGGATATAGGCCCATTATATCAGTCTTGCATGGTGGTTGGGAATCTTGATTGCAAGGTTGCAGATTTTTTAAACAATCAGGGATGGAATGTTAACAAGTTGCAGGAGGTTGTGCCAGCCAGAATTGTGGAGGAAATTTTACTATGAAAAGAAAAAAGAACATTAATGTAATTTAATTTTGGACTTCACCATATCAATTGAAAGTTAGTTAGTAAATGATACAGATTCTTAATTATATATATATATATATATATATATATATATATATATATATATATATATATATATATACTGAAATGTTATGTTGCAGACCAAGGCGTGTGCACTTGTGCAAACCCACGGCACTTAGATTCAAATCTAGGCATACAATTATTTTATTTATTTATTGGGATATATTATATGTATTTAGGATTTAAGATTTTATGATTTAGAGGTTAGGTTATAGTTGGTTAAGTCAATAACATTTTTCTTCTAGGGTTATGATTCCCTCTTGGCTTATAATGTTCAAAAAAAATTTATATACTCACGGGGTATATTATATGTATCTAGGGTTTAAGATTTTATGACTTAGGAGTTAGATTATAGTGAATTTAAGTTAATAAGATTTATTCTCTAGGGTTCAAGCTTCCTTCTTAGGTTATAGTATTCAAGATAAAAAATTTTAGATACTCACGAGGTATATTATTATATTAAGGAATTGTTTACTAAAAAATTAAAAAAAAGATCCAAACGCTTGAAATATTTGATCTGGGCGCCTGGCTCACTATTGTGCACAGTGTCGTGTAGCAATTGTTCCATAGCAAAGCAATGTTACACACACACACACACAAGTGTATTTTGTTATTTTAAGTGCAACACAAATAATTAGTGAAGAACAAAAATAGATTTATTGATATAATGAAGCCTTATCAATGGTAGAAAATGATATTTATATTTAAATAAAATTATAAATAAAAGAGTTTTACTATTTTTATTAATTATAATATTCTATTTTATCATACATAAAAAAATTTAGAACAAATTGACCTAAGTTATAGTTTAATAATAATAATAAATTAAATAATAATGTTTAATTGAAAATAATAGAAGTTAATTTGAACTTTATTCACTTTTTTTAAAAAAAATCTATATTTAAAGATATTTTATTAGTTTTTGGATATAGTTTTTACACAAATTACTTAATTGAGTTGGTTTAGTAAATATATAGAGGAAAACAAATGATCTATCATTTCATAAATTAAAATAATTTATGTTTGAAATAAATCCTTCAAATTAACATTTGAAATTTTGATTTTATAGAGGTGCGCCAGGCCTGTGTCGCACCTAGCGGCTAAATTGGATATGTTCTTTTGGTACATATGTTGATAAAGAATTTACCAAAATTAAAATTTTTAGAAAATATTACAAAAAAATCAATTAACAAAATTCAATTAGAATCAGTTTAGTTTCAATTGAAAATGAAATTTTAATCATTTCCCTTCTTTTTCAAGAGGATATAATCCATTTTGGAACGAATGCCTGATACTAATTACGTTTTTTCTTATACTTTCTTTTTTCTAACACACTGGCAACATTTGAGAATCTAGCAACAACTATAATGACCCTTCCCCACTTAAAAATTAATTTAATATCATAGTGGACCAATAACACACATATAAGATATTAAACTGATAATAATAATAGATACTACATATGATCTTAGTCAAAAGAAAAAAAAAGAAAAGAAAAAGATATGAGTTAGTACATTGATCTTTGTCCTATTTTATAATTACTCTTTATTCAATTTGGTTTATAGCTTCCAATGTGGGACTATTAAAAATAAAATTTTATTTAAATTAATTAAGGGAAATGAGAGTTAATCAATTAGATCAATAGGAGCAACATAAATAACACGTTATATTTATAAGATCTAAACGCTCACATTCCATCAAAACTAAATTAAATATAAATAATAACATAAAATTTATTGTCATATAGTTTCTTTCTTAATATAACTTATAATTATCTCAGTTAGTTTCCACTGTCATATTGAGACAAATTGACATAAAAGATGGAATACATATATTATCGATGGATCCTTTTAAGATTTATTATGGAAAGTCCATGTAGCTTAAGGAAAAATTTAAACAAAGAATTTAAAATAGATCGTCTCCCTTCTCGTACTTGTTATTCCCAATAGGATTGCGTGATAAGAGATCACTTTGTCCAAAGCGCACCCCACTCGTTCCGCTCGCAACAATCCAATTAATTCCCGTTTAAATAATGATAGAAAATTATTGTAATTAATGAGGTTCAATATTATTACTATGAATCTAATAGAAGAAAATAGTAGTAAAAATAGAAATAATATTTTTAAATGAATAAATTAAAAATATTATTTATATTTTCCTTCTTAAAAGTAAAAAATATTCTTTAATGTGCAATCCATTTAAGCCTGACCTTATTTTCAATTCTGCTAAATATGGGCTGAGATCTTATGCCCACCAATCTAACAAACACTCGATATTTTACTTTGATAGGAGTATGTCATGCCTGTGCTATAGTGCAATACACAGGCAACACTTGAAAACCCCAGCAGCAAGCTATTGTGACTGGTTCTCCTCCATATAAAAATTAATTTAATATCAAAGTGGGCTAATGACCCACGTATCAGATATTAAACTGATAAGAACAGATACTACACTTGATCTTAGTCTAAACGCCGAGAAAGGTATGAGTTTCTTCATTGATCTTTGTCCGTTTTTATAATTGCCTATATGTAATTTCCTTAGTAGCTTCAGATGTGAGACTATCATCTTTCTTACTTCAACTAAATGGAAGCTAAAGACCCAGATTTTATTAAATTAAATTAAATGTGTTCTTTACACCGTAATTTATTGTAATCGTTATAATGTATTTGAAATTTTAACTTTGGAATTTTTAAAATATAATTTCAAATTAAAATTTGAAACTATCTTTTTTGAATTTAATAAATTATTTCCTAAAATTTTAATTTTAATTAAGATTTGAATTTTTCTTTTTAATATTTGTAATTATAAATTTATTTTTTGAATTTATATTTTTAAGATTTATGATTTTATTTTCTAAATTTTAAGAATTTGATAGATAAGAAGTTGAAATTACTAATAAACCTTGAAAATTATTTTCGGTATGAAAAGAAAAAGAACATTAATGTAAATTTAATTTTGAGTTTCACCAAATTAATTGAGAGTTAGTTATTAAAGGATTCAGATTCTTAATTAAATAGTAAAATATATGCGTGTTGTGAAGTTACTCGAAAATATTATTTTATGAAAGTTGTAAGTGTCACGCTCTGAGACTAGAGGAGCCGCTGATCCAATATAAAATCGGACAACATCTCCCATGTACGAAAGACAATTTAGAATATAAATACAACACACGCAGTATAATAATGGCCTCCGACCTCAAAATAAGAGATACAATAGAGGACAATAAATGTATCTCAGCAATAAAACCATAAAACTCACCTGAGCTACCTTTCGGGCAGGTGCGTAGCAAAATAATACCCATAAAGTCAAATAGATGACTCAAAAATATAATATCGCAGCAAATGCACAAACGAATACAAGTCCATGACGGAAAAGGACAATACAAGACAATAGGTATACTGTAAAGGTAACAAAAATGCATAAAAGCACCCAAGACTGGACTCATAGGGGTCTGAGACTGACAATTGGGCTCCCCCTGACGACCTATCAACCTGAAAACAAAAATATGACGATGAGTGGTGAGTCAAGTGGACTCTCAGGTATAGAGAAAGATATGCATGACATAATAAATAGCTGAATAAGCTATAAAGAAACAACATGATATAGTCTCAACAGAAATATCAGAATATGCATAACTTAAAGTACTAAATGAATGTACATATCAGAAATCAGTCTACCCTGATTATAAAAGGGCTCGTATCATACAAGAAGGTGCAGGGTCATATGATACGGAGCTTTAGATGCCGGTGTAGTCCCTGGAATTAGCTCAATGGTGAATTCTACCTGTCTGCTGGGAGAAAGCCCCGATAGCTCCTCTGGAAAGACGTTTGGTAACTCCTGGACCACTGGAACATCCACGAGCAGGGTGCCGCTGCTGTCGTCGGTGCTGATCATCGATAATAAGAAACCCTGGCAGCCCTGCAATAGCAGTCTCTATTCTTGAAGCGTAAAAATAATTGATATGTCGTCATCTCTGATGTCGATGAAATCCCATGAGGGTTGATTCAGAGTCCAAAATGTGGCCACTCTCGTCCGACAATCCACAGTAGCATGGTACACTATAAGCCAATCCATACTAAGAATGACATCGAATTCTACCATCTCGAGTACCAACAAATCTACTGTGAGAGTAATACTACCAAAGTCCAACGGGCAAACTCTGACCTCTTGAGTGATACCTATTGTCTCACTAGATGGTAAAGATATAGATAACTTTCATAACCTAGGAGTAGGTATCCTACCAACTCTAACCATGAATATCCGTGAAATAAAGGAATATGAACTACCAGTATCCACTAATAATTCTGCAGGAACGGAATAAAGAGAAATAGTACCGTGGAAGACCTATCCATCGACCCTCTGAGTCTCCTCTCAGGTAACGGTATAAACTCGTCCGGTCTTTGGTGATGGGGGTAGTGGAGGATACTGCTGTGGCTGCGGCGGTGGCAGAGACTGAGACACTGATGCTCCAACCGGCAACTGAGACTAATACGCTGCTGTCTGATATGCTGGGTAATACTGAGGCTGGGAAAAACACTACTGTTGTGGTCCTAAGGCGGAACACTGCGATGCTGTTGGGGTACTAATGTGCTCGAATCCATGCATGCTATAAACAACTGCTGGTGGGGTTGTTTGCAGCTAACGGAAAGAATGTTGAGTCTTCCGTCCTCCTGTCTAAGGTCCCGACTGCCCTAAATGTCCACTCTAACCCATAGCTCCAGTCTTCTCATTCTGTGCCTTCAGCGCACAGTCTCGACTCATGTATCCCAGAAGCTTGCAGTAAAAACACACTGCATGCCCTATCGGACAATCTGTCCTAGGGTGCTCACTAGACCCACACAGAGTACATTGGAAATTACTAGCTGTCTTCTTCTTCTGGCTCTGCTTAGATGACCGGGAGGACCCTCCTTCATAACGTCCAGACTTCTAAGGCCGAGAAGATGCCCCAGATTTGCTCTAAGCTGCCTGACTCTGATTGTCACGCTTCTGCCCGGTGGCTTGAGGTGGATGAGTCTGAGTTGAACCCTAAGCTGACTCCTTTCCTTTCTTCTTATCCCCATTCACCTGCTGGTGAGCCATCTCGATTAGAAGAGCTTTCTCCAACACTTCACGATACGATGTCGTAATAAAACTAGCTATCTAGAGCTTGATGCACCCAACTAATCCCTAGGTAAACTGGATCATACGTGATCTATCCTCAGTGATGATTTGTGGGCAAAATTTAGCCAAATGGTTGAATTCTGCATTATACTCCATGACTATGTGGTTTCCCTGCTGAAGAGTCAAGAATTTATGACGCTGAGCCATCTGGTATGCAACTGGGAGATACTGGCTCTCGAACGCCTCTAGGAAAACTGCCCAGGTGATGTTCTACTCACCAATGACTGTGCGCTCCCACTCTAGGGGTACAACTGGACATACCTTCTCTCACTCTGAACAGGCCATGTAGTAAAATGTACCCTCCAAGGTCTCAATCCAGGAGCATGCAACCCGCGGGTTAGGTCCTCCATGGAACAGTGTAAATCGGCCTTTCACCGACTCGGCCAATGCTAGGATCCGTACTGAGGCCCTGCTCCAATCCGTTGGAGCAATAGGATCCACCAGAGGAGCTACGGTAGATACCGAAGTAGGATCTACAGGCGGAACCGTGGGAAATCCTGGAGTAAGAGACACTGGTGGAACTAGGTGAACTACCAGAGTAGGCATAACTAGCGATACCGCAGAATACCCTGTAGGGGGAACCGATAGTGGTACTGATGAATACGCAAACATAGGCACAACTGGGGGTGTGGGTACTGCTGGCTGCACTACTGGATACAAAGGGGCATACACCGCTCGGGGTACAGCTAGAGGTGCAGCAGTAGGTACCATTGGTGGTGCGGCTGGATATGCGGCAACAGGTACCGATGTCAGTACTGTGGGAATAACTGAGGTAGCTATCGCGGGTGGAATGGTAGGAACCGCTGATAGCAGTGGAGATGGGGCCCTCAGAACAATCGAAGGAGTTTGTCCTCGACTGACCAGCCCCATCCCTGTCGGTCTCTCGGGTGACCCTATCGCCTGAGACCCTACAGTAGTCTTACGTTGCCGCCCTTGACCACGTCTCGGCGCGGGAACACATCCACTCTGAGTCATACATGTTACTGTGTTTTCCAAATATTACTAATGATACAAGTCAATTAACCTTACCAATTTACACACTTGTCGCCTGGAGATGTCCCGTCGCTGCCAAGTCCCAGAGTACAAATTGTTAGTATGAGCCCTAGAGCCAATTATGTGATGATTGACTAGGGACATTTTGTATCATATTCTATCATTAATAAAGGCATGTTTGGTTATTATACTTACTTTATATTTGTGTCAAATAACTAAGTATAATAATGTCCTTGTATAGTATGTTCTTATCTACATCATATCAATTGGTTAAATCGATAGTGAGATGATGTAGATGTTGGTGCCCTAGTTGGTTTTGATGTGATCAACCAAGTTAGGTTAGGTCCTGTTGGTTTTAATCCCTCTGCTAAGTGTGCAGGAGCTTAGGTACGGAGGAAGTCGAGTGTAAGACGTAGCGGACGAGAAGGATTGTGCGGGGAAGTGAGCCGACGGGCTCGGTACAATCCGAGGGACGCGGATGCTGCGGAAGAGTACACCGGTGGAGCGAGAAGGACGTGCACGGTGTCCGAGGGACGAGAAGCCGGGAGGAAGGACGCTCGAGGGGCGAAAGGCCGGAGTCGGGTTCGGGTGAGCCTAACTCCGGTTGGCCGGAAATCACCCAGAAGACGAAGAATCAAAAAGACTAATCCAAGCGCCCAAAAGAAAAGAGAAAATTATTTGGTGCCACGAAGGATCGAACCCGAGACCTCAACAACACACACTAACCCACTTACCATTTGGACTAAAGGGCGATGGCAATAAAATGTTGTCGATATTACTACTTAGAGATTACAACAGCAACATGGAGATTCCAACAGTCATCTCGAGGAAAGATAAAGTTTTAATTAAAACAATTAAAACTTAAAGGATAATGTTACATTATCCTTTAATCAAATCCAATGGATGCAGTTTAATCCCATCCAAGATCGACCATCCAGATTACATCCATGGATCAACAGCCAAGAGAAAAGTGATCAACAATCAACAATCCAGATTTATTCTCTTAGGCTATAAATAGACTTAGAGGTTTTACTTTAGAAATCAATCATTTTATTCATTCTTGTAAAATCTCTAGCGTGCTATTTTTGTAAGGCTTCTCCGCCACAAGGAGATTTTTATTAAGCGTCCACTGCCTTGGAAGCAACGTTCTCAGTTGCGACCAAGTTCTTTTTTAAAGACGAGTGCCTCCACTTTCATAAATTTTTCCCCGTCTATTCACCCCCCTCTAGCTAGTCCAACCCGATCCAACAAGTGGTATCAGAGCCAAGGTCGCCGCAGAAGGACTAATCGCCGACTGCAGCAATTTCAAGAAAAATGGTTGGAGCCGTAATCTACCCGCCGAAATTTGAGGGGGAGTTCGCGATGTGGAAGCGCCGAATGCAGGTATTTTTTAAAACTGATATTGAATTGCTAATAATTATGAAAAATGGATTTTCAGTTCCTAAAGACAACAACGGCAAGGATAAAGAAATAAAGTCGTGGACCAAGAAGGAGAAATCAGACTTTGAAGCAAACGGCAAAGCTGAATTTCATCTACTAGCCGTTCTTCCCGCGCAAGAAAATAACCGCATCAAGAATTACAACTCGGCAAAAGAGCTCTAGGAGAAATTCCTAGAATTGCATGAAAAGAAGAATAAGAAATCAGACATCGCCGCACTGAACACAAGGAAGATCCAACTCGACGATGAGTCCTCGTCAGAGGAGTCGGAAGGTCAAGAATACGCGGGACTTGCGCTGATAGCAAACCATCAAAAAGGGAGCACTGATAAAGGGGGAGAGACGTCAGAAGAAAGCGACGACGAAGGAGGAACCTCGCTTTTCGAAACCGACCCGGTAAGTGAGGTATGTCTACTTCCACCTGCTCGAATCTACTCGGTAATAAAATCCATGGTTAAGTCGATGAATAAATTGGAGATAGAAAACTCTGAGTTAAAAGAAAGATTTGGCACTGTATGCTCATCTGTTCTATCCGACCAATTAAAAATAGAAAATGAAAATTTGAAGAATCTAGTGGAGAAATTAGAAAATGATATTGCATGTTTAAGAATTAAAAAGAATTTTTATCCTGAAAATCTGAATTGGTATGTTAAAAATCATAAGGGCCAGATTAGGAAAATTTCTAGAAATTATATTCCTCCAAAGTTTTTGATTAACCCCGTAGATGAAAATTTATTTTGGATTCCAAAATTTATTTTAAACTGATAAGTTTTTTTGTGCAGAATTCTTTTACAAAAGTTATGTTAATAATTTTCAAATATTTTCGGTCAAAATTTGAAATTAAAATTAAAAAAATAGATAAATAATTTATTTTTATTGATCTAATTTTTCATGATTCAGATATAGTGGAAAAACTCATTATAATTTTTTTTAAAAAAAAATATTCGAAATATCTGTTATTTTCAGACTTGATAAACAAATTTAAAGCTGAAAATTTTTGTCTAAACTCATATCTTCATCTTCGACTTTGACAAAAATATTCAGATTTTTTTTCATAAATGTTTGATTTTTTATGAATTGTTTATTGAAATTTATTTTTTATGAATCATAAAAAAAAATGGAATTAACTTCTGAAAAAATATGTCATTTTAAATTTGAAAAATTTGTGGTAATACTTAGAATATTTGTTATCACACTTAAAATTTTTCTTCTTCCCTAATAATATTATCCCTTCCCTATTTTTTTTTATCCCATTTTTGCTGTGATCAAAGGGGGAGAGTAGTTCGGGGGAGGTTATGTACATGATTGCAAATTTTTTTTATGCTTAATTCTGTTACAATACTATTATTGTTTGTTGTTTATCCCTAACTAAACTTGGGTTGATGCACATCAAAAAGGGGGAGATTGTTGGTGCCCCAGTTGGTTTTGATGTGATCAACCAAGTTAGGTTAGGTCCTGTTGGTTTTAATCCCTCTGCTAAGTGTGCAGGAGCTTAGGTACGGAGGAAGTCGAGTGTAAGACGTAGCGGACGAGAAGGATTGTGCGGGGAAGTGAGCCGACGGGCTCGGTACAATCCGAGGGACGCGGATGCTGCGGAAGAGTACACCGGTGGAGCGAGAAGGACGTGCGCGGTGTCCGAGGGACGAGAAGCCGGGAGGAAGGACGCTCGAGGGGCGAAAGGCCGGAGTCGGGTTCGGGTGAGCCTAACTCCGGTTGGCCGGAAATCACCCAGAAGACGAAGAATCAAAAAGACTAATCCAAGCGCCCAAAAGAAAAGAGAAAATTATTTGGTGCCACGAAGGATCGAACCCGAGACCTCAACAACACACACTAACCCACTTACCATTTGGACTAAAGGGCGATGGCAATAAAATGTTGCCGATATTACTACTTAGAGATTACAACAGCGACATGGAGATTCCAACAGCCATCTCGAGGAAAGATAAAGTTTTAATTAAAACAATTAAAACTTAAAGGATAATGTTACATTATCCTTTAATCAAATCCAATGGATGCAGTTTAATCCCATCCAAGATCAACCATCCAGATTACATCCATGGATCAACGGCCAAGAGAAAAGTGATCAACAATCAACAATCCAGACTTATTCTCTTAGGCTATAAATAGACTTAGAGGTTTTACTTTAGAAATCAATCATTTTATTCATTCTTGTAAAATATCTAGCGTGCTATTTTTGTAAGGCTTCTCCGCCACAAGGAGATTTTTATTGAGCGTCCACTGCCTTGGAAGCAACGTTCTCAGTTGTGACCAAGTTCTTTTTTAAAGACGAGTGCCTCCACTTTCATAAATTTTTCCCCGTCTATTCACCCCCCTCTAGCTGGTCCAACCCGATCCAACAGTAGAGAGCACTACACTAAACTATTCCTAGTCGAGCATTAATATTCAAGGACAATATTAATGCATGGAGACTAGCATGTAGGTCAACTGATGACTTGAGCTCACAAGTCATTGATATGTGATATCAAATTGACACATGGGTATACATTGGAGAATGTGTACTGAATTGACCCACCATGAGAAAGTTTCATAGATTGTCATATGAGTGTCATAAACTTTCTCATGTGACTATTAGTATGAATAGTCCTTAGACCTGAAGTCACTACGGTTCCCTACATAAGGAGTTATGTACTTTGGTATCGTCAAACGTCACCCGTAACAGGGTGGACTATAAAGGCGATCACTGGGTATGTAATGAATTATGCGGAGGGATATGAGTGATGTAGATGAGATCTATCCCTCCCATATGACGGGAGTGATATATGTGGGCCCCTTGATCGAGTAGGACTACTAAAACGCATGACCATGCTCGAATGAGTCAATATGAGATATTGAGCTCATTTGTTTGAGTGAGTCTACTCGGGGATCAAGAAACACCAGATTGATTGAGGATGACACAGTCTATGCCTCATTGTCAATCTAGATATCAAGGATAGAAGGACAAGGTCATACATTGTCATAGTCACGGAGGTTTAGTCGGATCTCGACTTTTCTTGTTACTTGGGTAGCAATGATGCATTGCTAGATGCCGCTCATTGCTTATGTGTCTAAAATGTTTAGGCGCATTGCCAACGTCACGAGAACCTATTGGGTCACACACAAAGGACATGATGCTTCGGGAAATCTGATTGGATGATCTGAGCTCGAGTTGGGAACTCGGAAGATCTGAGCCCGAGTTGAGAACTCGGGAGATCTGAACCTGAGTTGGGAATTCAGGAGGTCAGTTCGGGAGCTCGAGTTGGGAACTCGGGAGTGCGGGTCGGGAGCTCGACACTCGGCAGACTGGGCTGGGAGCTCGGCAGACTGGGTCGGCGCTCGGCAGACTGGGTCGGCACTCGGCAGACTGGGCTAGGAGCTCGGCAGACTGGGTCGGAGCTCGGCAGACTGGGCTAGGAGCTCGGCAGACTGGGTCGGAGCTCGGCAGACTGGGTCGGATCTTAACAGACTAGGTCGAAGCTCGGCAGACTGGGTCGGGAGCTCGGCACTCGGGAGACTTGGTCGGGAGACCTAGTCGGAAGCCCGAGAGGCCCGGTCGGAATTGCATGTGAAGAAAAGAGAAAAGTCTCTCTTCATTGGATGAAGAGAAGGTGAAGAGTCACATGAAAAGATGTGCTCTTTATTGACTTTAATGAAGGGAAGTCAAAGAGACAAAAGACTCTTCATATTCATGGGATGAATATAAAAGAGCCTCTAGTCATTTTGAATGAAGGAAGTGTGCTTTTCTTCTTCCCTTCCTCTCTTCTTCCTCTCCTCCCCTCTTGGCCGAAACCCTTGTGGTTTCTTGGTGGTCCTGTGAACTACCTCAAGTTGCTAACACAACTAAGGTAGTTCTTCCCGAAGTTGAGAGATTATGTCCGTGTGGATACGAATAGAGACACGGACACTTGAACGTGCAAGAGATCCAGCGCATCTTGGACGAGCGGGATAAGCAAAAGGCACGCTCCAAAGGTATACACTTTAGATAGATCTATTAGATAGATGAACATTGTACGAGTTTTTCTTTCGCATGGATCGCTCGTGGGTTCTTGTTTCCGCTGCGTTTTATGTTTTGGTGCCGGGAGAACCCAACACAAATCACGTCACGAAAACAACTCCGAAGTTCCGAAATGTACTCGGGTAGATCTCATCAAACCTGAGCTCCGACACCTACCAAATAGGTATCAGATTTAACTCCGAAAAGTCTGAAAAGACTTCCCAACCTGGCTCTGATACCAAAATAAATTGTCATGCCCCGAGATCAAAGGAGCCACTGATCCAATATAAAATTGGATAGCATCTCCTCTGTACGATAGACAATTTAGAACATATATCAACACACGCGGTATAATAATGGCTTCTGGCATCAAAACAAGAGATATAATAGAGGACAATAAATGCATCTAAGCAATAAAATCGTAAACTCAACTGAGCTGCCCTCCGGGCTGGTGCACAGCAAAACAATACCCATAAAGTCTAACAGAGAACTCAAAAATATAATATCGCAGTAATGCATAAACGAATACAAGTCCATGACGAAAAAGGACAATACAAGACAATAGGTATACTATAAAGGTAATAAAAAAGCGTAGAAGCACCTAAGCCTGATGTCGTAGGGACTTGGGACTGGCAACTGGGCTCCCCCTAATGACCTATCAGCCTGAAAACAAAAATATGGTGACGAGTGATGAGTCCAACTAGACTCTACAGGTATAGAGAAAGATACACATGACTTAATAAATAACTGAATAAGTTATATAGAAATAATATGATACAGTCTCAACAGAAATATCAGAATATGTATAACTTAAAGTACTAAATGAATATACATACTAGAAATCAACCTATCCTGATCATAAAAGGATTCGTATCATACGAGCAGGTGCAGGGTCATCAACCAACATGTAATATCTCTTGTATGTACATGTCAAACATATGTAGTAAAGAAATGCAACAATCACAATCAAGTGTTCAATGCATCATATGCACATGATGCAATGACATGGTCACCCTTGACGTCAGTCAAGCCACCGAGACATGTCATATGTGTCGGCCGAGTGGGTAGAGTTGTGACATTGTACGCACTGTGTCATCATTTCTCCTGAGTAACTGAGTGGATAGGATGCTGGTGGAGCTATCGCTCTGTCCCATGTACATATAGGAGGGATATCTCTCTCACCTCCTCTGGTCTATAGGAAAAGAAGGGATCCTTGCCTGCTACCACGCTCCGGAACTACTACCCATGAGCGACCGAGCGGAGCAGTACAGAGCAAATGCACCACCCAACGGTATCCACTAACCCATGAGTGGTCGTGTGTGCATATCATGCACCGGAAGATGATAGGCTCAACCACAAGGGAGTCACTGATCGCCGACATGTAACAATGCAGGGATGGTGCATGACCTAACACGTGCAACCCCTACCAGGTCATCAATACATAACTCAACCTAACATGCACAAGTCAAACACATGTATCATAACCAAATCATCATACATCTAGGTACACATACAAATATAACTAGAATCAAATCAATGCACCCATATAGCGGCATGCTACCATATCTGCGTACACATGCTCGCACAAATACTAAACAGAATCAGATAACAATAATACGAGACTGTATAGAAGGAAATCATATTATATCCCAGATCAAACAACAAGTATTAAGCAGGATAACAACGGTAGCAGATTTAAGGTAAATAAAATCTACTGCACATAACTAAATAGTCATGCATAAAAGTAAAGTGGATCTAAAGAAACAAGCAATAAGTACCCGCCTCTAAATGGAAGAACTCGTGTGTGTAGGGAACCACCCGTCAATAATTAGTAGCGATAAATCCAAATCAGTGCCCTGTATCAAAAAACATATTTAAGTAGCTATTACTGAAAGTAGCAACTAGCTAACAAATCCCTAAACCAAGTTAGGGTTAACCTAGTCATCCTATTCTATTTAATTATATCTAATTAAATGAAAAGCTCCTAATTACTCAACGTAGTTAGGGATAGGTTAGGTGGTAGGTTTAAACTCAATCATCGCCCAAGAGATCACCATTAGATCAAATACCTAACAAGCTTACCCGTTCAACTAGCCCACGACAGAAATAATAGAAACTGAAGAATGATTTCCACCCATCTACTACTAAGATCGAAACCTATGAGGTGATCCCCAAAACCAAACTCAACTTGATCAAGCCCACACATCTCACCATGAAATCCAGAACAGGACAAGCGCAAGGGTCTAAATAAGCAGATTCCAAGCAGAGCAAAATAAACTGCTACGGAAAACTATAGCCCTAACCATATGACAAGAACTTGATTCCTGAACTCAAAGCCTCTATATGGCAGTAAAAACAACAAACAGAACAGGAACTGGGCAAAGATCAAAATGTCAATCTTCCAACATGAATCTGATATCCAAGATCTCAATTCCCAATCCTTTCATCTGATCTAAAACTAATCTTCACTAAGCAAAACCCAAATCACATCAATCTCTCCACAATACACGGTAGCAACCCGGCAGCAGCATCAAGCTTTCAAAAACAAAACAAAAAAGATCACTCCCCAAAATTCAACGTACAGTAGGTAGCAAGAAGGCATCTCAATAGTAATTCAGAGATCATTCATCACCAATAACTGGAGAAGAATCCAAACTCACCTTAAATGGCACGCAACACTCGTTGCTTCAATCCGACGAGATCAACTACTGAGCCGGTGAGTGTCTTCTTCCCAGCAATCCCCTTATGAACCCTAGATCCATTCCAAGGGATTGAGAACCCAATCGCAGCAGGGGAGGACAGGAGCAATCCCTAAACCAAAACCGAAGTTGATATAACAATCTCAGCACAGAACCAAGTCGATCCAAGAAGACAAGTCGAGATTCAACGAACCGAGGCTTTCACAGATGGAGGCAGTCCACGTACAATCCCAGCCACTCCTAACCACCATTCCTCACGCCTCCCAGCCCTGCAAGCGATGTTTGCTTGAAATGGGAAGATGACATGCAGAGGTGGGAGGTGCCTGGCAATCTGGAGGGAACTAGGATGTCGACTCGTGGATGTGGAGCGGGTGATCAGCGCGTCGAGTAGGAGAAAGGGAAGAGGAATCAGATCAGGAAGGTGGGTTATGAGGCTTAGGTCTCGGCGAGACTGCAACGCGAGAAGAGAAGAGGGAGGTTATATGTGAGGGGATATTTGCATATTATCCCTCTTATGATGTCTAATCCAAACTAAGCCCTTAAAATTTGGGTTTTATTAAATTCCAGACCCTCGAACTTAGGGTTCAAAATGGTTTAACCCTCTAACTTCGGATGGGTTTCAGAAACCCTAAATCATTCCCGAAAAATTTTTTAGACAGAGTCTTAAATGCCGTATTTAACAGTAAGTACTTGGATGATCACAATTTACTAACAAGTAATATCCCTATCCTCTAGGTCAAAGGAGCCATTATATTCTATTACTTGGTCATATCGAGAGGGGATGCCTCGGCCTCGCGACGTTAGGCCCGTCCTAGGCTTTAGCTCACCTAAATTTTTTTAATTGTTATTATATATATAAATTTCATTAAATATTAGATTATTTAACAAAATAAATAAATAAACAAACCAAATCATCAAACACCCACCTATTTTTTAGGTGTCTTTTGATTAACTTTTTTTCAGTACCGAAAAAAACTACTGAAAAAGACTTGAATTATAATATTTAGCAAGAAATGGAGAAAAAAAATAATAATTCATGTATTTCATATGTGAGTCATTCTCCTTCAATTTTTGTCATTTTGTCATTGATTTTCTATAATTTAGGTCATGAGATGTGTGTAATCGAACCCTAAGAAAATTTCTGACCAAACCTGGACATGACCATTGCCTCCCTTCGAGTTTTTGGCATCAATTTTAGCAAAACCACTGCGTGACCTGTTAGTTTACATGATCATTATATTTACTTATGAAACGGATCTTGAAATCTATATATTTTACATACCTGAGCTTGATGAAGAAGTCATTGTAATATAATTATTTGCATATATGATTTCTCTCTCGTTCCTTTCTTTATGAAAGCACACAATGTATACACACATGATGGAATATGATATGTTTTCTCTTTAATAGGCCAAGAGAGGACCAATATATGTGTAACCTCCTTTTATTATGCATCCATCATGCATCGGTTGCATATACTTATTTTTATTTACATCCGTTACAAATAATAATAAGTATATATATGTATAGATGAGTTATATTTGATTAGTAACTTCAATTGCATGAAGTTACTTTAGTTTTAATTTATTTTATTTTTTTAATTTTAAGGTCAAATAATATTAGATAATAATTATTATCTAACATTCTCCCACTTGGCCTAAAATTTAGATGGAAATAAAACTCATCCTCTTATAACATCATAATCACCTTAGTATAATAGAATACTAAATGCGGGTTATAGCGGTTGTATATTATATAATATACTTCCTTCTATATACCACAAACATCAGTATCCTATCATACTAGGCCTATAAATGAACATATAATTTCATAATGGTCCACAATAATGTTTCTGACACTTAATGTTATAACATAGTAATATGCACATCATCGATAGAAACTATATATCGAAACACATAAGTGAGCTCACAGTGTCAACTTAATAAATCATTCAAAGTACAACCAAGACTCATTCGATGTACATGTTCCTTAAATATTTTTGGTTGTAAACCTTTAGTTAACGGATCTGCAATCATGAGATCCGTTCTAATATAATCCATAGACACTCTTTATTTCTGAACTTCTTTTTTAACGATAAAATATTTTAGTTCCATATGCTTGACACCTCTTGAATATTTATCATTTTTTGAGAAGAATATTGTTGCAGAATTATCACAATAAATCTTCAACGGCTTGGCAATAGTGTCGACAATTCCAAGTCCTAAAATAAAATTTTGCAATCATAATGCATGGATTGTGGCTTCAAAACATGTCACAAACTCTGCTTCCATTGTGGATAAGGCAATGACAGATTGTTTGACACTTTTCCATGATACTGCTCCTCCTCCAAGAAGAAACAAATAACCAAAGTGGACTTTCTACTGTCGATGCATCCGGCAAAATCTGAATCTGAGTAACCAATCACTTCCAAGTGATTAGTTTTTCTATACATGAGCATGTAATTCTTGGTGCCTTGAAGATACCTTAAAACTTTCTAAGCAGCTTTCCAATGATCAATTCCAGGGTTACTTTGATATCTGTCGAGCATTCCAACCGCAAAACTAATGTCTGGTCTTGTACAGGTTTGCACATACATTAGACTTCCTACAACAGAAGCATATGGAATTGAATCCATTTGTTTTCGTTCTATATCATTCTTTGGACATTGCATAAGACTAAATTTATCCCCTTTCTGAATTGGAGAAATTCCAGCTGAACATTTTTCCATATTAAATCTCTGTAGAATTCTTTCAATATAAGCATTTTGAGACAATCCTAATAGTCCTTGTGATTATCACGAAATATTTCAATTCTGATCACACAGGATGCCTCGCCCATATCTTTCATTTTAAAATTTTTACAAAGAAAATCCTTTATCTTATGCAATATGTCCAAATCATTAGCAGCAAGCAAAATATCATCAACATACAGGACTAAAAATATAATTTTGCTCCCACTGATCTTTTGATATATGCAATGATCAACAACATTCTCTTCAAAACCAAAAGATGTGATGGTATCATTAAACTTAATATACCATTGTCTGGAAGCTTGTTTAAGTCCATATATTGATTTCTTATGTTTACACACTAGATGACCTTTTCCTTCAATTGAGAAACCTTCAGGTTGGTCCATATATACTTCTTCCTCAAGATTTCCATTCAAAAAGGTTGTTTTCACATCTATTTGATGTAGCTCTAATCATAATGAGCCACTAGTGCCATGATAATACGTAAAGAGTCTTTCTTTGAGACAGGTGAAAATGTTTCTTTATAATCAATACCATCTTGTTGAGTGTATCCTTTAGCAACAAGTCTAGCTTTATATCATTCAATATTACCATTCGAGTCACGCTTGGTCTTAAAGACGCATTTGCATCCAACTCGTTTGGAACCTTTTGGCAATTCAATGATATCCCAAACATTATTTTCATTCATGGATTGCAACTCTTCTTTCATTGCTTTAATCCATTTATCTGACTCTAAACTTTCTATGGCTTGTGAAAATGAAACTGAATCTTCATAAATTGCATAATCTAATTCTTGCAAATAAGTTTCATAATCTTTTGAAATAGCACTTTTTCTTATTCTTTGAGATCTTCTCAATGCTATTTCTTGCGACTTATTTGCATCAAATCTTTGTGAGTTAGTTTCTTCAGGGGATATTTCATCATGTTGTTCAGTATTGATAACTGGGACAACTTTTGGAACAATACTGGATGAAGGAATACTTTCAGATAAAGGAATATTTACTTTAACTTCCTTTATATCCACATTTTGTTGTTCGTCACTCCCACTAACTTCACCATTCTCAAGGAATTTTGCATTACCAGTTTCTATTATCCTTGGATTATGGTTAGGACAATAAAATATGTATCCTTTAGATTTCTCTGGGTAACCAATAAAGTACCCACTAACTGTTCGAGAATCTAACTTTCTTTCATGTGGATTATAAACTCTTGCTTCTGTTGGACAACCCCAAACATGCAAGTGTCTTAAGTTAGGTTTCCTATTTGTCCATAACTCAAAAGGAGTCTTTGGAACTGCTTTAGTAGGAACCCTATTAAGTAAGTACATTGATGCTTATAAAGCATGCATCCACAATGTTTTGGGTAATGATGAATTACTCATCATACTTCTAACCATATCCATTAATGTACGGTTACGCCTTTCTGCCACACCATTTTGTTGAGGTGTGTATGGCATAGTATATTGTGCACATATGCCATGTTTTTCAAGAAGTTTTGCAAATGGACCTAGATGTTGTCCTGTTTCATCATACCTCCCAAAGTATTCACCTCCTCTATCCGACCTTACAATTTTCACTTTCTTGTCTAATTGCCTTTCAACCTCATTAATGTAGATTTCAAAAGCATCTACTGCTTGAGTTTTTTCTTTAAGCAAATAAACATATCCATAACATGAAAAATCATCGATAAAAGTGATAAAATACTTTTCTCCACCAAAAGATGAAGTATCAAAAGGTCTGCATACATCAGTGTGTATTATTTCAAGAAGCTAGTGCTTCTTGTAGCTCCTTTCTTGTTATGTCTGGTTTGTTTTCCCTTAATACAATCTACACATAAGCCAAGATCAGTAAAATCTAATTTTGGTAAAATTTCATTCTTTACCAATCTTTCTAATCTTTCTTTGGATATATGACCAAACACTTATGCCACAAGAAAACGGAACTTTCACTAAGCATATTTCGCTTAATTCTAATATTTTGATGCACAGTAAGTAAGGATTCAACAAATTTATTATCAGGTTTTAATTTATATAAACCATCATTAAGAATTCCAAAACCAATAAATCTTGAATTCTTATACAAATTAAAACAAGCTTTTCCAAAATTAAAATCAAAACCACAAACATCAAGATTTGAAAGAGAAATAAGATTCCTTGAATTGAAGGTACATAAAGAGTCTGTAATAAGTCTAAATGACAACCAATATCTAAGACCAAACGATAAGTCCCTATGCCTTCAATCGGAGCCTTCATACGATTTCTCATATATAGGAATTTTTCAATTCGGTTTGTGATTTGGATTGTAAAGAATCCCTGCATTATATTGGATACATGAGTAGCAGCACCAGAATCAAACCACCAAGTATTATGAGGAACATCAATCAAGTTTGATTCGAAACAAACATAAGTGTTTAACATACCTTTCTTCTCGAACCAAGCCTTGCGTTTAGGACAATCCTTTTGATAATGCCCATCTTTCTTACAGAAATGACACTTATCATTATTGTGTTCCTTCTTATCAACCTGAGGAATTTTAATAGATCTTTTCTTTTTCTAGAAACTTTTGGCTTTTGCTTTTAGTGCTTTACCAACTCCTTGAATAGTGAAGTTGATGGAATGACTTCCCAAATTCTTAAGTATATTTTCCTCTTGAATGAGTTTGCTTATCAATTCATTAACATTCCACTTTTCCTTAATAGTGTTATAGTTAATTTGAAAAGCACCATATTCAGGAGGTAAGGAGTTCAGAATAAACTGAACCAAGAAGGAGTCATCCACAGTCATTCCTAAAGTTTTTAATCTTGCTGCAATATTAGTCATCTCAATGGTATGCTCTTGCATACTACATGATCCATCAAACTTTATAGTCGTGAGTTGTGTCATTAATGTACCAGTGAGTGACTTATCAGTAGAACGAAAACGTTCTTCCACGAACTTTAAATATTCTTTTGCATTTTTTGTTTGTGGAATGGTAGTCTTAATGTTGTTTGCGATAGTCATTCGCATAAATATAAGGCTTAATCTATTAGATCATTCCCATGTTTTATATTTGAACTTCTCTTCCTCACTGCTTGAATCAATAATTACAATGGGGTTTTCCTTAAGTAGAGTCAAATCAAGATCCAATACACCTAAATGAAAATTGACTTACTCACTCCATTCAGAGAAGTTTAAACCATTAAACATGGTAACAGAAGAAGCTTGTGAATGAAGAGAAATTGCTGCAAATTAGACATACAGATTCAGATAAAATATTAGAATATGTAATGAGAAATGATATGCACAGTGGAAGTGAATGCCTCAGTGAAAACTTTAACCGTAACTCGGCAGCACGTTCGACGTCCGATCGTCGATCGAACACTATCGGCGGCCTCTGATTGCCGCCCCGAATCAAACTATACATTGGGAGGATGGTGAACCCGTCAGGATCGCCGACAACAGTGAACCCGTCAAAATTGACGATGAATAATGCGAGATCGCAATTGCGGTGATCCCCGGACGGGTTTACCGTGCCCCCCAGGGTATAGTTTGGTTTGGGGGGACAGTCGGATGCCGCTGGTAGTGTCCGATCAGTGATCCGACATCGGACGTCGGACGTGCCGCCGATTGATGATCAAATTTTTACTAGGGCATTCACTTTCACTCTGCGTATCATTACTCTATTGTAATATACCTTTGAGCTAATATTACAATATACTATCCAAAATTAAATGTCTCATATTATTAAGAAATTAAAATCTTCAATCAAATATAAATGTCATCTTTGGGTAAACAAAATATATTTGGTTCAAGAATTTTAATTTTTTTCGATTATGTCACTAATCATGAAAACTAATTTTCCTTTGGAAAAATCCATAAATTTAATGATTAATGAATCTCATTTATTTATCATTTTTTTAATAGGCATTTCATAAGTATGATAAATAAATGATGATTTTTATGCATGACATTTAATTTTTGTAGTTTGATCACTTTGGTGATCACAAACTATCTTAATTAATATCAAATCATTATCATGTATTTATATCACAATCATAATCTATATTAATTATCTTTAAAGTATGCATGTATATTACAATCATTAATCAAACTCATAAAAAATAATAAATCAGTGCATAAATTTATTATGTCATGTTTTATTAAAGATACTAATCATTGTTATATAATGAAAAATTAGTATACATTTGACAAATGAATTTGGATATTCAACGTAATTAATAGAAAAGTTTATCATATGTTTCATATCATTAATGCATATATTAATTTATAATTCATCAAAATTAATTCATATATGAAAACATATAGATTTCATAACGAAAGCTCTGATACCACACGTTAGTTTACATGATCATTATATTTGTTTATGAAACGGATCTTGAAATCTATATATTTTACATACCTGAGTTTGATGAAGAAGTCATTGTAATATAATTATTTTGTATATATGATTTCTCTCTCGTTCCTTTCTTTATGAAAGCACACAATGTATACACACATGATGGAATATGATATGCTTTCTCTTTAATAGGCCAAGAGAGGACCAATATATGTGTAACCTTATTTTATTATGCATCCATCATGCATCGGTTGCATATATTTATTTTTATTTACATCTGTTACAAATAATAATAAGTATATATATGTATAGATGAGTTATATTTGATTAGTAACTTAATTGCATGAAATTACTTTAGTTTTAATTTATTTTATTTTTTTAATTTTAAGGCCAAATAATATTAGATAATAATTATTATCTAACATGACCATCTTACTCTGACCATCGATTTTGCTTCATATTTTGAGAAGTTTTCAACTCGATTCCAGATCTTTAGTTTGAGTTTTTTCAGATGTTCATTTGTTAGAAATTTTGCCAACTCAATTTAGCTATGATTTTGAGAGTTTTGAAGCTCGATTTCAACTTGTATTGGTCGATTTACGAGCCGCCTTGAGTGAGAATTTTACCCCCGATTTTGACTCATATATCGAGCTAATATTGTTTATTGGTTGGTTTTATTATTGTAGATTTTGAAATTATGTGACTTTGAGGTAAAATTTGAGAACTCTAAAATTATGTCGAATATTTAGTTGTGAGAATATTTGGAGATAATGTTTAAGAATTTTCAAGTTAAGATTTTTAGTCTAAAAATTTATTATTATGAATTTTAGAAAAATAATTCATTAGTTGTGAAGTTGAGAATTATAACTATATCGTTTACTTTTTATATATTGAATCTAATATATTTATTTATTGATAGATTCATTCGTCTTATTTTTACTCTTCATGTTTCTACAACAACGATGAAACTATTATTTTTAACCATGAAACATATTAAAGTGAAACTATTATTTTTAACCATGAAACATATTAAAGTAGTTCTTCATGACAAGATTAAATATATTTTTAGCATATTTTATAGTCATCTACATTAAACAGGAGTTAGTAAAAAAAATGATAATAATATAATAATTAATGACTCTAATTCTATTATTCTTTATTCTAAGAAAAACGGTAAGCACAACCTAGATGGTATTTTTGTTTAACGATTTTATATGTATTAAATCATTTTAATACATATTTTCAAAAAATTAATATTTACATACTTTTTTATTTTATTTATATTTTTAAATTAATTAATTTATAATATCAATTTTAACCAACGGTGAGCCCCATATAATTTAGAATCCTAGCTCCGCCCCTATAGCCAAGTCTTCATTGTTGCCATCTCTTACTTTTATCTTCTCCTTCTTTCTCCCTATGTTTCCTTCCCAAAAATAGATCAGTTATTTTTCACTTCTCCTTCAACGACAATTCTCTTTTACCCTTCTTCCCTTCCTTTTGTTGTTTTCCAACAGACTAATAGCAATCCTAGTCCTTCATCCCTTCCAATAAGAGCAGTTCTTATTTTACCTTTTCTTCTCATCAAAGTTAATTTCCGTTCTCTTTTCATTACATCCTTATAGCTATTTTGTGAAGTGTATGTATATATTTATATATATACTTTGGAATAATTTTGATGTTGTCAACCGAGTTAAATTATGTTAAGTTTTAATATCTTGTGTTTGAGTGTGTAGGAATTTAGGATCACAAGAAGTCGAGCGGAAGACGCAGTGAGCGAGAGAGTGCACGAGAAGAGAGCCGACGGGCTTGGTACATTCGAGGGACGAGAAGTTATGGAAGAGTACACCGGTGAAGTAAAAAGAACGCATACAACTTCTAATGGACGAGAAGCCGAGGGAGAAGTGTTCTCGAAGAGAAGATTGGAATTAGGTTTGGGTTAGCTCAATTTCGGATGATTGAATTATCACCCAAAGCGCCGAACTATCAGTCAACCAAGGGTTGACTAGGCTCGAGGCGCTTGGACCCAGCCAGGATGCCCGGACCTGGGGCACC
Source organism: Boesenbergia rotunda (assembly GCA_024364735.1). Taxonomy (NCBI): domain Eukaryota; kingdom Viridiplantae; phylum Streptophyta; class Magnoliopsida; order Zingiberales; family Zingiberaceae; genus Boesenbergia; species Boesenbergia rotunda. Next base: position 274,492 of record JAGFNQ010005090.1, read on the forward strand.
CAAAGCAGGTTTGGGCACCCGGAGTCAGCTGCCTTACAAGTGCCCCGAGAGTGCCACGTTAGTAATGGATAGCTTTTTCCAAGAGCTATAAATAGAGACCTTTGAGCTTAGAATTAGAACAACACACTCAGTATTCATTTCTTTCTGTTATCTAAACGTTTTTTGTTCTCAACGATTGTAAGAGACTTCTCTGCCTTCGTCAAAGGAGATCTTTTAATAGAGCGTTCATCGTATCAACCATTCAAGTTGCAAAATTGGGCCTCTTTATTTTATGCTTATTATTTTTTATAACTAATCGTGTATCCACGTTAGAAAAGAGAGTTAGCTTTAATTTGTAGGGCTATTCACCACCTCTTGCCGACCCGACGCGATCATACACTTGGAAACAGAGTTTTGTATGTGATGCAAAGGATGTGGCAAAACCTATACAATCAATAAAGATAGATCCGCTACCTCAACGACCCTCCTAAAGTTGGTCCCACCAAAATAGAATGAGGAAAATGCAAGTACACAAATGGGATATGCATAATGGAGTGACCACGTATGGTCAATTCTTGAGAATTTATCCTGACCATTTCGACAGAAATACCAATATACCATACTAAGGTTTTGGCCATTATGCCAAAACCTATACAATCAATAGAAAACACATTAAGGTGTAGGGATGATCTCAGCAAGGAAAAGCGAGTAGTATTTAAAGATAATAGGGTTTCTCGCATATATCTATTTAAAGTCATTGGCATCGAGTGTTTATAGATCGATGATGATGGGAAGACAACTCTCGCATGGATATTGTGTAGGAATTTTCCTAAAGCATGAATTGTGCTGCCACATATGAATCGTAAAACATTTAAACAATTCTATACAAGATCTTATCGTAGATTGCACGTCATCGCTTAGCGTTGCCACAACCTGTAGATCAAGAAGAGAAAACTACAGCGGGGCTTGATCTTCAGTAGGGGACATATACCTATCTAATCTGATCCGGACGGATGATTTTTAGAAGGATTAGGGGCTCGGTCGGGTTCAATTGCCGATCTGAACCGGTAACGAATAGGCCAGGTCAATAGTCGGGTCGGGCACCTGAGGTCGGGACACTCGGAGTCGGTCACTCCAGGTCGGGACACTCAGGGTCGATCATCCGAGGTCGGGCACTCGGGGTCGGTCGCCCGAGGTCGGAACACTTAGGGTCGGTCACCCGAGGGCAGGACATCTGGAGTCGGTCGCCTGAGGTCGGGCCCTATGAGTTAGCTGTCGGAGTCGGGCACCCATGATCACGCTGGGATGGCCGAGCAGTTATAGGCTGCTCTTATCAGTGTTCAGAGGATAACCTCCCCCGGCATAATCATTGTCTGACAGTGCCGCCAAGAGTTATTGGGGAACAGAAGAGACAGCCTAAGCAAGGTGTCAGGCGGCTGTGACAGTCTCACAACATTAATACGGCTGTCACCATCACAATCTAACAACTGATCCTCTCTTAATGAGATTTGCCAGCTCTGACACAGCAGAGATGACTCTCCCACTATATAAACCCCCATATGGCTCCGTAAAAAGGATTGCTGCTCATTTGCAACCACACCACTATTTCGTGAGCCTCATTTTGGTCTGAGTCGAGCTACTTGAGCCCGACCCCGATCTCCGAGTTATAGCAGACCGGGTCATCTTGGTCAGACCGAGTCATCCGCGAAAGAACCAGTCTTCGCTTGTCGACAGGATCAAATTTGGCGCCGTCTATGGGAATCTGCCTGATCGAAAGACGAAGATGAGTGAATCCAACCGGGTGACCGTTACTCTTTCACAGGAAGACTTGGATCTGCTAGTAGAGGCTAGAGCCAGGAAATTGGCGGAGGCGGCCGCTCGACCCGCTCAGCCGGACCCGGCCGAGCAAACTGCTCGGGTGGGCACCGAAGGAGAGGTTCGACAGGAAGATAGTCCTCACTTCCACCGGGCGCTGTTCGGTCCGGCTGAAGGAGCAGGACAATCAGACCCTCATGAAGCTACATCTAGTCATACCAGAGCTAACAAAGGGAAGGCTCCTCTCGTGCCGACCCCAACTGAGCGCACAGGGTTCCCCTTCTCTAGCCAAGTCTTACACGAGCCACTGCCCAAGCATTTCAGACTCCTGTCCATCACTGAATACGGAGGAGCTACTGATCCTGAAGAACATCTAAAGAAATTTGAGAATGCTTCGATGCTGCATCAGTACCCCGACGGTGTTAAGTGCAGGGTCTTCCTGACCACTTTAGCCGGGCCAGCCCAGCGGTGGTTTGACAGACTCCCAGAGGGATCGATCAAGGACTTCTCTGATTTCAAGAGACTGTTCCTGCAGCATTTTGCCAGTAGCAAAAGACATCACAAGACCAGCTTAAACTTGTTTACCATGAAGCAGGGCTCCAAAGAGCCCTTAAAAGCCTACATCAAGAGGTTCAATCAAGTCGCTCTGGATGTGCCCACCGCTATGTCCGAGGTGTTAGTCAGTGCTTTCGCGCAGGGCTTACAAGAGGGTGAATTCTTCAGATCCTTGATCCGAAAACCTCCGAAGGACTTTGAAAGCCCTTTAGGGAAAGCCAGTAAATATGTAGACGTTGAAGAAGCACAAGCCGCCAGGCGGCCGGAGGTCAGACTTGCGCCCGAGAATCCTCAGCAACATCAAAGACAGGTACCTCCTGGGGGGCCTCTCAGGAGCCCCCGAGCTATGGGGCACTGACCAAGAGCCGAGAGGGGAATAGTTCAGCAAGTAGCCCAGGGTTGCATCCCTTCTAGGTGGCAGCCCTACTGTTCCTTCCATAATAGCCATACGCATGACCTTCAAGACTGCTGGCAGGCCGGCAGATGTCAGGGACGCGCCGGCCGAGGGAGTCCAAGAGGAGCTCACCAAGGAGGTGGTCGAGGTCGGGGAAGAACATCGCCTGGCCAATCCGAGTCCCCGGCCCAGCCAACCGCCTCTGCAGCCAGACAGTTGTTCCCGACCCCCGACTCCATCGAGCACGGGAAGGCCAGCGAAGAGCAAGCTAATCAACAGAATGCAGTACACGGGGTCATTCACGTGACCTCTGGAGGTCCCACCTATGGAGATTCCAATAGAGCTCGAAAGTCTCAAGCCCGGCGTTTAGACATTTACCAGGTGAGTTGCAGCTCAACGCAAGCCAAAGGGCCACAGATCAGTTTTGGTCCTTCAGACTTACAGGGAATAGAAGTACCTCATGATGATGCCCTGGTCATCACAGCGATCATAGCTCAGATTCATAGAACCATTGTGGATACGGGGAGTTCGGTAAACATCTTGTACTTAAAAGCTTTCGAGCAATTGCAGATTGAAACTACTGAGCTCCGACTCGTGGCCACACCTCTGTTTGGATTCACGGGGAATGAAGTCCAGCCCTTGGGCCAGATCAAGATGGCCATATCACTCGACGAAGAACCCTTGAGAATGACCAGGTGGTCTACCTTCCTGGTAGTGGACGCCCCCTCAGCCTACAATGCCATCTTGGGTCGACCGGTGCTCAACGAGTTTCGGGCCGTGGTGTCCACTTTCTACTTAAAGGTCAAATTCCCAGTGGATGACCAAGTCGGAGAGGCTAAAGGAGATCAAAAGGTAGCACGTCGGTGCTATGTGGACGACGTCCGAGTGGAGGTTAGTAAGTCCTTCCGAGCAGCGCCGGCTAATTGCAACATGGTGCAATCCTCTCAGCCCTCTCCTTGGGCTGATTTGATAGAGGAAAAGGAAGAGGTCCAGCTCTTGCCCGACCAAGAAGAAACTAAAGTGAAGATAGCTCCCGGACTACCACCCGACCTCAGACAACAGCTGATAGAATCTCTGACTCAGAATCAAGATGTGTTTGCCTGGTCCCAGCAAGATCTTAAAGGGGTCAGACCAGAGGTAATGGAGCACAAGCTGCACATGTACCCTGATGCCCGACCTGTCAAGCAGAAGAAAAGGGATTTCACACCCGAATAGAACAAGATCATTCAGGCCGAGGTGGAGAGACTGCTGGAAGCTGGGCACGTCCGAGAAGTCCAATTCCCGGCCTGGCTGGCCAATGTGGTACTGGTCTCCAAGCCGGGCGACAAGTGGAGAATCTGTATTGACTTCAGGAATCTCAACAAGGCTTGTCCCAAGGATTGCTACCCCCTCCCTCGGATAGATCAGATGGTAGACTCCACTGCGGGGAGCGAGGTCATATGTATGCTAGATGCCTACCAGGGATACCATCAAGTCCCATTAGCCTTAGAAGATCAAGAAATGGTCAGTTTTGTCACGGCCGAAGGCACCTATTGCTACACAGTTATGCCCTTCAGACTCAAGAACGCCGGGGCCACTTATCAAATGCTGATGAATAAAGTTTTTAAGGAGCAGCTCGGGAGAAACGTAGAAGTATACGTAGATGACATCCTCATCAAGTCCTCCCGAGCTGCCGACCTCGTAGCAGATGTACGGGAAACCTGCTGCACCCTTCGAAGGTATGGCCTCAAACTCAATCCTGTGAAATGTCTGTTCGGAGCCAAAAGTGGGAAATTCCTGGGCTACATCTTGACCGAGCGGGGAATAGAAGCCAATCCGGGTAAAATGAAAGCTCTGCTAGACATGCCCCCGCCCAGGAACCTAAGGGAAGTTCAGCGCTTGACCGGGAGGATCACGGCCTTATCCCGATTTATCTCCCGGTCGGCTGACAGAAGTCTGCCGTTCTTCAAGATCTTGCGCAAGGCCTCCAAGTTCCAGTGGGATGCCGAGTGCGACCGAGCTTTCGAAGAATTGAAAGCCTACTTGGTCAGTCTGCCAGTGTTGGCCAAGCCCGGGGAAGGAGAACCATTGTATGTTTACTTATCTGCCACTGAGGGAGCTGTGAGTGCTGTGCTTGTAACCCAGAAAGAGACCGAGCAGCAACCGGTCTATTTCTTTGGGCACTTACTTAAAGAGGCCGAGTGTAGGTATACTACACTCGAGAAATTAGCTTATGTGCTTGTGTTGATGGCCAGGCGATTGCGACCGTACTTCTTAGCTCATCCTATCCGAGTACTGACCAATAGCACACTCGGGAAGGTCTTGATCAACCCGGAAGTCTCGGGTCGAATGGTCAAATGGACAACTGAACTGAGCGAATATGATATTCAGTACCAGCCCAGAACTGCGATCAAAGCTCAGGCCTTGGCAGATTTCCTAAGTGAACTTCATACAGAAGAAGAGGAGGAGGTCTGGAAAATATATGTGGATGGGTCAGCCACTCGGGCAGGAAGTGGTGTGGGAATCTTATTGATGTCTCCTAAGGGAGACCCCATTCATCTGGCCGTGCGCCTAGAGTATCATGCTACCAATAATCAGGCGGAATACGAAGCCCTCTTGGCAGGTCTTCAAGCGGCCAGACAGGTCGGAGCCACCCGGGTCATCCTACATTCTGATTCTCAGTTAGTGACTCAACAGGTGGCCAGGCGGTTCGAAGTGAATGATGAGAGGCTACAGGCTTATGTAGAGGCATATCAACAGTTACAAGCAGAATTTCAAGAAGTTCAGATTATACAAATCCCCCGAGGGGACAATGCCAAGGCGGATGAGTTAGCTAGGCTGGCCAGCTCTGTCCGTCCATGGGTCTTCCCCAAGCCTTCACCTCAGGTTATGCTGGTGGCTCAGGTTGAGGGAAGCAGAAATGGAGATAGAGGGGGACTGGAGAGCTCCATTCATCGCCTATCTGAAAGAAGGAACTCTTCCGGACAGCCCCGAGCAGGCTTGGATACTAAAGATCAGAGCGGCCCGGTTCACTCTGATAGGGGATGCATTATACAAGCGGGCTTTTTCCCGACCACTATTCAGATGCCTCGGAAAGGAAGATGCGGACTATGTGCTCAGAGAAGTGCATTTGGGGTGCTGCGGAAATCATTCAGGAGGTCGGTCCATGGCTCGGAAGGTCCTGTTGGCCGGTTACTTTTGGCCGACCCTTCAAAAGGATGCAGAGAAGATGACTCTTTCTTGCCTTTCTTGTCAGAAGTATCAGAATCTATCACACCGACCGGTTGAGATGTTGCGAACGTCCACTATATCATGTCCCTTTGATCAATGGGGCATGGATATAGTAGGACCTTTCCCCAGGGCAGCAGGCCAGAAGAAATTTCTGTTGGTGGCAGTAGACTACTTTTCCAAGTGGATCGAAGCGGAAGCCCTGGCCCGGATCACTGAACAAGCGGTGAAGAAATTCCTTTGGCAGAATATTCTTTGCCGATATGGCATACCTCACAAGTTGGTATCAGACAATGGTCGGCAGTTTCAAGGCCGGATAATCAGAAATTGGTGCAAGGATTTTGGGATCAAGCATGCCTTCACTTCTGTGGCATATCCCCAAAGTAATGGTCAGGCCGAAGTAGCCAATAGAGATATTCTAAAAGGGCTTAGAGCTAAACTGGATCAGGTCGGCGGATCCTGGGTGGACGAGCTGCCTGGAGTCCTGTGGGCCCTTCGAACCACACCCAAGGAAGGGTCAGGATGTACTCCCTTCCAGCTAGTCTATGGCAGTCAAGCGGTGGTCCCCATGGAGGTCGGCTGTGAGTCTGACAGAAGACATCTGTATGGAGAAGACAATGCGGAGAAGAGACGAGCGGAGCTAGATCTAATTGAGGAGGTCCGAGCTAAGGCTGCAGTCCGCATGGCCGCCTACCAGCAAAGGATGCGGAACCGATACAACCGACAGGTTATACCCCGAAGTTTTTAAGTAGGAGACAAGGTATGGAAAAGAGTCAAGCCAGTCGTAGAGGTAGGCAAGCTGGAACCCCAGTGGAGTGGCCCTTTTCTGGTGGCCGAAGCATTAGGGTCAAGAGCTTACTATCTACAAGATGCTCGAGGGAAGCAGCTCGGGAGACCCTGGAGTGCAGTGCATCTAAAATTGTATCGGGAGGAGAGTGGAGAGAAATGATTCTTGTAACTGTACTCAGAAAAGATGATGATAAAAACTCCAACTATCCAAAAGACAATTACAACAAGTTATCAGTGAGCTTGCTCTCACACACCCACCGGACTCGGCGCCGATCGGGCGTGGCATTCCACGTTCGGTCGGGCCCGGTCGGGCGTCGCAGTCCACGCTCGGCCAGGATAAGTCGGACGGTGTCCAGACTCTTGCTAAGGCAAGTTATAAGTGAGCTTGCTCTCACGCACCCACCGGACTCGGCGCTAATCGGGCGTGGCAGTCCACGCTCGGTCAGGGTAAGTCGGACGGTGTCCAGACTCTTGCTAAGGCAAGTTATAAGTGAGCTTGCTCTCACGCACCCATCGGACTCGGCGCCGATCAGGCGTGGCATTCCACGTTCGGTTGGGCCCGGTCGGCGTGGCAGTCCACGCTCGGCCAGGGTAAGTCGGACGGTGTCCAGACTCTTGCTAAGGCAAGTTATAAGTGAGCTTGCTCTCACGCACCCACCGGACTCGGCGCCGATCGGGCGTGGCATTCCACGTTCAGTCGGGCCCGGTCGGGCGTGGCAGTCCACGCTCGGCCAGGGTAAGTCGAACGGTGTCCAGACTCTTGCTAAGGCAAGTTATAAGTGAGCTTGCTCTCACGCACCCACCGGATGCGGCGCCGATCGGGCGTGACATTCCACGTCCGGTCGGGCCCGGTCGGGCGTGGCAGTCCACGCTCGGCCAGGGTAAGTCGGACAGTGTCCAGACTCTTGCTTATGGGAAATACTAATCAGTACATATCTATGATCTTCATTACCCGGGCGTGGCTCTCGACGTTCTGAAAGACAAAGAGGATAGTAGGTTGGCTTGATAAAGCGGAACTTGTCGAAACAAAGCGCACGAGCTAACTCGGCCGCGCCGATAAGGTTAGCTCGTCGGAAACAAGATTGGACGCTATGTCAGGGTATGCACCCGATCGAACAGCATGCCCGAGCTCGGATAACGACCCGACCGAATGACTAAGAACTCAAAGGCGCCAAACATCTGACACTTAGAAAAATTCTCAGATAGGCTCGCAAAGTCAAGCTAAAGGGGACGATGGGTGCGTCCTGGACGAACAACGCTTAGCGAAAATTCACGGCGTAGTTCCAATGTCGGCCCTGGCAAAATAATTCGAACGTGCTGAGTGGACGATACTTAACAAAAATCTAAACCATTGTAAATGAACAGGTGCGGAGTCGGGGAACTTGAAGAAAAACCATAGCGAGTTAGCATAACCGAGAGAAGGCTCGCAGCCATTACAAAATTAAGCCCCTAGGGCTAAGCCGATTTAGAAACAGGGCCAATTTTCTAAGGCCTAGAGGCCAAGTTAGTACAAAACAAAGGAAAGCAGAAAGTTAACCTAAGTAAACGAGGGGAAGGCATCTTCTGGAATAGACGCCTTAATCACCCTAGGCCTCACGACGTTGGGGGGAAGATCCTCGGGAAGGTGGCCGGCCTCGGTCAGCTGCTAAATGGCGCCCTTCACGCTGTACACAATCATGCCACCGGTGCGCTCCACCACTTGATCTAAGAAGGAGTCTGACTTAATGTAAGCCAGTCGGGCTGCTTCAATACGGGCGGACTCGTCGGACTTATAGTCCTCCAACTCCTTCTTGAGTCGAGCAAGCTCGGCGTCCTTCTCAGCTAGCTCGGCACCCTGCCCTTGGATGGTGGTCTCCCGAACAGCCAGCTGCGCCTCCTTGCCCACTAGCTGAGCTTCTAAACCCTGAAAGGCCTCTTGTTGGGCAGCCAGCTCTATCTCTTTGTTCTTCAGGGCGAGCTGAGTTTGGTGATGGGCCGCACTCGACTCCTTCAATTTCCGTTGGAGCCCCTTAGCGTCTGTTGTCATCTTAGCCAGGTCAGCATGGACTCGGGTATGCCGGTTCTTGAGGACCTTGTTCTCGCCCTCCAAATGAGCCACCCGATTAGTTAGACGCTCCACCTCCACCGCGGACTGAGCCATCAGCCTTTGCTCTTCCTCCGCACGGACCTCCAGCTCGGATATGTGAGATCTCAGCGCGGTTATTTCCGATTGCAGCTGGTCTCTGCCTTCATTGCCCGGAGGAAAAGTGCACTGCGCCACCTTGGCCTCCAAATCTCTTACTCTTCTCTCAGCTGCCCGGCGCTCCCGGGTATTGGTGACCAACGCTTGGCTAACTGCATGACCCAGCGCCCATTGCTGCAAAACGGCGGGAAGATCGTAAGTATAAGCATAAGCGGTCAAAATAAGTGGAGAAGGTACCTGAGTCATTCCCACGAAGAAGTGGTCGGCCAAGCTGACATGGTCCATCACGAAGGACGCCGTCCATCCTTCCTCCTAGCCCGAAACTAGCATGCCATGCAGGTTAAGCGATTGAGGTTGGACGGTCGGAGTTAGAGTAGTGGCCGAGAGCACTTGAACGTCCACGGCTGACCTCGGGGGGGGGGGGGGGGGGAGTGCATGGATAGAAGGGCTTCTACGGCGTCGATATTGGAGGTGCTCGTCTGAGGGGCCTGAGGACGCGGCGCGGTCCCCGAGGTCGATGCACCGGAGGGTGCGGTTACAGAGGTACGAGGTCGGGCCACCGAGCGAGGTGTTGACCGGGTTGGACCCCGAGGGTCGGGTCGGGGAAATGCAGGAACAGGAGTCGAGCCCCGAGTCAGAACTTGAAGGCCGGTCGTAGCTTGATCAGGTCGAGAAGGTGCCACGACCCGATCCCCCGGGGTCGGTGCTGGGGGCGAAGGCGTACTCGAGCGGAGGACTAGACGACGACGCTTCCTAACCAAGCTAGCAGAAGCCTCCTGTTCCTCTTCCGCCTTGTCTTCCTCTATCTGGATGGAGGTCTCCTCGCCCGCTACTCGGGCTACAGTTCCCGAACCCCCGGCTGGAAGACTTCCTTCCGGGTTGTCTTCTACCACGTCGGGTTGCTCAAGCACGGGCGCGACGTTTGTTGAGGGCCCTGCCCGAGCAGCCGCCAGTTGGGCAGCCAGAGCATCCATGGCCTCTTCCTTCCGATCTAGCACAGCATCAACCCTGGCGCTATACATGACTTCGGCTGCACAAAGGAAAAAGTTTTAGTTAGCATTAACAAACTTACAAGTCGAATAGGGACATACCGAGGGTGCCGGGTAGCTCCGCCGGAACTTCGCTCAGCCGGAAGAGATACAACATACCCTCGATCAGTAGCTTGCCCGCGTGATATCGGGCTCCTCCGAGCTTGGAGAATGCAGACCGGTAGCCTGGGTCCGAGCGAAGGTTCTTGTGTAGCTGAGGGTGATCAGGCAGGTTTTCCACCCACGTCGTAGGCCAGTTCGGTCGGGGGAGAGATTGGATATAGAAGAAGTGTGATTTCCAGCCCTTATTGGAAGAAGGAACCTTCTCTAAGAAGGCCGAGTTAATACGGGCTTGGAAATAAAAATTCCCGGGTTCCTGTTTCTTGAGATAATAAAAGAAGTGAAACACCCGGGGTTCTAAGGGAATTTTATGGGCGGTAAAGATGATCACTGTACCACATAGGATTCGGATCGAGTTAGGGGCTAATTGAGACAAGGAGATCTGGAAATAACGACAGATCTCACGGAAGAAGGGGTGCAAGGGAAAACGCAGACTGACTAACAACTGATTAGAGAAGACGGTGAAGTGACTTAAGGGGGGCTCATGTGCCCGACCTCGACGGTCGGGCAGAGTTATGGGATGGTCTTCGGGGATCAGGTAATCTATACGCAGGGTCTCTATCTGACCTAAGGTTAGGGAAGACCGGGTGGTTAGATACCACGGCTCGGGGGGCGTAGATGACTCGGCCATCAAAATAAAGTCGAAAAAGGCACGACGAGGACTCGGCAGAGGAAAGGAATACCTAAAATCGCAGTTTGCCGGAAACACTGTTCGCCGGAAACACTGTCGTCGGGGTTGAGAAGGTCGGGTGGCGGAGATCGGATGAGAGTCGGAGAGAAAACGAAGGTCGGGATAAAAGGAAGTAAAATGAGGGGGAAAGCCTATTTATACCACGGGAAAAATCTGGATGACCGTCCGATGGAGGAAAGGAAAATGGCGGGGCGGATTCCTCGCCGTTCGATCTCTGTCATTTCCCAGACCTCGAAGCTTCGCTCGCACGTCGCACGAGCCACGCCCATAACGCTTCGTTACCAGAGACCGCCAGTCGGGAAATGACACGTGGCCTTACATTAATGAGGATTTGATGGGGAATATGACATTTAAAGAAGGAGATTAACCGTACGATGGGACGTGCGAGAAAGCGAGAAGGTGGTGTGCCGACCGAGCAGGGAGCCTAGTCAGTCGGACTGAACTCCTCCTTCGACTAGACATGAGAGGGAGGCTTGTGATCCGGGCGGATGATTTTTGAAGGATCAGGGGCTCGGTCGGGTTCGATTGCCACTCTGAACCTGTTGTAAATAGGCCGGGTCAAGAATCACCCGAGCTCGGGCACTCGGGGTTGGTCACCCGAGGTCGGGACACTCGAGGTTGGTCACTCGAGGTCGGGACGCTCGGGGTTGGTCACCAGAAGTCGGGACACTCGAGGTCGGCCACCCGAGGTCGGGGCACTCGAGGTCGGTCACCCTAGGTCCGGACGCTCGAGGTCGGTCACCCGAGGTTGGGACGCTCGGGGTTGGTCACCCGAGGTCGGGACACTCGAGGTCGGTCACCCGAGGTCGGGGCACTCGAGGTCGGTCACCCTAGGTCCGGACGCTCGGGGTCGGTCGCCCGAGGTCGGGACACTCGAGGTCGGTCACCCGAGGTCCGGCCCTCAAAGTTAGATGCCGGAGTCGGGCACCCGTGATCACGCTGAGGTGGCCGAGCAGTTATAGGCGGTCCCTATCAGTGTTCAGAGGATAACCTCCCTCGGGATAATCATTACCTGACAATGCCGCCAAGGGCTATGGGGGAGCAGAAGAGACAGCCTAAGCAGGGTGTCAGGCGGTTGTGGCAGTCTCACAACATTAATACAGCTGTCACCATCACAATCTGTCAGCTGATCCTCTATTAATGAGATTTGCCAGCTCTGACACAGCCGAGATGGCTCTCCCACTATATAAACCCCCCATGTGGCTCCGTAAAAGGGGGTTGTTGTTGCTGCTCATTCACAGCTATCCCCCCCATTTTGTGAGTCCCCATTTCGGTCCGAGTCGAGCAACTTAAGTTCTCCCCCCGTTTGAGCTCGACCTCGATCACCGAGTTATAGCAACCAGGTCATCTTGGTCAAACCGAGTCATCCGCGAAAGAACCGGTCTTCGCTTGTCGACAGGATCATTGATGAAGCAACAATTGAAACATGAAGGATATCATGCCATATATCACATTGAAACAAGAATGTATGTTCTATATGTAATAAATAATTTAATTATCTAAAGAACTGCTTTAACTCATTAAGCTTTGGAGAATAAAATAAGGCCAAATTCTGGTCGATACCTCAGACATTACTACAGTAAATGGAGCTGCAAGGCAAAATATTTATGACCTCAAGGCATATAATCTATGAGCATGTGACATTCTGGTCCAAACTTCAAATGGTCAAATTATCATGACTTCAAGGCAAAATATTTATGACCTCTAATCCATAATGCTAGCAAATGGAGCTGCAGTCAAGAACAAGACCAATTGGAGACTTGAGAAGCGACCTTTGGGAAGCACCATTGAACATAAAACCACCTGCATTGCTTTAGAAAGGCCACTTGGAAGAGCTGAGGTTCAAAACCAAAATACACAAGCAATCATACAGCACAACCAAAATTACCGATCAGAGATCCTGTAAGACTCATTAACCCAAATGATAATAGATTAACCAAAATTACTGATCAACAGTTTACTCTAAAACAGTTTTCAAATTCAACAGTTTACTCTAAAACAAACATCATATCGAAAACATCGAATACAATCTGAACAGCTAAAGACATATGTCCAGATACAGAAGCAGATACTATCAAATCAATCCACCATGATATCAATCGAAGAATCCTAGCGCATATTACTAGAACCTGCAACATTAAAGCCAATTATTGGTTGCATTTTCTCAATGAAACACTATAATTTAATAAATTTAAACTATGACAATACCTGCTATAGATGGCAAATCTGGTTCATATGTGTCAGCACTGTTATAATTATTATCTTCAATTGATCTGATGATTAACACATTAACATATTTACAAAATGTAATCAAATAAGTTTGTATATGCAAGTAAAATTAAAATAAATATGAATTTGTAGGGTTTTTTGGGCCGCGAAAACCACTTTTTCGCGTCGCGGAAACCCCGAAAGCCCCAATAGAAAGGATCCGAGCGAAGAAAACCATTTCAAAAATTTACGAGTGCTCGTTTACATGCTTCAAAACCGATCTACAACCTAGATCTATTAGAGAAGAGAAAAACTACCTTCGATGCGTGCCCCGCAATTCCCGCTCGCTCCTCGGTTGGTGTCGGATCTCAAGGATGCAAAGTAGCAACCCTCTAGAAGTATCCACACAAGCAATAGAGTGGAGAGGAGAGCCCAAAAGTGTGCTAGCACTACTTGGGGTCTCGGCAAGATGAGAGGAGAGGGAGAGCAAAACAAAACAAAACCAAGTGAGGAGAAGAATGAATCACACACCCACAAAAAACTCCTTTTGAGTGTTTTAGTGGCCGGCCATTTAATGGCCATTAAGTGGCCGGCCACCACCTTTGGTAACCCCCTATTTGAATTCAAAATTCAAATGGGGAGGTTACTTAGCCTTGATGATGATGCCAAGTCATCACTTGGTCAAGTCAAGGTGATGTGGCTTGAGTCAAGTCAAACTTGCCTTTTATGGACTTTCCATATTTAGCCAAAGTCAAACTTTGACTTCATTACTCTCTCATGATTAGATTCATCCAACACTTGGATCAAACTCGAGTCCAACTCAAGTTGTCTAATTTGAGTCAAGTCAAACTTGCCTTTTATGGACTTTCCATATTTAGCCAAAGTCAAACTTTGACTTCATTACTCTCGGTCCATCATATGGACTTATTCTCCATTTATTGCTCTATGTGTGTGACCCTATAGGTTCTTGTAACGTTGACAATGCCCTTAAACCTATTTAAGGACATAAGCAATGAGAGGTATCTAGCAACACATCATTGCTCCTCAAGTTACAAGAATGTCGAGATCCAACATCACCATTGTGACTAATAATTGTGACCATCACAATATGTGACAACGTTCTTCTATCCTCGATATCTAGATTGATCTTTCATGAGGCATAGACCGTGTCATCCTCAAATCAATCTATATGTCTTGATCTCCAAGTAGACTCACTATAATCAAATAAGCTCAATATCTAATATTGCCTTATTTGGGCATGGCCATGCACTTAGTGGTCTTACTCTATCAAGAACGAAGATATCACTCCCGTCATATAGGAGGGATAGATCCCATCTACGTTACTCACATCCCTCCGCATAATTTGTTACAAACCCAGTAATCGCCTTTATAGTCCACCCAGTTACGGGTGACGTTTGACGAAGTCAAAGTACGTAACTCCTTATGTAGGGAACTATGGTAACTTCAGGTCTAGGACTATAGTCATACTAATAGTCACATGAGAAAGTATATGACACTCATATAACGATCCATGATACTTTCTCATGGCGGGCCATTCAGTATACATTCTCTAATGTATACCCATGTGTCAACTTGATATCTCATATCCATGACTTGTGAGATCAAGTCATCATGTTGACCTACATGCTAGTCTCTATGCATTAACATTGTCCTTGAATGTTAATACTTGACTAGGAATAATTAAGAGTAGTGTTCTCTATATCATCTCAGTATCGATTCAACTAATCGATTGATATAGATAAGAACCTTCTACTCAAGGACGTTATTATACTAAGTTATTTGGCACCAATACACATAAGTACAATAACCATAAGAAATGCCTTTATATATAAGAAATATATATACAAGAATATGATACAATGAGTCCAAAAAGTAATCATCATATGATTGGCTCTAGGGCTCTCACTAACAGAATTCTTATTGGGCATATACCTTTGCTGCAAATTTGGACAATTGCGCTTGTCATGTGACACTCCTCGATGCCCACATCCATAACATAACCTAGAATTTGAGCTTGATTTCTCCTTTGATGATTTCATTCTCTTCCCACATCCCTTTGTTCTGACTGAAGAAGGATCAAGAATACCAAGGCCCTCATCTATGGATTTCCTCCTTTGACTTTTATCACTGCATGTTGGACTAATGTTCATCTCTTGAAGTTTCTTATGCATACAATCAAATTGCTCATCTAAGAAGGTTGTCCCCTCATTTGTCAAAGATGCATGATCAACTAATACTGAAGCTTTATAGGATAACCTAGAGTGTCTTGACATCAACAACTTTTCTGGATCTGTATCATTGATGAAATATTGCTCTCCAAAAGCATATGTTGCTCCAACTTTTGCATTACGTGTCCATCGTTTGAGTATATATGTATCAGGCAAATAAAAGATTTGGTTTAGGCGGAAAAAGCTAACATATGCCTGCATGGAATCCCCTCAAACTCAAATTTCGTACAGCTACACGAAATGTAATCCTTTTGTTTGTCATGTGTGAGCACCCTTGGTTTGGAGGAAGAAGAACTATCAAATTTTATCACATGATAAACCACTGAGTCAACTCCTGTAAATATTGATTGCACATAATAGCCATGACTCTCACTCATTTCACTTTGAAACTCCAGCCATTTCTTTTTGGTGTACAGCTTAACCATTTGAGATTCCATTGGAAAAATTGTCTGAATTTTAGGAATCTCATTCATATCAATATGGTCCGCAACTAATTCATTATGTCTTTGATGTCTCAGCGCTCTATTAAACCGAGTGATAAAATCCATCAATGAATTTTTATTTGAGACATATTTCTTAAAAAATGCATGTGAGCCTTCAGATCTTCGGCTGCTACTCATTCCAGCACAAAATACATTGCTAAAATATGTTGGCACCCATCTAGGTCGCAATTCATACATTAAGGACAACCAATCATTGTTCTCCAATTTAGCACACTTAATAGTCTCTTCCCATGACTTCTCAAAATCAGCAGGTGTTGTAGAATTGACAATGACATTCTTTATGCTTTGGTAGTGGTCTCGAAAAGTCAAAGGAGGTAATTTTTCCTGGAATTTATTCAGTATGTGCCACAAACAATATCGATGCACTGTTTGAGGGAATACATGTCCAATGGCTTTTGTCATAGCAGGATTCTGATCAGTGATTATAACATTTGGTGCTCCTTTGGGCATGGCTTATGAACTTGTTAAGCAACCAAACAAATGAATCAGTTTTCTCATCACTTAGAAACTCGTAGGCAAAAACAATAGTCTGATGATGATTATTAACTCCCACAAATGGTGCAAAAATTAATCCATATTTATTAGTTTTATATGTCGTATCAAATACAACAATATCACCAAATACGCTGTATGCCCTCCTTGATATATGATCTGCCCAAAAACATCTACTAAATCTGTTATCCAAATCAGTCTCATAATCAAAGAAAAAATCTGAATTCTTCTCTTGTTCAGATGTGAAAAACTCGATGAGTGTTTCGGCATCAATACCCTTTTGTTCTTCCCTTAGATTTCTTTCAAAATTTCGAATATCTCTTTCTGTGCAGCCTACCCCCTCAGGACCCCCAGACTCTATTTCCAACAATCTCATTTGTTGACAAGTTGGTACATTTGCCTCAGAAAACTGTTTTGCCAATGTTTTCTTTGCTACCGAAACATTACGATGTGAGCGTAGTAAATGCACTTTTGATGGAGTCGAGAGTGGATGATTATGGGGCTCTGTGAAGTTACTGACAATCCAATTAGGCCCAGTCTGTTTCTTGATAAATGTAATATTTGACTTGCAACCTGTTCTAACTGTGCCACGTGCTCTTTCCCTTGTTAGTTGATCAACTTGTGAATGTTTCATCCGAATATCTGTATGGCCTTCTTTAAAGCATACCATTTGTTTCCACGTGACTTCATTTGTTATCTTATTTTTCTTTCTCGTGTGCATCCTTGAACTAAATCCGGCTTCTCGTGCATATTCGTTATAGAATGCATATGCCTCCTCTAGTGATGGAAATTCCATTCCGATTTTTGGCTTTTGATCTTCTGTAACTTGCGGAATGTATTCTTGATCATCAACTATATTTCCTTCCATTTCTGGGATCAGGTGTCAAGAGCTGATGTATAATTGTATCTGAAGCAATGAACGAACTGAAACAGAAATCACAACAAGATTGCAACAGATGGGACAAAACTGAATCAGATACAATTAATCCACAAGCATATCTTTGATAAATAAATAAGAAATGTTCAGATGTTAGCCAATGCCATATGGTTCAAACTTAGCCACTAAGATATCTGTTTCAAAATGTCAGAATTCTACAAACTATAATCAATAAACAAGGGATCATCCAAGTTCATTAACTAAATAAAGCGAACTATTAAACAAACAAGAAATCACAAGTATAATAAAAAATATATGGCGGATTCAATTATTGAACGCATCTGGATCATGGAAAATCCCAACCATTAAACATGCATTTTACACAACCATACCCCACTCAACCAACAAATGGAATCTGGGAAACTGCTAGGTTCAGACTACTCCCTAACAAATAGTTATCCATGATTAACCGTCAAACCATGTTGATCAACAGCAAGAGAAGTAGCAGTGAAAATCGTAGTAAAAATTGGAGTAACGATCGGATGGGTTTAGGGAAAACGAAAACCACGGGGCTAGCGAGATTTGTACCTGTGAAGGCGGCTCGGCGCAGGCGGCAACGAAAATCGCAGGGGCAGGGGCAGGGGCAGGCGCAGGCTTTGGACACGAAAGAGAGAGGGAGGGCTCGGGGACGCGAGAGACCAGAGAGATCGGCGCAGGGGAAGCTAACCTCCGGTCGAGAGAGAGATCGGCGGAGGAGCTTTTAGCAGCGGGCGCGAGAGAGCTTTTAGGGTTCGCAAGGTTCGGGAGGAGAAAGAGCAGCGGGCGCGAGAGCAGGTAACCCAGACGCGAGGAGGGTTAGGGTTAGGGATCGGCGCTGCCGAAGGACGTCCGCAGCCGGTCGAGAGAGAGATCGGCGCTGGGGAAGCCGGCAACGAGGACCTTTTAGCAGCGGGAGTGAAATGAACTTAGGGTTTGTTCGGGAGGAGAAAGAGGCTTCGGGCGGGCGGGCGGGCTTCCTTTTGTCGCAAAAATGAAATCACGCGTCCGCTGCCGAGTTTGTTTTTTAGGCTTTTTTTTGTCCACGCAGCAGCCCACGTCGGATCGTCCGCAGCGCGTCCGCAGCCTTCGTCCGCAGCCGATCGATTCTATATATATATATATATTATATAGGTTTTATCTCTCCCTAATCCTCCCTCAAACGTCGATCTCTCTGTTTGTCTCTCTAATCCCTCAATCTTTGCCGATCTTTGTCTCTCTAATCCCTCAAACGCCGCCGATCTCTGTCTCTCTAATCTCTCAAACGCCGTCGATCTCTCTCTTTAATCCCTCAAACGCCGACGATCCGAAAACCCTAGTGTGCGCTGCCTCTCACCCTCTGGCCTCTGATTCTCCTCGGCGTACTCGCCGAAGTCCCTCTCCGACGCCGACTGTCTTGAGCGGCACTGTGGCAATCTTCCTGCAAAAAGGGGAACAGACCAACGGATTTCTAACGTAAGTGCTTCAGATCTGTTATTTTCTTAGTACGCTAATCCGGTTTTGGGGATTCAAAGGTTTCATCTGTTGTTCATCAGATCTGGAGTTTTTTTTGGTGTTCTTGTTGCCTATTGTTCATAATTACATGTAGTTTCAATTTTTTCTCCAATAATCATTTGATGTTCTTTTACAGTTTTACTTCTAGATAGACATACAAAGAACTATGAGTAGGGCTGTAATCGAACCGAGCCGAGTCGAATACCTGAGAGTTTGAGTTTGGCTCGTTTATTATCGAGCCGAGCTCGAGCTTAATTTATCGAATATAGTGATGGCTCGCGAGCATATTCGAGCCTAATCGAGCCCTAAACAAACTTACCAAATATAAATTATTAATTAAACTATTCATCAATCTATTAAAAAAATAAATTATATATTCTAAAAAATATAAAATATTTACTAAAATCTATGATTTTATTCATATAAATGAGTTTTATTGGATATTTTATATTTATTAAATGTAAAAGTGTCAAAATTATATATTTAATGTTAAATATTAATTTTATATTTTACGAACTAGCTCACGAGCTTATTAACGAGCCTGTTCACGAGCTAACGAGCCGAATACTGCTGAGTTTGAGTTTAGCTCGTTTATATTAACGAGCTTTATTAAACGAGCTCGAACGAGCTTCTATCGAACCGAGACCCGAATAGCTCGCGAGCGGCTTTACTCGTTTACACCCCTAACTATGAGACCATATTCAAAATTTTGCTGAACATAAGCAGTTTACCTACCATGTTGACATGTTGTACTGAGATCTTTAGCTATAGGCCAAAACTATCTGGTTAAGGCCTTTATGTTTATTGTTTTAACCACTAAAACATTTATGGAAGGAATCAGTTTATGTCGCATCATAGATGGATTTTCTATGTTTGGGTTCTGTATATAGTTGCCACTTGCCAAAGTACATAGAGCATTAGATATGTGAAAGGCATAAAGTCCATGTTGCATCCCAAATAGTTTATGCTTAGAAGGGATACGTGAAATGGATTTCTGGAAGGTTATGTTTAGAAGGTTATGTTTTTTAAGCTTTTGATAGCTACAATTTGATTACTTGTGGATCAAAACATTGGTTATTCATGATCTATAGGTGGAGCAATTGCATAAGATATTCAAATTGTGTGGCTCGCCTTCTGAGGAGTACTGGAGCAGCTCAAAGTTACCTCATGCTACCTCTTTTAAGCCCCAACAACGATACCCATGGCGTGTCAGGGAGACTTTTAATGATTTCCCCTCCGTTGCTTTAGATCTTCTCGATCATCTACTTTCAGTAGATCCAGCAGACCGTGGAACTGCAGCTTATGTCCTCAAGAGTGAAGTATAATTATTGTTTTCAAGTTCTTCTTTCTACTTTTTTTTTGTTCATCATTGTGTATTTTTACTTGCTCTTGTAGGCTTTTGACCCTAACATTCTACTTTTTTTTCTTTATTTTACACTGTCATTTGGTATTCCTTAAATATTGTTTTTCACTGACAGTTGATGAATGCTGTTTTTTTTCCTTGTATAGCATTTGGATGATTCATGTACTGTTTTAACAATGAATTCACTTGTGGCTGAAACTGAAATGGAATTGTAGAACTCCTAACGGATGAATTTGTTGAGTGGCATTGTCTATTGGGCTAATCCCATTCTGGTTTAATTAAGCATATTAAATTATGGATCTTCTATAGGAGGGTCATGCATAATCAATGACATTTCACCATAGAATTAGTGTTGATTCTGAAACGTTTTAACTTCTTTTTTACTTTGTTTATAACTCATATTTCTTTCAAATTTGTTAGGTCCATAATAGCAATTAATAGTGTTCTGATAATTCCTAATTCCCAGTTCTTTGAAATCCTAATCTCTTAGAGCTGACATTTAATTGGTTCTCTTTTCAGTTCTTCAGTACAAAGACTTTTCCCTGTGATCCTTCAAGTCTACCGAAATACCCCCCATGCAAGGAATATGATGCTAAACTTCGAAATGAGGAAGCTAGAATGTGAGATTCTTATTTACATAAGCATGATATGAAATTAAAAATAAGTAAACAAGCCTTCATATGCTCCATAATCTGAATTTCCTTGCCTTTCTTGCTGATGACAAACATCAGCATTTAGGCGGAGGGAAGAGCTGGAACGTGCTTGTGACTATCAGCATTTAGAAGATTATATATATGTATGTATATGCCTTATCCTTCTTGTAAACTGTCAACATTTTGATTCCATAAATGATTGTCTTGTAAACTGTCAACATTTTGATTCCATAAATGATTGTCGAAGCAAGGATATAATTATTTGCATAGTTCTAAATTATTGTGTCTTGATATATGATTGAAAATATATTCGATCAATAAAATTAATAAAAAAAATATTTAGAAGATAAAATTAGGGCATAATTTATAATTTTGCCCAGGGCCTTTCGATAATAAGGACCAGCTCTGCGGATAACAATTATGAATTATTGGCGTGAGCAATTTTCAGCCTTATCCACACCTTCACGTACGTTCAAAATTCTAAAAACACATACGCTTTCTCGTTGTACTCCTGATCGCCATCAAAAGTTTCTCTTTTCTCTAAAATTTTATTATTAATTTTAATTTATATTATTAAATTCAATTTAAAAGCATGAATACAAGTAAAATTTATTGATGGACCTAAGAAAATTTTAAAATATTTTGAATCAAAATTAATATATTTTTGAAAGTTTTCTCATATCTGAATTTGACAGTGTAAATTGAGAATAATAAATTTTTAAACTAATAAAAATTATAATAAATCATAAAATTTATCATAAACTCACTATAAAAGTTAAGATAATAATACTCACTAATCAATTTTACCATTGAGTTTTTAAAACTCATCTGACTCAAAAAAATATTAAATTTTTGAATGGTATAGATCCATCTATCAATTTTGAATAAAATTAAAATTTTGAATCACTTTAAATCAAATTAATATATTCTTAAAGCCTATTTAATATATTTATACTCTTATATCTGAATTCGATAAAATAAATTAAAAATAATAAATTTATAAAAGTTTGATACGACAATTGTCACAAATTCATTTTCAAGTATAGGACAATAATATTCATCACACCATAAATGAATTCTAAGACTTAAAAAAATATTAAATTCTTGAATTTTCAAATAGTGTAATTTGATCGGCCAGTTTAAAACTATTGTTGATTCATCACGCATGACCTACAAAATAGTATAATTCATCACGCATGACTATTTTCTAGGTCCAACTTTAAACAGCCCCACAATAGTTTTAGACGTCGTAGTTAGATCGCGACCTTTGCATTGTCTCAAATTCCAAATCAAAATTAATATATTTTAAAAAATCTACTTAATATATTACGGCAATTTATCAAAGGGCGTATCCAACTATTCGTAATTACCGAAATGAGTACCATGGTTTCTATTATACCAAAGGGCGCATCCCATATAGTGAAGTTACTTTTATACCCCTCCCGCCAAAGAAAAACTTTATCAGACACAGTTTCGAGACAACCGAACCACTTTATCAATATAATATTAATTTGTGGTTCGGATGTGTAGCAGTGAAAATTTTCTCCGTTCTCTCTCAGCGCAACAACGTAAATGGAAGTCCTTCATTTCGGATAAAAGCTCACTCTCAACCTCTCTCAGCGCAAGAACTCGCCTTCTTGCAGTCCTACGTGCCCTAGCTGTGATATAGTCGCGAGCTCATCCCCCGAATCCCTGCGGACAACCAAAACCTAGGCATTGCTCGAAAGCGTTTCTGTGTGATCCTGAGGTGGGTTTTAGTGTAACGTTGAAGTGGAGACTAATCGGCATAATACACCAAGGGGTTAGGGTTTCTGCACGTTGGATTTATTTGATAATGTCAGGCAAAAGGTCTGTAGGGTTCAGCGTCTTCTTCCTTGGCATTATCCACCAAGGTATGTTAGCGATATGCTTAGGTCAAACCAGCATGTTTGTCAACATGTTTAAAATTATTTTGCTGAATAAATTTGTACTGTATATAAACTGTAGGATTCAGATGACATTGGACAAAAATTACGTTGGTGCAGTATTTTAGGCCACTTTAAACAATTTTTTGAAGAATTTGACATTTTAAATGATCGACACATTGCGAAGATCAAAGGGTCGCCTTTCAGTTTTTTCCTGGACATACAAGAATTGCAGCATATCCGTGGAATTTTGGTTAATATATTTGAAAGTTGGGATTCAACCTCGCAAGGTTTTAAATTCTCAGGTAATAGTTTTAGTTATGAATTGTAGACAATATCTATAGTATCTATAGTAAGATAAGACAGTAATATAGATGGCTCAAATGATTAGTTTTTGATAAAGTTTAATCATTTCATTTTAGGGCTACTGAGGGACTGAAGTGAAAATGACTTCAGGCCCTCGGTAGGCCTGAAATAAAATCATTTCAGGCCTACCGAGGGCCTGAAGTTAATTTAGTTCAGGCCCTCGGTAGGCCTGAAATGAATACATTTCAGGCCCACCTCGGGCCTGAAATGAATTCATTTCAGGCCCTGGTCGGGCCTGAAATGTATTCATTTCAGGCCCTGGTCGGGCCTGAAATGTATTCATTTCAGGCCCTCGTCGGGCCTGAATTGAATTCATTTCAGGCCCACGTCGGGCCTGTATTGAAATCATTTCAGGCCCAACGTGGAATAATTTCAAGCCTATATTCTTGATGATAACTAAATATTGTAATTGTTTCAGGTGTACCGGTTGCGTTCTCCAGACGAGATGTTGCATTGATACTGGGTATAGTGGACCGTGGTGTTTCGGTCCCTATTAATTCAACTAAAGCATCGGGTGACCTCTATCGTACTTACTTCTCAAAAGAAAAACAACCTACAAGAACAAGACTTGAGGAGTTACTTAAACATTTTTCTAAAAGTGTTGAATCAGAGGATGATGTGTTATTAGTGTGTAAATTTTATATTTTGTATATATTTGTTTGTGTTTTATTTTCATCTAGTACATATAAGGTTCCTCTAGGTCTTGTAGATATAGTAGATGATTATGACAATCTAGGTAGATTCAATTGGGTAGAAGCTATCCATCAATTTTTGTCTCCACAATTACCTAAGATTGGGGACTTATTTTCATCAACTCAGGGAAACCAGAGCACCACCAACCTCCCTTACCTAAAGGGATTTGCAGGGCTTTTGGCAGTGAGTAGAATTATCTTGTTAAATTTTATAATATTTTGATGTCATTAATGTATTTGGCTGCAAAAATTTGTGTAGGTATGGTTTTTGGAGCATGTACCAATTCAAAAACCATTCAATGTTGAAGGGCCCCGAATAAATAAGTGGAGGAATATTCCTTCGCATATTAGTAGGGTGAGGGGCCTTGTCGACCGACTCTCGTCTGAAGAGGTAATTATTCTTAAATGTGATCTATCTGAGTTAGATAGAGAGGTAGTAACATTTGTGTACTTCGTAATTGACAGGTTATTGTTGAATTAATTCCTACCCTACATGAGAACACATTGTTTGAGAACCTTGATATCGGTGATGACATACCACGACCAATGGAGACATCAGAAGGAGATGTTAGCCTATGTGGTGAATGCATTCTTAAGGACAACCGAATCAAGGAGCTAACAGAGGAGAATATATGTTTGAATGAAAGGGTTAAGGAATTACTTTCAATTATTGAAAAAAAAGGCATGGAGGGTCAAGAAAGTTATCCTGTAGTCGATCCTCTTTCTGATCCAGTATCTTGTACACCTAGGAGAGGACGTGACCGAACTCGGTATGATTACAGGGATACTCCAATTGACAGTCCAGTATGGCACCAGCTTTTACCTAAGGGGAAGCGGGACAGGAAACAAATATCAATTGTTATGGACAAGGGAAAAAGGAAACTTAGTGAGGAGGATATGGATGAAGCAAGAGGAAACATTTACGATGTAATGGAAGTCATGTCTGAAGAAGACATAGAGGAGGAAACAAGAAGAACCTCCGAACTATACAAAATGAGGCAACAAGGCATTGATGTAAGTGTGTTAATTTCATTTAAAATACATAAATTGTATTGAATTTGGTCAATAATTAGTTTGGGCTAAATAAATTTTATTGATGTAGTTTGTGAAGAAACATTTTATGAATACAAAGAAGAAAAATAAAGATAAAGAAGTGGTCTACCTGATAAATAGATTGGAGAATCTAAAGTAAGTTACAAAATATTATAGTTTACGTTAGTTAATATATCTTCTTATGTAATATATAATCATATCAATTTACATGGCAGGTTGGCAAATGAATTTATCTGGGAGGATGCACCCTTTGCTTTGAATTTGCATTCATTCTTACAAATCCTCAATGGAGAGGTTTTTACAAAAGGCGAGGTCATTGATGCCTTTTGTAAAATTTTATTTAGGGGAGCATCCGCATGTGGTAGGCCATACAACAAGTCAATATATTGTTCAACCTTCTTCACAGTAAGTGATGTATATTAATTAAACAGATATATTGTACAAGACCTAATATTATGATATGGGTATTATTAATTTTGTGAATGCATATTTGTAGGCATCAATCAGATCGTCAAGAAAGATTTCCCTGCAACAAGTGATGAAGACTGATATGCTTGAACAAGGGTTTAGATTTATTTTAATCCCTTTGTGCAGTGATAATACACACTTTCACTTGTTAGCGGTGGATACAGAATCCATGACTTTTAATCATTTTAATTCTCTTGCTAGTGGTCGTAAATATAAGCATGAATTTGACACAGCGGTGAGCTATCTTCCTTTATTCTTATATATGGTCATCATTTTCTCTAAAATGTCATTGATGGTGATTAATAAATTCATGATATGTTTGACAGGTAAAAGAACTTAAACAATATACTCGCGAGGAACTTACGGCTATTCATCCGTATCTACAAAGTCATCATCCCTTGGACAAATGGTCCTCCGTCAGACAAAAATGTCCCCAACAAGAACATAGGTAACTAAATGAGGAAGAACTTTCTTATTTTTTAAAATAAGAAAGTATTTTATAAACCCACTTATTGAAATCTAAAAAAGTGTTTGTTAATTTCAGCGTGGACTGTGCCTTCTTTGTCATGCAATATGTTCGATGTCTCCTATATGATGAGAAGATGGATTTCAAACAAGGAGACATGAGTAGAATCAGATTTGAGCTGACAGTTAATATTCTGAGAGACATGTTTTGTAAAACTTGAGATAATCTGAAAACTGTATTGGTGATGTAAAAATCCATTGCTGTTGATTAACATCCATTTGTATGGAAAAATCTCCTTATGTGGATGTTGTTATGATTATGTAGATGTTGTTATTCTATATAATATATTGTCAACAAAAAGAAAACAATTGGGTGATGTTTATTCAAATCCAGTTGTTGCATTGTTGTGTGCCAAGTGATACGGTCGGATATAATAACTGATAATGCACTGTTGTGTGCCAGTTGCTGCACTGTTGTGTGCCAAATGATCTATTCTGTTACATCTTGTAGGTAAATATTTATTATTATTCTAAAAATCATTATATAATCTAATCAACAATATATATTATATAAATCAGATATAGGAGGTTCAACCGGTGGGTTTTGAGCAAAACCCACTGATGGAACTAAACTAAACCTATAGGTTTGGAAAAAATTATAATTTGATGTTTCGGACACCTAATCTACATTCTCCAACCTCAACCCAAACTACTGATAATGGATTTTCAGAAATCCAGATATGGGAGGTCCATCAGTGGGTTTTGCTCAAAACCCACTGATGGAACTAAACTAGCCCTATAGCTTCGGAAAAATTTATAATTTGAGGTTTCCGACACCTAAAATACTTTCTAGAACCTCAACCCTAACTACTGATAATGGATTTTCAGAAATCCAGATATGGGAGGTCCATCAGTGGGTTTTGCTCAAAACCCACTGATGGAACTAAACTACACCTATACTTTGGAGAAAATTATAATTTGAGGTTTCCGACACCTAAAATACTTTCTCCAACCTGATCCCTAACTGTTGATAATTTTTTTTCATTAATCCAGATATGGGATGTCCATCAGTGGGTTTTGCTCAAAACCCACTGATGGAACTAAATTACACCTATAGGTTTGGAAAAAATTATAATTTGATGTTGTCGACACCTAAAATACTTTCTCCAACCTCATCAATGGGTCCTTCAGTGGAGTTGAGGTGTTACAAACCTCAAATTATAATTTCAGGCCCACGTCGGGCCTGAAATAACTTTATTTCAGGCCCAAGGTGGGCCTGAAATAAAGATATTTCAGGCCCATAGTGGGCCTGAAATACATTTATTTCAGGCCCACCGTGGACCTGAAATAAAAACATTTCAGGCCCACCGTGGGCCTGAAATAAATATTATTTGAGGATCACCCTTAACCATATTATATTTTGACTTCATCCCCCAAGTTGGATTACATATTTTATCCCTAAACCCTAAAATACTCTCTCCAACCTCACCCCTAAATACTGATAATGGTTTTGTAGAAATCCAGATATGGGAGGTCCATTTGTGGGTTTTCAGAAATCCAGATATGGGAGGTCCATCAGTGGGTTTTGCTCAAAACCCACTGATGGAACTAAGCTACACCTATAGGTTTGGAAAAAAATTATAATTTGATATTTCTGACACCTAAAATACTTTCTAGAACTTCAACCCTAACTACTGATAATGGATTTTCAGAAATCCAGATATGGGAGGTCCATCAGTGGGTTTTGCTCAAAACCCACTGATGGAACTAAACTACACCTATAGGTTTGGAAAAAATTATAATTTGATGTTTCTGACACCTAAAATACTTTCTAGAACTTCAACCCTAACTACTGATAATGGATTTTCAGAAATCCAGATATGGGAGGTCCATCAGTGGGTTTTGCTCAAAACCCACTGATGGAACTAAACTACACCTATAGGTTTGGAAAAAATTATAATTTGATGTTTCTGACACCTAAAATACTTTCTAGAACTAAACCCAAACTACTGATAATG
Organism: Boesenbergia rotunda; assembly: GCA_024364735.1. Taxonomy (NCBI): domain Eukaryota; kingdom Viridiplantae; phylum Streptophyta; class Magnoliopsida; order Zingiberales; family Zingiberaceae; genus Boesenbergia; species Boesenbergia rotunda. The sequence continues at coordinate 302,093 of JAGFNQ010005090.1, forward strand.
GATTTTCAGAAATCCAGATATGGGAGGTCCATCAGTGGGTTTTGCTCAAAACCCACTGATGGAACTAAACTACACCTATAGGTTTGGAAAAAATTATAATTTGATGTTTCTGACACCTAAAATACTTTCTAGAACTAACCCAACTACTGATAATGGATTTTCAGAAATCCAGATATGGGAGGTCCATCAGTGGGTTTTGCTCAAAACCCACTGATGGAACTAAACTACACCTATAGTTTGGAAAAAATTATAATTTGATGTTTCTGACACCTAAAATACTTTCTAGAACCTAAACCCAAACTACTGATAATGGATTTTCAGAAATCCAGATATGGGAGGTCCATCAGTGGGTTTTGCTCAAAACCCACTGATGGAACTAAACTACACCTATAGTTTGGAAAAATTATAATTTGAGTTTCGACACCTAAAATACTTTCTAGAACTAACCCAACTACTGATAATGGATTTTCAGAAATCCAGATATGGGAGGTCCATCAGTGGGTTTTGCTCAAAACCCACTGATGGAACTAAACTACACCTATAGGTTTGGAAAAAATTATAATTTGATGTTTCTGACACCTAAAATACTTTCTAGAACCAACCCAACTACTGATAATGGATTTTCAGAAATCCAGATATGGGAGGTCCATCAGTGGGTTTTGCTCAAAACCCACTGATGGAACTAAACTACACCTATAGGTTTGGAAAAAATTATAATTTGATGTTTCTGACACCTAAAATACTTTCTAGAACCTAAACCCAAACTACTGATAATGGATTTTCAGAAATCCAGATATGGGAGGTCCATCAGTGGGTTTTGCTCAAAACCCACTGATGGAACTAAACTACCCTATAGCTTGGAAAAATTATAATTTGAGGTTTCCGACACCTAAAATACTTTCTAGACCTCAACCCTAACTACTGATAATGGATTTTCAGAAATCCAGATATGGGAGGTCCATCAGTGGGTTTTGCTCAAAACCCACTGATGGAACTAAACTACACCTATAGTTTGGAAAAAATTATAATTTGATGTTTCGACACCTAAAATACTTTCTAAACTTCACCCTAACTATGATAATTTTTTCAGAATCCAGATATGGGAGTCCATCAGTGGGTTTTGCTCAAAACCCACTGATGGAACTAAATTACACCTATAGGTTTGGAAAAAATTATAATTTGATGTTGTCGACACCTAAAATACTTTCTCCAACCTCATCAATGGGTCCTTCAGTGGAGTTGAGGTGTTACAAACCTCAAATTATAATTTCAGGCCCACGTCGGGCCTGAAATAACTTTATTTCAGGCCCAAGGTGGGCCTGAAATAAAGATATTTCAGGCCCATAGTGGGCCTGAAATACATTTATTTCAGGCCCACCGTGGACCTGAAATAAAAACATTTCAGGCCCACCGTGGGCCTGAAATAAATATTATTTGAGGATCACCCTTAACCATATTATATTTTGACTTCATCCCCCAAGTTGGATTACATATTTTATCCCTAAACCCTAAAATACTCTCTCCAACCTCACCCCTAAATACTGATAATGGTTTTGTAGAAATCCAGATATGGGAGGTCCATTTGTGGGTTTTCAGAAATCCAGATATGGGAGGTCCATCAGTGGGTTTTGCTCAAAACCCACTGATGGAACTAAGCTACACCTATAGGTTTGGAAAAAAATTATAATTTGATATTTCTGACACCTAAAATACTTTCTAGAACTTCAACCCTAACTACTGATAATGGATTTTCAGAAATCCAGATATGGGAGGTCCATCAGTGGGTTTTGCTCAAAACCCACTGATGGAACTAAACTACACCTATAGGTTTGGAAAAAATTATAATTTGATGTTTCTGACACCTAAAATACTTTCTAGAACCTAAACCCAAACTACTGATAATGGATTTTCAGAAATCCAGATATGGGAGGTCCATCAGTGGGTTTTGCTCAAAACCCACTGATGGAACTAAACTACACCTATAGGTTTGGAAAAAATTATAATTTGATGTTTCTGACACCTAAAATACTTTCTAGAACTTCAACCCTAACTACTGATAATGGATTTTCAGAAATCCAGATATGGGAGGTCCATCAGTGGGTTTTGCTCAAAACCCACTGATGGAACTAAACTACACCTATAGGTTTGGAAAAAATTATAATTTGATGTTTCTGACACCTAAAATACTTTCTAGAACCTAAACCCAAACTACTGATAATGGATTTTCAGAAATCCAGATATGGGAGGTCCATCAGTGGGTTTTGCTCAAAACCCACTGATGGAACTAAACTACACCTATAGGTTTGGAAAAAATTATAATTTGATGTTTCTGACACCTAAAATACTTTCTAGAACCTAAACCCAAACTACTGATAATGGATTTTCAGAAATCCAGATATGGGAGGTCCATCAGTGGGTTTTGCTCAAAACCCACTGATGGAACTAAACTACACCTATAGCTTGGAAAAATTATAATTTGATGTTTCTGACACCTAAAATACTTTCTAGAACCTCAACCCTAACTACTGATAATGGATTTTCAGAAATCCAGATATGGGAGGTCCATCAGTGGGTTTTGCTCAAAACCCACTGATGGAACTAAACTACACCTATAGTTTGGAAAAAATTATAATTTGATGTTTCTGACACCTAAAATACTTTCTAGAACCTCAACCCAAACTACTGATAATGGATTTTCAGAAATCCAGATATGGGAGGTCCATCAGTGGGTTTTGCTCAAAACCCACTGATGGAACTAAACTACACCTATAGGTTTGGAAAAAATTATAATTTGATGTTTCTGACACCTAAAATACTTTCTAGAACCTAAACCCAAACTACTGATAATGGATTTTCAGAAATCCAGATATGGGAGGTCCATCAGTGGGTTTTGCTCAAAACCCACTGATGGAACTAAACTACCCTATAGCTTGGAAAAATTATAATTTGAGGTTTCCGACACCTAAAATACTTTCTAGAACCTCAACCCTAACTACTGATAATGGATTTTCAGAAATCCAGATATGGGAGGTCCATCAGTGGGTTTTGCTCAAAACCCACTGATGGAACTAAACTACACCTATAGTTTGGAAAAAATTATAATTTGATTTTCTGACACCTAAAATACTTTCTAGAACTTCAACCCTAACTATGATAATGGATTTTCAGAATCCAGATATGGGATGTCCATCAGTGGGTTTTGCTCAAAACCCACTGATGGAACTAAATTACACCTATAGGTTTGGAAAAAATTATAATTTGATGTTGTCGACACCTAAAATACTTTCTCCAACCTCATCAATGGGTCCTTCAGTGGAGTTGAGGTGTTACAAACCTCAAATTATAATTTCAGGCCCACGTCGGGCCTGAAATAACTTTATTTCAGGCCCAAGGTGGGCCTGAAATAAAGATATTTCAGGCCCATAGTGGGCCTGAAATACATTTATTTCAGGCCCACCGTGGACCTGAAATAAAAACATTTCAGGCCCACCGTGGGCCTGAAATAAATATTATTTGAGGATCACCCTTAACCATATTATATTTTGACTTCATCCCCCAAGTTGGATTACATATTTTATCCCTAAACCCTAAAATACTCTCTCCAACCTCACCCCTAAATACTGATAATGGTTTTGTAGAAATCCAGATATGGGAGGTCCATTTGTGGGTTTTCAGAAATCCAGATATGGGAGGTCCATCAGTGGGTTTTGCTCAAAACCCACTGATGGAACTAAGCTACACCTATAGGTTTGGAAAAAAATTATAATTTGATATTTCTGACACCTAAAATACTTTCTAGAACTTCAACCCTAACTACTGATAATGGATTTTCAGAAATCCAGATATGGGAGGTCCATCAGTGGGTTTTGCTCAAAACCCACTGATGGAACTAAACTACACCTATAGGTTTGGAAAAAATTATAATTTGATGTTTCTGACACCTAAAATACTTTCTAGAACTAACCCAACTACTGATAATGGATTTTCAGAAATCCAGATATGGGAGGTCCATCAGTGGGTTTTGCTCAAAACCCACTGATGGAACTAAACTACACCTATAGGTTTGGAAAAAATTATAATTTGATGTTTCTGACACCTAAAATACTTTCTAGAACTTCAACCCAAACTACTGATAATGGATTTTCAGAAATCCAGATATGGGAGGTCCATCAGTGGGTTTTGCTCAAAACCCACTGATGGAACTAAACTACACCTATAGGTTTGGAAAAAATTATAATTTGATGTTTCTGACACCTAAAATACTTTCTAGAACCTAAACCCAAACTACTGATAATGGATTTTCAGAAATCCAGATATGGGAGGTCCATCAGTGGGTTTTGCTCAAAACCCACTGATGGAACTAAACTACACCTATAGGTTTGGAAAAAATTATAATTTGATGTTTCTGACACCTAAAATACATTCTCCAACCTCAACCCAAACTACTGATAATGGATTTTCAGAAATCCAGATATGGGAGGTCCATCAGTGGGTTTTGCTCAAAACCCACTGATGGAACTAAACTAGCCCTATAGCTTCGGAAAAATTTATAATTTGAGGTTTCCGACACCTAAAATACTTTCTAGAACCTCAACCCTAACTACTGATAATGGATTTTCAGAAATCCAGATATGGGAGGTCCATCAGTGGGTTTTGCTCAAAACCCACTGATGGAACTAAACTACACCTATACTTTGGAAAAATTATAATTTGAGGTTTCGACACCTAAAATACTTTCTCCAACCTCAACTCTAACTACTGATAATGGTTTTTCAGAAATCCATATATGGGAGGTCCATCAGTGGGTTTTGAGCAAAACCCACTGATGGAACTAAACTACACATATAGCTTTGGACAAAATTATATATTTTAGGTTATGGACACCTAAAATACTTTCTCCAACCTCATCCCTAACTGTTGATAATGATTTTTCAGAAATCCAGATATGGGAGGTCCATCAGTGGGTTTTGAGCAAAACCCACTAATGGAACTACCAAAATGAGCAGTTGTGAAGTGTTCGGATTTTGAAACCTACCAAAATGTAATTTCTGGTCTTGAAGTCCTGAAGTCCTATGGTTTGTGAATATATGTCATTTGAGACCGTTTGTTTGTTTGTTTGCTTTGTTGAATCATTGTTCTGTGCCAACTGATACTGTATTAACACGTAATTGATAATCATTAGGACTATGTTTGGAGACCAAAAATACCATCTCCTAGCTATCTAAACTTTAACTACTGGTAATGAGCTTTGAGAATTCAAAATATCATAGGTCCATGAAACAAACCTCCTGCTGTGCCAAATTCTGAAAAAATGAGGTAATGATGTGGATGGAATTAAATTGTGGTATGCAATATCTATGTAGGTACTCTATTTTTTTGTTTAATATTAAAAATAATCTCACAACATGTATATTTATATAAAATATTTAATCATTCTAATGAGATGATTTCAGGCCCACTCTGGGCCTGAAATGAGATGATTTCAGGCCCACTCTGGGCCTGAAATAATATTATTTCAGGCCCAGCGTGGGCCTGAAATCATCTCATTCAGGCCCACGCTGGGCCTGAAATAATTCTATTTCAGGCCCAGCGTGGGCCTGAAATAATTCTATCGTGGGCCTGAAATAATTCTATTTCAGGCCCAGCGTGGGCCTGAAATCATCTCATTCAGGCCCACGCTGGGCCTGAAATGATATTATTTCAGGCCCAGAGTGGGCCTAAAATCATCTCATTTCAGGCCTAGCGTGGGCTGTGATTTAAAATTAGGGTAGAGGAAAAGTAAGGTTCAATATTGCTTATAGTATCGACAAGAGGACAGATTATAGATTACAGTTTTAGACAATAACAAGGATCGAAAGCAATGCTCCAGTGGATTATCAAAATGGTTTACATACATTTTAACTACAAACATATATTGTTTGTCATTAAACTTACATTATACAACTAAATCATTTTGTTTCAGGCCCTAGGACTGGGTTTCCTAAAATGCTTTTGTTTCAGGCCCAATGTGGTCCTCATTTCAAATGATTCTAGCAAAAACAAGGTTCAATATTACTGAAAAAATTCGACAACATTTACAGATTACAGATCATATATGAGACAAAAACAATGATTCGAAGCAAAGTTTCATTGATTTGAGAAGGAGTACATGGATTGTATAATTACAAATACAATGTTTGTGCTGACAATTACATATGCATAGTATGAACAAAAACTCTAGTTACAGATTTAGCTTCCAACACTTGTCTCTCATTATTTTATAGCCCACTTGAAATCGATAATTTTTCATATCCTTTTGGCTAAAATCTGTAGATCTTTGGAAAACTAGACTTTCTGCATACCGCATCATGAAAAAGGCACAATCCGACCTGAAAAACCAATATTGACATTGTTGTCATCTTATAAGATCAACTATGAAATGCATTGTTATTTTTAACAAAAATAAACATCCTCTTACGATCTGGATTGGGTGGGTCCTTGTACAACAATTTTAGTAAACTCTGTCCCAGATATGGCAGGCAATCCTTTATGCCATGTCTTGTAATAATCCCAGGTCATATTTTTGAAAAACGCCACCTACACAGATATGACATTAGTAACAATTATATTGGTATGAACCTTTTTGTTGAGGTATATCTATGAAGTAGAAAACTTACAGTTTTTTCAAATTTAGCAGTGTACCCTTCTGTGGCGCCGAGAGAATTATAATGATGGATACAACCTTCCACGAGGTCAATAACCATTAGATGCCAATGATCGTCTGCATTATTTAGAGGACATATGATATATCTAATCGGCTTATCCGTATCAGTAGCAATAGTTTGTTCAAAAGCGTGAGCGTGAATCGCCTCAAAAAGATCCTATGGTTATTAAAAAGTAAGTGTCAGTGGACTAAATCATAGAAAAAAATAATAATGATTAAGTAGGTAATTCACTTACATCAAACCCCACCCCACACAATATGGAGGGCTGGTATGGTGAGTTACACGCTTTTGCTTCATTTCCAAGAATAGTCCAGTATGCATTGATGCAATCCCCGGTAGTGTAGTCATTCCAATCAAATATTGTCAAAAAAGATAGTATATCTAATGTAAAGGTCCCATTGGACCATACTGGGTTCAACTCATACCTACATGCAAATAAGATAAGCAACTTAATGAAATGCTTGAAGATTCAATTTTATTAATGAATGTCAATAATCATCATTGTTTTACAATATTTTTCCAAATGCAATAGCAACTAACTCACTTTAATTTACTAAGCTTTAATAATGTTTCAGCAATCTCTGAATCTTTAGGCTTCTTCTTAAAAATTGCCCTGGAATTCCTCAAGATTTTGCTTTTGACCTTTTGAAATTCTTTAGCTTTAGCTGCGTGATATTCAGATATGTTTGTTTGTGTGGAGGTCTCAGATTTATTTGTTTGCGTTGTAGTATCTGAGATTGATGGGGCAGGAGCCGCGTCATGTTCATCATCATCTTCATCTTCATCCTCATCCTCATCCTCATCCTGAACAACTTGTTTGCCCTTGCCTTTGGGCTGGTAGTCTTGTGTGAACTGAGTTTTTTTTAATTTTTTGGCAAGTGGCTCATCTTCATCTGTCCCTTTGCTTTGCAATTGTTCATACAGCTTCTTGATTCTTTGGTTACACTGAAGTATGATCTTCTCTCTTGCAGCTAGTTTTTTTTCATTACGCTCCTCTTGTACTTTAAGCTGCGAAACTTTGTCACCAATTATTATATCCTTTTCAACAATGATGTCATCCTTTTGTTTAAGTTGCGACTCCTTCTCTGCAATGATTGCTTCTTTCTGAGCAATAATTTGATCCTTGGCACTGATGGCTGTTGCTGTCTCACTTGTGGCTTCCTCCAAACTTTTAAGTGCTATATTAAATCGTGTTGTAAGGTCTCAATTTGTTCTTGTTTTTGTATACATATATTGCAGGCTACCGTTTGTAAG
>JAGFNQ010005091.1:0-45458 GCA_024364735.1 Boesenbergia rotunda
TGGAGTAGGAGTTTTATCTCCGAAACACGTAAATAGGTGTGTTCCTCTTAGTTTAGTTAGTTTTTTGTTTATTCCACATGCGCACTAACTTTGTCGGAAGAAAAATGAAGAAAAGCTATTCACCCCCTCTAGCTTGACGATCACGTTCCAACATTAAATGCATAAGTAAACGCAAACCAAAAAAATGTCGAAGACCCGGCCGATTTGGAACTCGAAGTGCTGCCCACTGCCTCCTGGAGCCTCCTTGGTCGCAGAGCTTCGTCTCTAGCGCTTTGTCATCACTCAGAATGCTTAGAATGATGTCGTAGTTGATGTTCTGAGTTGAGGGGTGAACCCCTTTATATAGCTTCTTCTCGGGCACCCTAGAGCCTTTGGGGCACCTCTATATGGTCAAAAACTCATCCGTAATCGCGAACTTGCGATGTTGATAAGATAGGCTGTCTAGGGCACCTGTATTAATCACGTGCGCCTATATTAACACGGGTGTCTGACCTTTATGGCGCCTGGAAGCATAGGGGCGCCTATATTAACACGGGCGCCCTGGATGATTTTTTCCAGCATTCTTATGTTTGCTTGCCTGCTTTGCCTCCAACTCTAGGTACTTGCATGATACACAAACACAAGACAAACACATATATAATCTTAGCCTTAACGATTGGTTCTGACTTTGGATTTCCCATGAACCCTAGGTTAAACCGACGCCTATGTTCCCTTCCCGGGGAACGCGCCTTTCACCTACTCCTCTCAGGAGAAGTTTTGCAAACCGACTCCTCCGGTTGGACTTTTGCCCAGCTTCACTCACTAGGACTTAGTGCCCAGCTTCACTCACCAGGACTTCGGTGCCCAACCCTCGACCAGGACTTATAGCCCAATTCCTCGATTCAGGACTTCGTGCCCAGTCCATGACGAGGACTTATTGCCCAACCCTATGTCAGGACTTAGGTACTCAGCCCTTGGCCAGGACTTATTGCCCAATTCCTCGAATCAGGACTTCGTGCCCAACCCTCGGTCAGGTCTTAGGTCACCAACTCGCGGCCAGGACTTAGTGCCAATCCATGATCAGGACTTAGTGCCCAATTTCTCGAACTAGGACTTATTGCCTAGGTTAACTAGGACTTTTCCTTGAACCGGATTTCTTGACTAACCCTTCCTTTGTCTAGTGTATCACTAACTTAAGCATATTGTTAAACACTGAAACACTAGAGGAGGACATCACTGATGCATCTTGCACCAACAAAATGTAAGTCTACCTGGGGTATGTGTTTACTTTAGGAGGTGGAGCCATAGTATGGAGGAGTGTCAAACAGAAATGCATGTCAGACTCCACCATGGAAACTAAGTATGTGGTAGCCTCTGAGGCTGCCAAAGAAGTTGTATGGCTTAGGAACATCTTGATGGACTTGGATGTGATTCCTAGTTTGCCGAGAGCTATCACAATTTATTTTGATAACAGTGGTGCAGTTGCAAACTCGAACGAACCACGAGCCCATAAGGCGAGTAATCACATAGAGTGCAAGTACCACCTGATACGAGATATCGTAAAGCGAGGAGAAGTTGTTGTCACCAAGATTGCATTAGTGGATAACCTGACAGATCCTTTCACTAAAGCCCTTCCAGCGAGAGCTTTTGATAGACATGTGGAGGATATGGGAGTCAGATGTATGGCATTGTGATGGCAGCATAGTCTTTTAGTATAAGTGGAAGATTGTTAAGATGTATACTAAAAGCCTAGCTTTTGTATAGACATCTATATTTTGAAAGAGAATCACATGATCATTGTTTGCATATTTATATTGATTATTTATGTGCATATTGTCTGATACTTTACATTGTAGATAACATGGTGTTTGGTATCACACAAAAGATCATGTTATCAGTCCCTTGTAAAGTACAAGTAGAGGCTCACAATCTAGATGGTTTTGGACAAACCATTGGCATGGTTGTAGTGTAATTTGGTATTGGTTTATCTTGACTATAGAATTACACTAGTACACTTTGTGTGTTTTGAGCAAGACCTACATAGAGGTGATTCAATTTATACTGACTAAATAATTGAATCAGACCTCAAATATTATGGAGTACATGCTCTTAATCCCGATATAATAACGGGCACACGCACTTAATATTTATTTCTTTGATTTACCAGTGGACGAGATTTATTGGTTAAATCGATAGGCTCAGTAAGTTGGGAAATAATATTATTTATATGGTGTGTCGTTGATTATAGAAGAAAATCGTGTCCTAGTGAGTCAAGTTGACGATGTCCCCTTGAAGAGCTCATAAAGCTCATCATGTTAAATCCTGTAGGTGGACTTGGTCCGACATGATGATAAGGTTGAGTGGTACTACTCATAGAGTTAGATATTAATTAATTAAATTGCCAGTAATTTAATTAATTAATCGACATTCAATATCTTAATCACGGGGAGATTTTGTACTCATAATATATGGAGCCATATTTAATTATGGGGGTTGGTGAGGTAGATCAATGATGATTCTCTATGGAATGGATCATCATTATTGGATCGGGCTTTGATCCAATGGGTGGCCAAGACCTAACTCCTCTTCATGATCCCTATTGTAGCTTATAAATACCCTATGGAGTCATGAGACCAAGGGATCCAATTAATCATCCAACCCTAAACCACTCCTCTCTTCCTCTCTCTCTCCTTCTCTCTCCTAGGGCAGCCGGTGGCAAGAAAGAAGAGAGCCTTCTCTTCTTTCTTTTCTCTTCTCTTCTCTTGGTTGGTGGCGCAAGGAAGTAGAGAGCCTTCTCTTCATCCAGTTGTGGCCGGTGCAATCTTGAGAAGGAGAGGAAGAGAGAGTCAGTGGCAAAGGAGAGAGTGGTGGTGCTTGGCGCCGGCGGTGAGGAGATAGAGTTTTTGGGTTGGGTTTTGTGTGAAGGATAGATTTATTTCTCTTCTTCATCTTCCTTTCTTCCCCTTCTTGGCTTCTTTGTGGCCGACACACCTTGGAGTCTTGGCGTGGCTGACGGCGCAAAGGGAGGAGAGGATAGTAGTGGCCGATGGCAACCCTAGTAGCTAGGGTTTTGGTGCAAGGAAGAGGGAAGAATAAGGAGGTTTTGTTTGTGCCTTGGTGACTTCGGTTCTTAGGAGATCGCCGCCCACACGACGCCCAAGAAGAGGTTGGGTCATACAATAGAAGATCGCCGAGGTAAACGAGAGGTATATCTTCTTGTTTGGTTCCTTTTGATCTTGTTTGTTTAATTATCATTTCATGTTAATTATTGTTTAACTAATTATGATAATTAATTGTCATGTACCCCGTTGATAAACATAAAAACCGGCGATCCACTCATCGTCTATTGTATGGCTAATCGGTTGGACGAGTTTCATTGCTAGAACAATATATTTGTTCAAGCGGTCGCTCGAATCGCTTAGCACGATGATAAGTCGGTTGTTTGGGAAATTGTTCTCCATTCGGATTGAAAAATTTTAATCCGGGGACATGGAGAGGTTGGCCATGCGCAACCAGGAATCCAACAAGGTCCTCTATGGAACTGTGTAAATCGACCATTTACCTACTCAGCCAAAATGCTAGGATCTGTGCTCTGGCCCTGGCCCAATCTGTTAGAGCCAAATGCTAGGAACATGCATCCTTCCCCTTAACCTATGCCTTAACACATGATTTTCAATTTTAGCACAACCATAAAGAATTATGTTAAATTCTAACTTAAACCTTTCAATTCTCCCCCTTTGACACCATCAAAATGATTGCTCCAAGCAATATTATCTTTTGGTATCACTTAGGGACACTTTTTATTTTCTGAAAAATACTCAGAAATCAGAAAATACAAGTGTTAGTCGACTGACTTAGTTACCAGTCGACTGGTCTCATCAAATTACAATTCATAGAGTATTCTATCGATTGGTCCTCTGCACCAGTCGACTGATACTTATTGGACTGAAATTTCAGCCTTTTGAGCTGAAATTTAGAAATGCATAAAAAATTTCATAAAATTCGAAAAATTATGAAATTGTGTAAGCATATTTCTTGTGATGTTTTCTAATAGAGAAAATATATTTTCATGAAAAAGCCAAATATGATTGACTTTTGACCAGAACTCAAATATTTTGAAAATAATCAATTTTGTAACAAAATCATATCCTAGTTTTAAAACCATGTGTTTTACAAATCTATGTCATACCAAACAAAACACATAATTATTTTAAAATCATTTAAAATATCCAACTATGATTTATGGGTAAGATATCAATTAATTAAATATTTATTTTCCCCATTGTTGGTCTATTATTGCTAAATTGATACACCTAATAACTCATCAATATGCCATAAACATAAGTGATTTAAATGTATCATCCTAACATCTCATATGCATAAATACAATCATAAATCAAATTAATATGAGATGTTCTAAAGGTAAACCCTATTTAGCTCATTTTATCATGAATTTCTATTTGGGCTAAGTACTCCCCCTTTAGGTCACATGTCAACCATATTTTAAAAATTTGAAGTTTAATACCATGGTTGATTAAACCTAATCCTATAACCTTTGAGGATTGACTTTGGTACCCAATAGAAATGTTTTCTAATTGGGTTAACCAAGTACTCCTTAGGAATCCATTTTCTTTCTAGGGTCTTGGTCTTTGCTTGTCCTCTAGCAAGTAAACAATGATAGGTTTTTCCGTTGCTAGATTTTCCAAATCCTAGTCCTTTATTGAAACTTGTCTTTTGGCTCTTAATGATCATATCTAGGGTTTTGAGCCAATTTTAAATTTTCTAAGGGCCTTGGTAAGATTTTCTACTTTTTCCCTTAATTCCTTATTTTCTTCTTCTAAGCTTGTATCATTAGAAATAGAAGAAGAAACATGCATATAATCCTTAATTTTCATGGATTCTAACTTTTCTTTTAACATGCAAATTTCATTTTCAAATCCTTAATCTTCTTTCTAGCCTTAAATAAATCATCATTATTGCTAGAAATAATCTTTACAAGAGTAGTAGTGGGTAGATTGTATACCTCACTTACCGAGACGTCCGATTTTGAAGTTGAGCCTCCCCCTTCACTTGAGCTTCCTTCATCTTCACTTGAACTCTATTCTTCTTCAAATTCAGATGACGTGGAGGCAATGTCTTCAATTCCCATTAGTGCAAAATGGGATACGTGATGCTCCTCCTCTTCCGATGACGATGAATCATCCCATGTAGCCTTTAGATTTTGCACCTTCTTCCTCTTCTCTTGTGATTTCTTCTTTTCATCTTTCTTCTTTTTGTTAGTAAGAACTCTAGAGTGAATTATATGATGATTGACTAGGGACTTTTTGTATCATATTCTATCATTAATAAATGTATGTTTGGTTATCATACTTTATATTTGTGTCAAATAACTAAGTATAATAATGTCTTTGGGTAGTAGGTTCTTATCTACATTATATCGATTGGTTGAATCGATAGTGAGATGATGTAGAGAACACTATACTAAACCATTCCTAATCAAGCATTAATATTCAAGGACAATATTAATGCATGGAGACTAGCATGTAGGTCAATTCATAACTTGAGCTCACAAGTCATGGATATATGATATCAAGTTGATACATGGGTATACATTAGAGAGTGTGTACTGAATTGACCCGCCATGGGAATATTCATAGATTGTCATATGAGTGTCATAAACTTTCTCATGTGACTATTAGTATGAATAGTCCTTAGACCTGAAGTCGCTGCAGTTCCCTATATAAGGAGTTATGTACTTTGGTAACGTCAAACGTCACCCGTAACAGGGTGGACTATAAAGGCGATCACTGGGTATGTAATAATTATGTGCAGGATGTGAGTGACGTAGATGGGATCTATCCCTCCTATATGACGGGAGTGATATCTGTGGGACCCTTGATCGAGTAGGACTACTTAAAATGCATGACCATGCTCAAATGAGTCAATATGAGATATTGAGCTCATTTGTTTGAGTGAGTCTACTTGGAGATCAAGAAACACAAAGATTGAATGAGGATGACACGGTCTATGCCTCATTGGTCAATCTATATATCGAGGATGGAAGGATAAGGTCATACATTGTCATAGTCACGGAGGTTAAGTTGAATCTCGACTTTCTCGTCACTTGGGTAGCAATAATGCATTGCTAGATGCCGATCATAGCTTATGTGTCTAAAGCGACTTAGACATATTGCCAACGTTACGAGATCCTATTGGGTCACACACTAAGGGCATGATGCTTCAGAGATTAATTGATCTTAGTTTGACTAAAATTTGATCCGAATTGGATTAATTGAGTTAGACTCAAGTGAATCCAATTGGATTATGGGATTGAGATCTAATTTAAGTTTGACTCATTTAGATTAGACTCATCCATATTTAAATGAGATATTAATTTATTAAAATATTTAATAAATTAATAATAGAGGAAGATGAAATGTTTGTCTTTAATGGATGAAGAGAAGTTGAAGAGCCACATGAGAAAATGTGCTCTAAGTGGGTTTTTATTAGCATTACTGGAGGGAAGCTAAAGGGACAAAAACTCTTCATATTCATGGGATGAGTATAATGTTTGGGAAAATCGACCCAAGGATGATCGGGTAGATCATGGTTTTGATGTGTGTGTCAACATGGTTAAGGTTAGGGTGTTATCTTGTTATTTGATATGTGTGATTGAGTTTGCAGGACTTGGAGAATCACACATGGAGGAGTTATCCGAGGGACGAGAGCCGAGGGAAGAGGACTCCAAGGGCAAGCCTGGAAGTGGACTTCAAAGGGCACACGTGAAGGGTGGCATGGAGGCAAGCCAAGGGAAGGCTTGTGTGCGCATCTAAGGGACGATAGCCGGTGGAAGAAGACTTCATGGGGCAAACCAAGGGATGTACTTGAAGGCACACGTGAAGGAGGGTCTTCGAAGTGAGGAAGAGTGTTTGTATAAGCTGGGCAGTCAACTGGGAGAAAGGCAGTCGACTGCCAGCAAGATCTCAAACTCACAGAATGTTTTCGACCCTAGACCAGGGGCAGTCGACTGATAACCCCGAAAACTAGCCGTTGGCTAGCAATTAAGGCTAGACTAGACGACTGCCCCAGGGCAGTCCACTGGTGTCGGGCTGGATGACTCTAGGAGTTATCCTTTACTCTTATTTAAACAGTGACTTTTTGGCACGACAATGGTACGGTTCTAGGGGGTACCAAGTGTTGTTAGTGCAAAAATTCTCCTGCTCTTCCTCTCATTCTCAATTTCATTTTGTAAGAGGAAGAGGACAACCTTGTAAAGGTTTTCTCCACCTTGAAGGAGACTTTTCATAGTGGAGAGTGTGCTCACGTATGGATCCTTGGATTAGTCACCTCTCGGAGGTGGATACCAAGTACACTCTCGGTGTTAGCATTGGTTTTCATTTTTTTCATTATATTGTTTGTATTATGCTAACCTTCTTGTAGAGGAAGTTTAAGAAAATTCTATTCACCCCCCTCTAGAAGACGCCATGATCTAACAAGTGGTATCAGAGCAGGTTCACTTTGGGAGAACTCACCGTCGACTGAACTATCAAGAAATGGCGTTTCAAGAGGGCTATAACACTGCAAGGCAACTGTTCTTCGACGAAAATGACTTCGCCTATTGGAAAGGTATGATGGAGTACTATTTGATGAACATATTGAAAATTGGATGAGTATTGTAGATGACTTCGATGCACCCGTCAATGAAAGAGGAGAGCCACTACCAATGAGGACTTGAACAAAGGAAATCATGAAGAAGGCGCAAGCAAATGCGAATGCCACCACAACGCTTCAATGTGGATTGTCAAAAGAGCAACTCAACAAAGTGGGGTCTTTCAAGAGCGCAAAGGAACTTTGGGAGAAGCTCGTCGAACTCAATGAAGGATCAAATGAGTCGAGGAGAGCAAAGAAGGACCTCTTGGTTGCCCAACTACAATCGCTCTCAATGAAGGCCAACGAGATGGACATTTCACTCCTCATTTTGTACATTACAAATTAGGAAACTTGAGTTACATTCGAGTTTAAATATATTTTACAACTAGAAAAATAAAGATAAGGCACGACATGTAGGCCATATTATGAATTACATTACAACATGCACACACACATATACATCCAATCATATTGGGGTTAAGGTCATAACCATGTACCATGTCATCAATCACACACAATAGATTTAGGACATCAATTTTTATTATGATTGTAAAATGCTCATCAGCCGAAACCATAGGTTATAAAATTTGTTGAGTACAATCGGACCATAGCACACTTTCATATTCATATGATAATGCTATGGACTTTTAGTTTGATCAACACAAACTTTTGTATCTTAACAAATGCTGATACATTACACAATCCATAACAAAATTATGTCCTACTTATATATCACATATAAAGGTATTTCTATACATTGTATGATCTTTCGCAAGTGGCTCTGATACCACTATAGGGATCTCTAGGCAAAAATATTCAAAAATCGCAGCGGAAATAAGAGATCCCACGAGCAATCTATGCGAAAGAAAACTCATACAAAGTTAATTTACAAATTCCTATCATATAGGTATACTTTTAGCACGTGCCCTTCGCTTATCCCACTTGTCCGAGGTATGTCGGATCTCTTGCACATTCAAGTGTCCATGCCTCTATGCGTATCCACACGAACACGATCTCTCAGGCTTCGGAGAAGAATCACCTTTGTGGTGCTAACCATAAGAGGAGATTCACAAAGCAAGAAAGAGAGGGAGAAGAGGGATTTTGTCCTAGAGAAGGAAGGGAAGGAAGAATGACAAGTTCTTCATCCAAATGACAAGAAAAAACTCTTTTATATGTTAGATCATGGTGTCTTCTAGAGGGGGGGGTGAATACAATTTTCTCGAACATTCTCTACAAGAAGGTTAGCATAATACAAACAATATAATGAAAATTATGAAAACCAATGCTAACACTGAGAGTTTACTTGGTATCCACCTCCAAGAGGTGATTAATCCAAGGATACACACACGAGCACACTCTCCAATATGAAAAGCCTCCTTCAAGGTGGAGAAAACCTTTACAAGGTTGTCCTCTTCCTCTTACAAAATGAAATTGAGAATGAGAGGAAGAGCAGGAGAATTTTTGCACTAACAGCACTTTGGTACCCCCTAGAACCATACCTTTGTCATGCCAAAACTGATAGATCGAAGATGTTGCTAGAGGGGGGGTGAATAGCATTTCTCGTTGAATTCTCTACAAGATTGTTAGCGCAGTGGAAATACATACAAAAATAAAACTAATCAAGAGAAAACAATGCTAACAAACCGATTTACTTGGTATCCACCCCGGACGGGTGACTAATCCAAGAATCCGTTGGTGAATCAATCCCCGGATAACCTCCGGCTAGCTCTGTCGCTCCTTCTGGGTGGAGAAACCTCACCATAATACCTTTTGAAGACCTGAGCACAAAGACTACTATCTTGCCTTTAACCAAGACAAGATTCGTCAAGAATCTAAGCCACCACAACGTCCTCTTTAAATAGGTCTCCGGCTGAAACCCTCGCCACCAGTCGAATGCTCCCAGGGCAGTCAACTAGTGCCACTGAAATTCGACCGTTGCACACCAACGTTTGAATTCTCAGCCAACTCATCAGCCACCTACCAGTCGACTGCTCCCAGAGTAGTCAACTAGTCCCAAGCTGAAACCCTTCTGTGAGTTCCATCAGTCGACTGCCCCCAGGCCAGTTGACTGGTCTACTCACCCACCTAAGTTTACCCTTCCTGAGTACATTTCACTCCGCACTCAAACCCTAGTATTTTTCGAGTACAATCACACAGCACTCGTACCCTCACGACTCGACTGACTCCTCGTCCGCAACCTTGACTATTGCATCCGTGCCCTTTTCATCTTCGGCTCTCATCCCTCGGATGCATGCAAGCCTCCAGCTTGCTTCCATGCCATCCTTCACGCATGCCTCGAAGTCCACGCCCATCAGCTCATCATCCCTGCTCTCCAAGGTCCCTCAGGTGCACACAAGCCTCCAGCTTGTCTCCATGCCACCCTTCACCCTACCGAGGCTATCCAGTCAAGTCCATATGTGTAACCTGTACAACCTGCACACTCAACATACACATATGAGATAACAAGGGTAAACCTAACTTAAACCCTTTGCCTAAATATTAAAACACTTGGTCACTCCGGACCATAGATTACCTCAACAATACGTCACACTTTAAATAAGAGTAAAGGACAACTCCTAGAGTCATCCAGCCCGACACCAGTCAACTGCCCCATGGGGCTGTCGACTAATCTAGCCTTAATTGATAGCCAACGGCTAACCCAACGGATAGTTTTCGGGATTATCAGTCGACTGCCCCTAGCACAGTCGGCTGGTCGAGGGTCGAAAACATTCTATGAGTTTGAAATCTTGCTGGCAGTCGACTGCCTAGCTTATGTTGAGGCAATCGATCCTGAGATGATCTAGAGGATCATAGGGTTTTGATGTGTGTGGGCAATATGGTTAAGTTAGGGTTTATTGTGTTCTCATATGTGTACATGAGTGTGCAGGTGTACAGGTACACATGGACTTGGTTGATGTCTTCGGGTGAAGGATTGGATGGAGGCAAGTTAGAGGCTTACGTGCGCATCCGAGGGACCATTGAATAGCATGGACGATGAGCCGAGGGACGCGGACTTTGTGGCGTACGTGAAGGGTGGCATGGAGGCAAACTGGAGGTTTGCGTGCGCATCCGAGGGATGAGGGCCGAAGATGAAGATGGCGTGAAGGCAACAGTCGAGGCTGCTGGTGAAGAGTCAACCGGGTTATGAGGGTCTGAGTATGAGTGTTTGTACTCAGGGACTATGCCGGGAGGGTTTGAGTGCGGAGAGACTTGTACTCGGGAGTGAAACCCTAGGCTTAGGTTGGACCAGTTGATTGGTCAAGGGGCAGTCGACTGGTGTGGGCTGGAACAGGCTGGCAGATTTGAACGTTGTACTGTAACGGTCGAATCTGAGTGGGACCAGTCGACTGCCCCAGGGGCAGTCGACTGGTAGCGTCTGTTTCAGATTCGAGCCCTATTTAAAGGGGCTCGTTTCAGACTACTATCTCTTGACGAAACTCGCTTGGGTAAAGTGAGTTAGTAGTCTTTTGTGCCCAGATCTTGTCAAAGTGATTGTGGTGAGGTTTCTCCACCCACAAGGAGCGACGAGGGCTAGCCGGAGGTTATCCGGGGATTGATCCACCGACGATTTCTTGGATTAGTCACCCGTCCGGGGTGGATACCAAGTAAACCTAGTTTGTTAGCATTGTTCTTTATTATTAGTTTATTTTTATCTGTATTACCGCTGCGCAACTAACAACCTTGTAGAGAAGTCAACGAAAAAGTGCTATTCACCCCCCCTCTAGCACGCCAGTCGATCTATCAGCTTATACAAACTCTCTTCCTCACTCCGAAGACCTTCCTTCATGTGTGCCTTCAAGTACACTCCCTTGGCTTGCCCCTTGAAGTCTTCTTCCACCGGCTATCGTCCCTCGGATGCACACACAAGTCTTCCCTTGGCTTGCCTCCATGCCACCCTTCACGTGTGCCCTTTGAAGTCCACTTCCCGGCTTGCTCTTGGAGTCCTCTTCCCTCGACTCTCGTCCCTCGGATAAGTCCTCCATGTGTGATTCTCTAAGTCTTGCAAACGCAATCACACATATCAAATAATAAGATAACACCCTAACCTTAACCATGTTGACACACACATCAAAACCATGATCTTCCCGATCATCCTTGGGCCGATTGCCCCAACAATCTCCCCCTTTTTGATGTGTGACAATATGTTTAAGTTAGGGATAAATCAATAGTAAATAACATCAATTGAAAAAGCAAGACATAGTAAAACCAAGAGGTAAACTCCCCCTTAACCTATGCCTTCTCTTATTTTTCAATTCTTATTATAAACCAAGTTTAAACCAAAGTTTAAGTTACAAACCTAACTTAAATCACCCATTCTCCCCTTTTCACACCATCAAAATGATTGCCCTAAGCAATATATACCCATGGCATCAAATGAGAGAATATCTTATTTCTGAAAATTTTCAGAATCCTGAAATCAGGCGTGCCAGTTGACTGCCCCCAGGGGCAGTCGACTGATACTCTGTCAGTCTGAATTACAGGTTTTTGAGCCGATTTCAGAAACTTCCCAAAAATTCTAGAAAATTCCAAAAATTGTGAAAATTTACAAGCATGTTTCATATGATATACTCTAACAAAAAAAATATCAGTTCATGAAAAATTCAAACATACTTGACTTTTTGACTAAAGTTTGAATTTCTTGAAAAACACTAACTTTGT
Organism: Boesenbergia rotunda; assembly: GCA_024364735.1. NCBI lineage: Eukaryota > Viridiplantae > Streptophyta > Magnoliopsida > Zingiberales > Zingiberaceae > Boesenbergia > Boesenbergia rotunda. The sequence continues at coordinate 12,289 of JAGFNQ010005091.1, forward strand.
ATCAACGTTTCAACCTACTTTTGGAATCATACATGTCCCATGCTTATGGCAAAACAGATAAAATATAGAATGATTTTCAAATGTTTAAAATGTCCAACCATGATCTTTGGGCAAGATGTCCATTAAATAAACACTTGCTTTCCCCATGGTTGGTCTATTTTTCATAATTTGATACATCACATGACCCAACATTATGCCAAAGGTACACGTGAATCATTTGTATGATCCTAATGGATCAAGCACCACCTTCCTATTGTATAACCCCAAGGTCCATCCTATACTTCTACAAAACACATACCAAGGCCCCTTCTTAAGGATGTGAACTCCGCTTTGGGAAGTGACTTGGTAAATATATCGGCCAGGTTTGACTTTGACTCAACATAGTGCAAATCTATGCCACCCCTTGCCACATGATCCCTAATGAAGTGATGCTTCACTTGTAACACCCCAAAATTTCTCCCATATGAAATATGATGAATTCATGGAACATTGTTATGAAATGTTATGATGGGCTTGGTTTAATGGGCTTTGATATGGATTAGTGCAAAATGTGATAAAAAGAAAGTGTAGAAAGGAGGAAGCAAGGATCGAACCTTGAACCTCCTAGTTGCACTAATCATGTCATAACCAATGCACCAAGCAATGTTTCCTGTTGAGAGAATAAGAAACATTCTTGTTAAAGCTAGGGAAGTGAAGAGACATGTCCCTTCATGAGAAAAGTATAAATAAGAGAGGGAGAAGTTGGAATAACTTCCTCTCTTCTTCTTCCTCACTCTCCCCATTCCAAAACCGAGACACCCTCTTCCCCTTCTCCCTTTTCATTTTCGAAAAACACACCCTAGGGTTCTAACCCTAGGGAATTGGAAGGAAGAAGATCCCATCCAAGGATCTTACCCTCTACTAGGGCCAAGGGTTCTAGAGAAACTTTAGCAAAGGAAACTCTCACTCTTACTTCAACCAAGGGTACCCTAAAGATTTAGAGAAGGTGAAATTCAAGCGAAAGGATGTAAGTATCCCCTCGCCTGCAGTGTAATTGTTGTGTATGAATTCCTTCTTCTTGTAGTTTTCGAAAATGGAGGTTTTACCCTTGTGTAAGTTTCGGCCAACACCCAAAGAGGAGGCTTTGGTTACTTCTTGATGCATGAGGAGAACCCTTGGGACTTAGGGTATACCTATATGTTGATTTCCTTCAAGTTGTGATAACAAAAATTAGGGTTTGCACCCCCTACAAGTTTCGGCCATGGATGGGAAAAACTAGGGTTTAGGGTTGTATGATTTCCTATGATATATCCATGCTTAGTAGTGTAGACAAAGTGTTTGTGTAAATGTTTGTGTGAAAGTTGCTTTCAAGAACCCTAGTTTCCCCTACCCTTGACTTTCGGCCAACCCTAGAAGAATTAGGGTTTTGGGTTGCATAATTATCCTATGATGTAATCTATGCTTAATAAGTGGCATGATGTGTACGTGAAGTGTTTGTGTAAATGCTTGTGTGAATGTTGATTTCAAAAACCTTAATTTCCCCTACCCTACACCATTCGGCCAACACCCTAAAGTTAGGGTTTGTGAAGGTTAAACTACCCTATAGGATATGCTTATGTTTGGGGATAATGATATGTATATGCATGTGATGTTTAAATGGAATGTTTGATTGGAAACTTAATTTTTCCCTAGTACGTGATATTCGGCCAAAGCATGGAACATTAGGTTTGTGAAGGTTGATTATCCCATGATGTATGCTATGCTTAGTATGATACATGATATATATATATGTGATGATTGTATGGGATGTACCCTATGAGATATGCTTATGTTTGGGATGATGATATGTATATGCAAGTGATGTTTAAATGGAATGTTTGAATTGAAAACTTAATTTTTCCCTAGCATGTGATATTCGGCCAAAGCATGGAACATTAGGTTTGTGAAGGTTGATTACCCTATGATGTCTGCTATGCTTAGTATGATACATGATGTATATATATATGATACTGGTATGGGATGTTTGATGTCAAAAACCTAAGCTACCTCTACCTTTGACTTTCGGCCAAAACCTTAGGTTTAGGGTTAAGAAGAACTCGGTTAACTCATGAAGCATGCTACCACTTCCTATGACATGAATATGATTTATGTGACCAATCTTGTCATATATAAAGTAGGTTAAGTGGTTGAAATATAATATATGTATGAGCATGTTTATAGCCCATGGGGCACCCTCTATGAATTGCATGTGATATGTATGATAAAATGTTTGAAAGGATACTCCACTAAGTATGGGATCAAGAGCACCCCTTGTGTTGTGTGGTGTGTCCCTGTGGGATCATGAGCACCCTTGAAGAGTGGTGTGTCCCTTAAGAGTGGATTTGGAGTACTCCTTAGCATATATGTAAAGACATGATAAGTATTTTACTTTGTAAGTTGTGTACTCGACTCGGAAGGGGGTCGCTAAACAAATCCGGGGTGCATGTTAACGTAAGGTCATGGCTCCGGTAGGACGGAAGAGTCCTGCTCTAATTGGTTAGTGGCTCGCTACCCCAATTCATTAGGGAACGCGCATTATGTGGTACACAACTGGGTCCTATATGATATGGATGTATTTTTAAGTAATACGTTTATGGAATTGTTTTGAAAAACATTAATGATATGTGAAGGGCATGCTTAAGATACTTTATGCTGCATGCTTAGAAACTTTGATGTTTAGTATGCTATGATGAACTCATGCTTATGATTTATTATGTGTACATGTTGTATGCTTTCGTATGGATTTTGCGAGTAGGACAGGATCCTTACTAAGCATTTGCGCTTACTAGTTTATGTGTTGTCTTATGCTGCAAATAAGGGTAAGGAATACTTAAACTAAAGGAAGAGGCAGGAGGGCTGAAGATGTGTGGGGTGGTGGCTCGGGAAAGAATGATTCTATATCTACTTTACTATGCTTATGATGATGTTTGCTTCAACAAAGAATGTTAGAGAATGTTAGGATAACTTTTTATTAAGATATTTCAAATGATGACTAGTATGCTTAGCACTGGTAAATATCTCTTGATAGTTTTAAACAAGCATGCTCAGTACTTGGTCCTTGCATTGTTGGATTTAAATTTTATGCTAGTAAAAAATATATATATTATTATATGATTGATTGTACGTAACCCCGCCCCGAGAGTAGATATAAGGGTGGGCGTTACATCACTTCAATATGTTTTGTTCTAGAATGGTGAACCAGATTTTTAGTCAAGTTAATTGTACTTACATTATCACACAAAACCTTGACCTTGGAGTAATGTAACTCATAATCCTCTAAGGTATGCATGAACTAAAGTAGTTGAGACACACAATCACCCATTGCCACATATTCAGCCTCCGTTGTTGATAGGGCAACACATGGTTGTTTCCTACTACTCCAACTAACCAAAGATGACCCAATAAATTGACATCCTCCACTAGTACTCTTCCTATCTAGTTTACAACCCGCATAGTCCGAATCGGTGTATCCAAAAAGTTCAACATTTGGAGTTCTAGGATACCAAAGCCCGACATTAAGAGTACCTTTTATATACCGTAAAATTCTCTTGACTACTACTAGATGAGACTCTTTGGCACATGATTGGTACCTTGCACACATACCTACCGCAACTAATATATCGGGTCTACTAGCAGTTAGGTATAATAAACTACCAATCATGCTCCTATATTGTATTGAGTCTACCATTTTACCTTCATGATCACTATACATTTTGACATTTGTTCCTATAGGGGTAGATGCTACCTTAACATTTTCTAGGCCAAATTTCTTAATGATTTCCCTAGCATATTTAGTTTGATAAACATGAGTCCTTTCATTTGTTTGTTTAACTTGTAATCCTAAAAAGATGTCAACTCTCCCACAAGTCTCATCTCAAATTCATTTTCCATACATTTAATAAACTCATGGAGAAATTCACTATTTGTCGACCCAAAAATAATATCATCCACATACACTTGGGTCACAAAGATGTCCTTATCCTTAGATTTTAGGAATAGAGTTAGATCAGTTGTACCTCTCCTAAAACTCTTGGATACTAAGAATGATGAAAGCCTTTCATACCAAGCCCGGGGAGGTTGTTTCAATTCATACAAGGCTTTTCTTAGTTTGTAGACATGCCTAGGATAGTTTGGGTTTTCAAACCCGGGTGGTTGCTCTACATATACCTCTTCCTTAATGACCCCATTAAGGAATGTCGACTTCACATCCATTTGGTGAAGTGTGAAACCCATGTGAGCGGCATATGCTAATAAAATTCTAATAGACTCTAATCTAGTTACGGGGGCATATGTCTCATCATAGTCAAGACCCTCAACTTGATTAAACTCCCTAGCAACCAACCTAGCTTTGTTTCTAGTTATCTTTCCTTGATCATTTAGCTTGTTCCTAAAGACCCATCTAGTGGTGACAATGGTACAATCATTGAGCATAGGAACTAACTCACATACTTCACTCCTTTCAAATTGATTCAACTCCTCTTGTATAGCTAGGACCCAATCCACATCACCTAATGCCTCATCAATAGATTTTGATTCTAATTGAGAAATCAAGGCAATTTGACTACTATGTTCTCTAAAGTAAGACCTAGTCCTTACCCCTTGTGTGACATCACCCACTATTTGGTCAATGGGGTGATCTTGGTGATGCCTTAAGGGCCTAGTGGTTATGGGTTCATTGGTTACATGATGCTCATCCTCTAGTGCACTTCTCCCTCCCCCTTGATAATTGCCCTCCAAATGTAAGTCTTGAACTTCTTGGGCAAGGGGTTGACTTTCTTCTATGTCCTTATCAATAGATGATTTCTTAGGGTATGTGTTTGTAGACTCATCAAAATCCACATTGGATGACTCCTCAATTACCTTAGTTCTTTTGTTATATACCCTATATCCCCTACTAGTGGATGAATATCCAACCAAAATCCCCTCATCCGCTTTAGATTCAAACTTCCTCAAATCATCCTTGGTGTTTAAAATGTAAACCTTACACCCAAAAACCCTAAAATAGTGAACTTGTGGGCTTCTCCCATTCCACAACTCAAATGGAGTTTTTCCTAAAAACCTATGGATTAAGACCCGGTTTTGGATGTAACAAATGGTATTTACCGCTTTAGCCCAAAAGTAGCTAGGTAGTGAATATGCATTAAGCATGGTCCTAGCAGCTTCTTGTAAAGCTCTATTTCGCCTTTCTACTACATCATTTTGTTGAGGGGCTCTTGGGCATGAAAATTCATGCTTGTACCCATTTTCTAAACAAAATTGTGAGAAGTTTGAATTTTCAAACTCCCCACATGGTCACTCCTAATTCGGTTAATCTTGAGGTGTTTTTCATTTTCAACCCTCTTACTAAAACCTATGAAAATTTCTAAGGTATCATCCTTATGTTTCATGAAAAATACCCAAGTAAATCTAGAAAAATTATCTACAATTACCAAACAATATTTACTCCCTACTAGTGAGGGAGTGATATAACAATCAAATAGTCCATATGCAATAATTCTAACAGTAAAGTAGTGCTAGTTAAGGTTTTACCTTTGTGTGATGATTTAGATTGCTTACTCTCTTGGCATGCATCACATATCTTAGTCTTTTCATACTTGATCATGGGGAGCCCCTTCACCAACTCCTCCTTTGTCACTCTTGCAATATTCTTCATGTTGATGTGCCCAAGTCACCGGTGCCACAACCATCCTTCTTCTTCTTTATATATGAGACACTTAGGAAAATTGTTAGAAGCATAGGCAAGATTAAGATAATAAAGGTTAGCTTCTCTATATCTTTCTAGCATAATACTTTCGGAGCCATTTTGTCTAATTAAACACTTTCTAGCATGAAACTCAACCCTATATCTCGCATCACAAAGTTGACTTACACTAAGTAAATTAAACTTCATATCCTTAATCAAAAGAACTTTATGGATAGTGATTGTAGGAGATACCTCAATGATGCCCCTACCAATTATTTTGAGTTTCCCACTATTTCCGAATGACACGGTTCCTTCCCTTAGATAGCTAATGGTGGTGAATTTGCTCACATCTCCAGTCATGTGCCTTGAACACCCGCTATCTACAATCTACATTTTTGAGGCATCCTTCACCTTTACCTATACAACACGGAAAACACAAGCTTTTGGTACCCAAATGTTAGTTCCACAAGAATCATTTAAATATTTCTTTGGTACCCAAACCTTCTTTGCATTTCCCTTAACACCTTGTCTCCTAGAGGCACCCTATCTACCCATAAGTGAAACAAATGCTACCTCCTTGGTTTTTGGCCTATAACCTATCCCGGCTTTGTTATACACGGCTCTTTGGCTATTTATGATCATATCAAGGTTGCTAGAGCCAACTTGAAATTTTCTAAGTGCCTTGGTCAGGTCTTCTACCTTTTCCCTTAGCTCCCTATTTTCTTTTTCCAAACATGAATCATTTGACATGGTAGAGGAAACATGCAAATTGTCCTTAAGTTTCATGGATTCTAATTTGAATATGCAAACTTCATTTTTCAATTCTTTAACTTTTCTCCTAGCCTTAGCCAAACCATCATTTGTACTAGTAATAATTTTGACAAGAGTAGAGGAGGGTAAGCTATATACCTCACTTACCGATACATCGGATGATGATCCTTCACTTTCATCTTCACTACTTGAACTCCTCTCATCTTCAGACGACTCCAAGTTGTCCATTCCCATTAGTGTGAAGTGTGACACATGATCTTCTTCTTCCTCCGAAGATGATGGATCATCCCAAGTAGCTTTTAGGTTTGTGGCACTCTTCCCTTTTTTTTTGACTTCCTCTTTTCACTCTTCTTTTTCTCCTCCTTCTTTTCTTCTCTTTTCTTTAATTGTGGGCACTCATTCTTCATGTGGCCCTCTTGATGGCAATTGTAGCAAATAATATCCTTCCCTTTGCTCTTGCATCTTGACCCTTTCCTACCATAAGACTTGTTAGAAAAACTTTTAAAAGCTCTTCTCATTTTCCTTACCATGTAGGCTTCTTGGTCACTATCCATGGAGGCACTAGACTCCTTCGACTCGGATGATGAGGAGTAGATGATCTTCTTCTTCTCCTTCTTCTTTTTCTTTTCCTTTTCTACAATAAACGCTATATCTTTTTCTTTTAATGAAATGTTAGCTTGCTCATGTAAATCAAATTCACAAAATAAATCATCTAACTTTACCGTAGAGAGATCCCTTGATTCTTTGTAAGCATCAACCATTGATGCCCATAATGTAGTCCTAGGGAATGATTGTAGAACATACCTCACGAGATCTCGGTTATCAACCTTTTCACCAATTACATGGAGCTCGTTGATTATTTCTTTGAAGTTACAAGAAGGAAGCCGACGACACATGATCACCGAAGGATGCACTTGGAGAAGATGCTATCCCTAGGTTGACCATCGATTTTCTTATTGGCTTGAGAAGATCGTAGTATACAGGCCATAACCATGTCACATTTTACCGCTTATATGTTGATATATGCAATGTGTGTATGTGATGTATGATTAGATAAACATTTATCTTAATTAAATCAACTCGATATGCCTACCAAAGTTTGGTATTCATAAACTACCTCGATCATTTGTTGTTGGGTTTGCCAAAGCAAAGCGACACATTTTATCTTGGTAGAGTGCGAGAGGACAATTGTGATGTCTCGCTATCGAACTTTGGGTGAGACTTAACTAAGTCACCTCAATTGGGTTGAGAAACTTAGAGGCATATCCTAAAAGTTAGGAAAATTAGGTAAGAGAACAATTATACTAAGTCTTGGGCGATTAGCCAAAGCTAACTCAAGGTGATGTGTAATGTCGATCTTGACCCTTTGTTTCCAAGAGTTGCATAAGATGTAATTGGTAAAATATTACCTACCTAATTATACTAAGTCTTGGGCGATTAGCCAAAGCTAACTCAAAATGCGGTATAATATGGATCTTGTCCCACATGAATGTAGTCATTATTTAGTTTGGAGCTGATAATGCGGGCAAATTGAGTTTGCCTACATCCATGACTAGCCCCTACCAAAGCTCTACAATTCAGTGGGAGTGTCATTTAATTAAAGACCTAATTAAATGATCTAGATATGATACTTATTTCAGCATATTTTACTATTGTAGATTACCATGTCGTCTAACACATCAAATACTCTCTCTGCGATCCGTCCTTGAGAAGGACAAGCTCAACGGAGCTAATTTTCTAGACTGGTACAGAAACTTGAGGATCATCCTCAAACAAGAATGAAAATTGTACATCCTAGAGCAACCTCTTCCAGAAACACCTATCACTACTGCCACTCGCGTCGAAAATGATGCTTACAAGAAGCATCAGGATGATGCACTTGATGTATCATGCCTCATGCTTGCCACTATGAACTCTGAGCTTCAGAAGCAACATGAGAACATGGATGCACATGATATGGTTACGCACTTAAAACAACTATATCAAGGGCAAGCTAGGCACGAGCGGTTTGAGGTGTCTAAAGCCCTATTTGCATGCAAGATGCAAGAAGGAACTCCCGTAGGAACTCACGTACTCAAGATGATTGGGTATGTCGAGAATCTTGAAAGGCTAGGATTTCCACTAGGTCAAGAATTGGCCACGGACCTTATCCTGCAATCGTTGCCGGAAGGGTACAATCAATTTGTCATGAACTATAACATGAACGAAATTGGCAAGTCATTGCCTGAGATGCTCAGCATGTTGAGAACTGTTGAACCCAATCTCAAGAAAACTAAGACCAGTAATGTACTGATGGTATAGAAGGCAAAGGTAAATGCAAGCCAAAGGCAAGGCCAACTCTACTGCACTGAAGGCCAATGGCGAGGTGCCTAAGGAATGGTCCTGCTTCCAGTATGGTGAGACCAAACATTGGAAGCGGAATTACAAACTCTACCTAGAGGAAGTAAAGAAGAAAAGAAGTGAGACTTCTGCCTTAGGTATTTTTATTATAGAAGTCAATCTATCTATTTCCTCTTCTTGGGTATTAGATACTGGTTGTGCATCTCACATTTGTACTAATGTGCAGGGCCTTCGAAGAGCTAGATCGTTGATAAAGGGCGAAGTTGACCTACGAGTAGGCAATGGCGCAAGATTTGCTGCTATAGCTATAGGTACATATTCCTTGTCTTTGCCTACTGGGTTTATCTTAGAACTAGAGGAGTGCTTTTATATACCTGCACTGACTAAGAACATAATTTCTGTATCTTGTTTAGACAAAAAAGGCTTTTCATTTATCATAAAGGATAAATATTGTTCTATAATATTAAATGACATATTCTATTGTAGTGCACCACTTATGAATTGACTCTATATTCTAGACTTAGAGAACCCAATCTATAACTTAAATACCAAATGGTTCAAACTAAATGTTTGAATCCAACGTATCTCTAGCATTGTCGCTTAGGTCATATAAATGAGAGTCGCATATCTCAGCTCCATAAGGATGGATTACTGGACTCATTTGATTTTGAATCATATGAGACATGTGAATCTTGTCTTCCAGACAAGATGACTAAGACTCCATTTAGTGGACACAGCGAAAGAGCGATAGACTTGTTAGGACTCATACATACTGATGTATGTGGCCCATTTAATGTCGCAACTAGAGGAAACTATCAGTACTTGATCACTTTTACTAATGATGTCAGTAGATACGACTATGTGTATCTAATGAAACAAAAATTGGAATCCTTTGAAAAGTTCAAAGAATTCAAAAATGAAGTACAAAACTAACTTGGTAAGAGTATTAAGATGCTTTGATCAGATCGAGGTGGTGAATATCTTAACCAAGAGTTTCGTGACCATCTAACAATGTGTGGGACTATATCCTAACTCACTCCACTTAGAACACCACAATGGAATGGTGTGTCCGAGCGGAGAAATCATACTCTATTAGATATGGTATGATTGATGATGAGTCTGACAGATCTTCCTACTTCCTTCTGGGGATTCACTCTAGAGATACTCTTTTCACACTTAACTGAGCTCCATCAAAGGTCGTCATAAAGACACCATATAAGATATGGACTGGGAAGAGTCCCACAATATCTTTTATAAGGATTTGGGGTTGTGAGGCTTACGTTCGACGTCAAGTCTCAGATAAACTTGGACCCAAATCTGATAAGTGCTATTTTGTAGGATATCCCAAGGAAACGAAGGGATATTACTTTTACGATCCCACACTAGGAAAAGTGTTTGTCGCTAGAAATGGCGTTTTTTTAGAAAAAGAGTTTATTTCTAGAAGAATAAGTGGGAGTAAAATCCATCCTGAAGAAGTTCAAGATGCAGATAGTACTGAGGCCTTGATGGACATTGAACAGGCACCACAAGGTGTTGTGGATCATGAGATTGTTGCACAAGAAGTTGTTGAATAACAAGTTGTTCAAGTAGACCAACCTCTTCGCAGATCTGATAGGATATGTCGTCAGCCTGAGAGATACTCATTTCTCTTGTCTGGCTATGATGACGTTACGCTTATTGAGTTGAGCGAGCCTACATCCTATCAAGAAGTTATGATGAGCCTAGATTATGAGAAATGGCTAGAGGCCATGAGGTCTGAAATGGAATCCATGTACACTAACCAAGTATAGACTTTGGTTGATCCACCAGAAGGGATTAAACCCATTGGGTGTAAGTGGCTCTTTAAAAGAAAGACTGACATGGATGGTCTCATGCATACCTATAAAGGAGATTGGTAGCTAAAGGTTTCAAACAAATTCATGGTATCGACTATGATGAAACCTTTTCACCAGTGGCGATGCTTAAGTCTATTCGGATCATGCTTGCTATTGCAGCATAGCATGATTACGAGATCTGGCAGATGGATGTCAAAACTGCATTCCTAAATGGGAACCTACTCGAGGATGTGTACATGACACGACCTGAGGGTTTTGTAGATCCAGAGCATGCTGGAAAGGTATGTAAGTTGCAAAGGTCCATCTATGGGCTAAAGCAAGCTTCTCAAAGCTGGAATCTTCGATTCGATGATGCAATCAAAGCGTTTGGTTTCACAAGAATGAAGATGAACCCTGTGTCTATAAGAGGGTTAGTGGGAGCACAAGTGTCTTTCTGATCTTGTATGTGGATGACATTCTCCTCATTGGAAATGATATCCCTTCACTACAATCTGTGAAGATGTGGTTAGGGAATTATTTTTCAATGAAAGACTTAGGTAAAGCAGCCTATATCCTAGTAATCAAGATCTATAGAAATAGATCTAAAAGATTGCTTGGCTTAAGTCAGAGTACATATATTAGCAAGGTACTTAATCGTTTTGCCATATAGAATTCCAAGAAGGGATTTCTGTCGATGTCACATGGTATAAGTCTTTCGAAGACTCAATGCCCCTCTTCTAAGGAGGAGAGAGACCGCATGGATCAGATCCCTTATGCATCCGCTATAGGGTCTATCATGTACGCCATGCTTTGTACTCATTCAGATGTAATGAGGAGCTAGCTGTAAAGGGTTACTGTGACGCAAGCTTCCAAACCGACAGGGATGATTTCAGATCGCAGTCAAGGTATGTATTTTGCTTGAATAGTGGCACTGTGAGCTGGAAGAGTTCGATGCAGGACACAGTCGCAGATTCTACAATAGAGGTCGAGTATATTGCTATATCTGATGCAACAAAAGAGGTTGTTTGGATCCGGAAGTTCATTATAGAGGTTGGTGTGGTTCCTAGTATAGCAAACCCAATAGACCTCTATTGTTACAACAATGGGGCTATTGCACAAGCTAAAGAGTCTCGCTCTCATCAGTAGACCAAACACATACTACGACGCTTCCATCTCATTCGAGAGATCATCGATAGAGGAGATGTGAGGATATGCAGAGTACCCATTGATACTAACATCGCGGATCCTTTGACTAAGGCTATGGCACAGAAAAAGCATGATGGTCACACTAGCTCACTGGATATTAGAGATTATAGTGATTCACACTAGTGCTAGTGGGAGATTGTTAGTAGGACCTCTAGAGCCAATTATGTGATGATTGACTAGGGACTTTTTGTATCATGTTCTATCATTAATAAAGGTATGTTTCGTTATTATACTTTATATTTGTGCCAAATAACTAAGTATAATAATGTCCTTGGGTAGTAGGTTCTTATCTACATTATATCGATTGGTTGAATTGATAGTGAGATGATGTAGAGAACACTATACTATACCATTCCTAGTCTAGCATTAATATTCAAGGACAATATTAATGCATGGAGACTAGCATGTAAGTCTATTGATGACTTGAGCTCACAAGTCATGGATATATGATATCAGGTTGATACATGGGTATACATTAGAGAATGTGTACTGAATTGACCCGCCATGGGAAAGTTTCATAGATTATTATATGAGTGTCATAAACTTTCTCATGTGACTATTAGTATGAATAGTCCTTAGACCTGAAGTCACTACGGCTCCCTACATAAGGAGTTATGTACTTTGGTATCGTCAAACGTCACTCGTAACAGGGTGGACTATAAAGGCGATCACTGGGTATGTAATGAATTATGCGCAGGGATGTGAGTGATGTAGATGTGATCTATCCCTCCCATATGATGGGAGTGATATTTGTGGGCCCCTTGATCGAGTAGGATTACTAAAATGCATGGTCATGCTCAAATGAGTCAATATGAGATATTGAGCTCATTTGTTTGAGTGAGTCTACTCGGGGATCAAGAAACACAAAGATTAATCTCTCCTTCAGCTAGTCGTCGGATTTCCTGGAACCACTGCAAGGAATTGCAGACATGATCAGTGGCGCCCGTATCTACACACCAGGTACTGATAGATAACACTGCTAAGCATGTTTCAACGACAAAAGAAAAAGATATACCTTTGTCTTGATGACGGGGATAGTTCGCCTTCCAGTGTCCAGTCTGCTTTCACGTGAAGCACTTGCCTCTCGGCTTCATCACGCCAATCCAAGGTGCCTGAGATCTTGCTGCCTTCTTGGACCCTCCTTGTTTCTTCTTCTTCATGCCTTTCAGCACAGAATTAGAAACCCTTTGAGTAACCAAGGCCTGAGAACTCTGACGAAAAAGTCCCTCTGCCGCTTAGAGTTCTGCCAGCAGTTCCCCCAACGTATATGTACGTTTATTCATATTGTAGTTCAGGCGGACCTACTCAAAACTCCTGGCAGAGACTGGAGAATGATATCGAACTAGGTTTTGTTAGGTCGTGATCGTCAAGCTAGAGGGGGGGGGTGAATAGCTTTTCTCTAATTTTTCTTCCTAAAAAGTTAGTGCGCAAGCGGAATAAACAAAAACTAAAACTAAACTAAGAGGAACACACTTATTTACGTGGTTCAGAGATAAAACCCATACTCCACGGCTGCCCGTAAGGTGGGTGATCCCTAATCCATTGGTGGATGATTCCCGAAGCACCTCCGGCTAGATCTCGTAGCTCCTTGTGGGTGGAGAAACCGCACCACAACTTCTGGACACTACTTAAGCACCAAAGACTACTAACCAGCTCTATCCAAGCAGGTTTCATCAAGGAAGAAAGGCCTTAAACAAGCTCCCTTAAATAGAGCTCTAGTCTGATATGACCGCTACCAGTCGACTACCCCTGGGGCAGTCAACTGGTCCCACTCAGATTCGAACGTTACAAGCCCAACATTTGAATCTTCAGCCATCACCAGTTGACTGCCCCAGGGGCAGTCGATTAGTCCTTCCCTAAGCCTAGGGTTACCCTTCCCGAGTACATTTCTCTCCGCACTCGAACCCTTCCAGCTTAATTCCCGAGTACAAACACTCACACTCGGACCCTCACGACTTGGTTAACTCTTCAATTAGCAGTCTCGATCTGTTGCCTTCATGCCCTCTTCATCTTCGGCTCCCATCCCTCGGATGCGCACGCAAGCCTTCGGCTTGCCTCCATGCCACCCTTCACGCATGTCTCGAAGTCTGCATCTCTCGGCTCATCGTCTCTGCTCCAGCAGCCTCGATCCATCACCTTCAAGCCCTCTTCAACTTTGACCCTCATCCCTCGGATACACACACAAGCTCGTGGCTTGCCTCCATGCCATCCTTCATGTACGCCTCGAAGTCCGCTTCCCTTGGCTCATCGTACCTGCTTTGTCCATTGTCCCTCGGATGTGCACACAAGCCCACGGCTTGCCTCCATGCCACCCTTCACCTGAAGACATCCAACCAAGTCTATGTGTACCTGCAAACTTGCACACTTACATACACATATTAGACCAACAATAAACCCTAACTTAACCATATTGACACACACATCAAAACCCCTGATCCACCTGATCGTACATGGGTCGATTGCCCCAATAGGTTTCCCCGTCGATCTCTGCTCTAAGGACCTCAATCTTGAGTCATCATCTTAAGGACATGATCCCTCATGGGTGTCCCCTCGACCATGGTAGTCGTCATCAAGTTCCTCATTGCATCTTGCCTAGCGGCCCGATTCTGGTATCCAAAGAGTTCCTTGAGATTTAGCATCATGTCATAAGCAGTGGGCATGGCCTGATGCTGATGTTGCAATACATTTGACATAGATGCCAAAATGTAACACCGCGTCATCTCATCTGCCATGACCCACTTCTTATAACGCTCCCTCTCCTCTTCACCAAAATTCTAGCTAGGCTTTTCAGGACATTCCTCAAAGAGTACATATTTGACTCCTCGGCAGTTAGGACAATGCCCAGGTTTCTTTTCCAATTTATGTAATTTGGGTCAGTAAGTTTGTTCTCCTTAAGTATTGTAGCTAGTGGGTTAAAGGCCATTTTGAAAATACCTGAGAATCACAACAATCACAACTTTAGATTTCAAAACATATTGATTCCTCAAAATAATAAATTTGAAATCAACCAATACCTCAAAACACTGAGAATTTCGTATGTCACGATGGTGTGGACGTATACGAATTCTACATTTGTAAGAGGAGGTTTTACACATTAATTTTATTATCTTGTCAACCTAACTTTTTGACAAATAAAATTAATAGTTGGTTCACTTCGGCCCTACAAATAATAGCAGTGACTCCGATGGGGAGGATACTATTATTTGTATCTAAGGGTTTACCATTACACGATGCTAAGAAAATTATCTCGGATTATGTGTCGTCCGATGGGGAAAATCACACACTCCTTAACAATTTTCTATAATCATGTCTGACCCAGTGAGCCGCAGAACAAGCCCATCCGATGGGGAGGAAGGCACTCAGAGCCGACGGGCAGGCTTGTTCGCATCACTTGTCAAATTAGTAATGGAAGCCGCGGGATCCTTAGGGTCCCTCTCCCACTTAGTTATTTATAATGAGGAATTTTCAAGCACACACACGACAAGCACATAAACCAAAAAATAAACAAGAAACATCCTAGATTTTTCTAATTATCATGGCTTTGGTCTCCAATGCGCCTCCAGTCGTGTCACCACCTCGTCTGCTCCTCCCTACACCATGCGCAAGCCACCATTGAAGGGATCTTTGAGCCAAGATGATAAGCTACTTATTTACATCTATCGATCCTATACTCCACAAAGGAGTGTACATATAATCTACATCAAAAGTAAATAAAAAGCTCGGCTAAACATGTGTCATATTTAATTACAAAAATTAAATACATATCTAGCCTCGTCAACCCCGAGGATTCAAATAAATTACAACCATGTACAATCAATCACATACACACATTATTTAAGCCATATAGTTGGAATCTCTTGCATGCAACAAAGAGTTAGCCTACTCACATCCTACTATTATCCGAAAAAATAAAATATATGATAATGTGCAAAAAGTAACGAATCCTAAACACACAAAACTGGAAACCTCAGCTCTGATACCATGTGTTGGATAGCTTGGCGGGTTTCCTAAGCGAATACCTGGTCGTCCATGAGAGACCTCTCCATGTCCACGGATTAAAAATTAATCCAATGGAGACCTATCTCCCATACGACCGTCTCGTCGTTGTACCAATTGATTCGAGTTACAACTTAGCCAAACTCAACGTTTGAGCCTTGTAACTCGCCTAACCAATTGATCACGGAAAAAACGATAAGCGGATCGCAGATTTTTGTGTTTATTATCGGGGTTCAAATAATTAACTATCAATATTAATTAATAAATAATTAAACACATGATAATTAATTATACACCACATAAAATGATAAGAATATCAAAGGAGTCATGAGAGAAATATACCTCTCGTTACCTTACGATCTTCTATCGTATGACCCTCCCCTCTTGGACGTCGTGTGGGCAATGATCTACCAAGAACCGAAATCACCAAGGCCTTCTAATCAACTACTTCTTCATGCACCAACCAAAACACTGGAACTAGGGTTTGCCGCCAGCCTTCTTCCTCCTCTCCTCCTTGCGCCGCCGGCCACAAGCCGACCACAAGGATGCTACCGAGGGGAAGCTAAGGAAGAAGATGGAGAAGAGAAGAACTCTCCTTTACCAACACCAACCGGCCAACAAACCTCCCTTCCCCTTGCTTGCGGCGCCGCCGGCCACCAAGGGAACTCCTTCTCCAACACCGGCCACCCACCTTTCCTCCTCTTCTTGCTGCACCACAAAAGGAGGAGAAGTCTCCTCCTTGTCCTTGTGATCATCGGCCACCAAGAGTGAAGAAGAAGAGAGGAAAAGAGAAGAAAGGAGGAAGAACTCCTCCTTGCCGCCGGGTGCCCTAGGAGAGAGAAGGAGAGAGAGAGGGAGGAGAGAAAAGCCAAGGGTTTGATGATCAATTAGATCCCTTGGTTTCATGATACCATGGGGTTTTTATAGGTCTACAATAGGGACCATGAGGAGGAGTTGAGTCTTGGCCTGCTAATGGATCCAAACCCGATCCATTAATGAAAAACCATTCCACTAAAGGTCCTTCATTGAACTACCTCACCAACCCTCATATTTTCATATGGGTTCCACCTATTATGAGTACAATTTCTCCCCGTGCTTAAGATATCGAATGCCTATTGATTAATTTAAATTATTGACAATTTTAATTAATCATCCTCTAACTCCTTGACTAGTACCACTCATCCTTATCATCATGTTGGACCAAGTCCACCTGCAGGATTTAACATGATGTACCTTATGAGCTCATCAAGGGGGCATCATCATCCCGACTCACCAGGACACGGATTCCATCTATAATCAACGACACACCATGTAAATAATATTATTTCTCAATGTATCGAACCTATCGATTTAACAGAATAAATCTCGCCATTGGTAAATCAAAGAAATAAATATTAACTACATGTGCCCTTATTATATTGGGATTCAAAGCATGTACTTTATAATAAACCGAGGTCTAATCCAATTATAAAGCCAATATAAATTGGATCACCTCTATGTTGGTCCTGCTCAATGCACACAAAGTGCACTAGTGTAATTCTATGGTCAAGATAAACCACACCTAATTACACTACAACCATCCCGATGATTTGTCCAACTCCATCTCAGTTGTGACCCTCTACTTATACTCTGCAAGGGACTGATAACATGATCTTCTGTGTGTCACCACACACCATGTTATCTACAATGCAATGTATCAGACAGTTATGCACATACTAATATAAACATGCAACAGTGATGTTGTGGTTCTCTTTCAAAATGTAGATGTTCATACAGAAAAGCCAAGGCTTTTAGTATACATCCTAACAAAGAGATCCAGCTAACCTTGGACAAGTGGGATAAGCGAAGGGCAATCGCCAAAGGTATACCTATACGATAGCAATTTGTAAATTAACATTGTATGAGTTTTCTTTTGCATAGATTGCTCGTGGGATCTCTTATTTCCGCTGTGATTTTTTAATATTTTTGTCTAGAGATCCCTACACTTTCCTTTCTTTTTCTTCAAGAGAGAACACTCATCTCTCATATGTCCTCCTTGACACTTGTAGCAAATTATCTTCCTTGTTCTACTTTTGCTCCTTGATCTTTTCCTACCATGAGATTTGTTAGTAGAAAAATATTTAAATACTTTTTTCATTTTTCTTACCATATAGGCTTCCACATCACTATCCATGGATGCACTTGATTCCTTCGAGTCGGATGAGGAAGCCTTCTTCTTTTTACCTTTTCCATTGTTTGCTACAAGGGTTATACTCTTTGGCTTATATACTTATTCAATCGCTCCTCCAATTCGAGTTTCATGGAGGTCCATGGTTGAGAAGAATTCCTCTAGAGAAGTTTTCTCTAGATCCTTGGATATGTAGTACGAGTCCACCATTGAACTCCAATTTGATGTTCGTGGAAATGCATTGATGGCCTTCATCAAGGTGTCTCGATTGGAAAGTTGTTCTCCTACACTTGATAGTCCAATAAGTATTTCTTTAAATCTAGTATGCAAATTTGATACCTTCTCTCCTTTATCAAGTTTGAGATTGTTGAGTTGGGATCGGAGAAGATCTCTTTTTGCCATTTTCGCCTCCGAAGTGCCCTCGTGAAGCTCTATTAGCTTATCCCATAAGTCCTTGGCACTTGAGTAGGTTCTAATCCTTTTGACTTCTTGTTGGGGAGCACACATAATAGATGATGCAAGGATTTTGAATTCGCCAAGTAATCATCCTTTTGCTTCTTGCTCCACATTATCTTCTCAAGTAACTTGTTTTTTTTATCCCTAGGCTCTTCAAAATCGTTTTCCATGATTAGCATTATATCAAAGTCGATATTCAAGAATACCTACAACCTTTTCTTCCATCATGAGAATTCTCTTTCAAATTTTGGCGGTTGGATGTGCAAGCTGACCATTTCAATGATTTTGCTCTTCTCGGCGGTTACTCCGTTAAAGGCGTCCTTGCGCTCTGATACCACTTGTTGGACCGATAGCACGACTAGAGGGGGGGTGAATAGCTCGGTCACCCCAAGTTGAATCTCTTCCTACAATCGTTAGCATAAGCGGAAACTTAATCTAACAATTAATACAATGCTAACACGTTACCGGTTACGTGGTTCGGAGATTGCTTGCTCCTACTCCACGGCATGTCCTTGAGGTGGACGAACCCTTGATCCTTCGGTGGATCACGCCCCGACAATCTCTGGCTAAATCTTTCTCCTTCTCGGTGGAGAACAACCTCTCACAAATTTCTTCCTCCTTAGAAGAATGATCTAGGGTTTGGGAGGAAGATGAGCACTTGGAGCTTGAGCACTTGAGCACTTGAATAAAGATATCACAATGAGGAGCTAACCTATCTCAAGTCTCAAGCTCCCATTTAAATAGTGGAGAGAGCGGTTAAACAAACAGTTCAACCCCAACACCAGTCGACTGCTCCCGGGCCAAGCGACTGATGCCCAGCCAACGGCTAACCTAATGGCTCTATTTCGAACAGACCAGTCGACTGCTGTGGAGACCAATCGACTGCTTCCGGCTGTTCGACCTTATAAAAAGGATGAGTCGACTGGTGTCCATACCAGTTGACTGTTACAGTGCACTCTTAGTAGTTTCAGTCGACTGATTTCCTTGTCAGTCAACTGCCCTACTTACAAATTCACTCTCAACCTCTTCGGAGTTCGCCTTCGTGTATGCTTTGAAGTCCACTTCCTTGGCTTGCCTTTTGAAGTTCTCTTTCTTCGACTCTCATACCTCGGATGCGCACACAAGCCGCGGCTTGTCTCTATGTCATCCTTCGCGTATGTCTTTAAAGTCTACGTCCTCGGCTCGCCCTTTGTAACGACCCGTAAAATCCTTTCAATATTTTTCTTGAAAATATTGATCATGCCTATATGGACTCGTGAGTAACATAAGAATACTAGTATGAACCTTAGTATAATTCTTTAGATGGATTAAAAGTTAAGTACTAATGGGCCTTACATGGGCTTTTCTAGTACCATAGTTATTGTGGATCTTAGGTAGAATTTAACATAAGTAGAAATGGGTTTCAATTAGGAATATTAGCATGACTCTTGGTGGGCCTTAGGAGGCATTGCCGAAAATAAAAGAAAAGAAAAGAAAATAAAATAAAAATAAAGTGCATGTACCAAGGATTGAACCTTGGACCTAGTGTACCACCATGCATGTACTAACTAATTCACCTAGCAGGGGAGTGCTAGTGGAAAAGAAAAAGGATTGTTGTTAAGGCTAAGAGGAAGTGAAGAGTCACCATGTGAGGAGGCACCATGACTTTTCATTGCCCCCTCCACTTAGTATAAGAAGGGTGGATGAGAGGGGAAATGACTTAAGTTATTTTCTTTTACTCCAAGACTTTTCCTCTTCCCTTCTTCCTTCTCCTTCCTCCTTCTAGCCGAAACCCACAAGGGGTTTTTCCTTTGGAAAAGTTTCACAAGGAGACTTCTTCTTCAAGATCTAAGGGCTTCCTACAAGGCTACAAGGACTAGGGGTGGTCTAAGGTCAAGGAGGTTTTCTTTTGCTTCTCTATTCAAGGTTATAACCAAGATAAACCAAGGTAAGACTCCCTCACCTGTGGTATAATGGTTCTTCTTTGATGTTTATCATGATATGAAGTTTTGTTGGGTTCCATGTTGGGAAAACCATGAACTTGACACCTATAACTTTCGGCCAAGGTAGGGTTTTTGATTTAGGATGATGTTAAAACCCCATATATGTTTCTTAATGCTTCCTTAAGATGAATAAAGAGGGTATGGTGAGTGGTGAAATTTTTGAAGCAACAAAAGCCCTTGGGAACTTTCGGCCACCACCATGGGTTCATGGTTAAGACTAGATTTAACTCTCCAAGTAAGTTTCTTATGTTTCCTTAATATACAAGGGATGTTAATGGTAAATGGTATATATTTTACATGCCTTGTGCCCCTTACAAGTTTCGGCCAAGATGTAATATAAGGCCAAGAGTTAGGGTTAACTCCAAGTATGGGTTCTAATGGCTCATATGGTATTGTTTATATGGTATTAGATGTTAATTGGGGGTTTTATGAAACTTCCCATGTGCTTGTGGCCTTATAGGGTTTCGGCCAAGACCAAGATGGAGGGCTAGGAGTTAGGGTTAACTCCAATCAAGGGTTCTAATGGCTTTCTATGGTAGTATATGTATTGTATGTGAATGGGTTCAAGGATGTTGTATGGTTTTTTATAATGTCCAAACCTTAAGTTTATATGTTATGCATTATGACCCTGTATGTTATGTTATGTATCATGTTCTAGTAGGATTTATTTATGAATGTCTATCATGTTCTAGTAGGATTTATTTATGAATGTCTTTCATCATATATTATGAACACATATGTCGTGAGGTAGGAAGAAGTATGCATGCGTTAGGATAAACACTTTGGACATATGTATAAGATAGTTATGTAAACTTATTCATGTTTATGTTGAATGTTATGAACCTAGTTAGTAAGTATCATGTTCATACAAATCTTACCCATACATGTTTTATGATAGATACCATGATCATGTATGATATGTGATATGAACCATGTATGTAATGCATGCTTACCTGAGGTACCGTGATCATGCAAGTTTTATGAACTAAGATGATGTTTATACCTTGGGACATAATTATGTATGTATGTCATGTCTTATGAATGAAAATGCGGAATGAAGATAAGGTTCATGCCTTCGAGGCATAATGATGATATGCAATGAAAATGATGAATGAAGATAATGTTCATGCCTTTAAGGCATAAGGATGATGTTGTGCATTAAGTATGAATGATGAAATGTTAAGTATGCTTATACCATGCCTATGTAATAGGATCCTGTTTATGTCTTAAATTATGTCATGTATGTTCTATGAATGATGAAGCATGTGAAACTATTTTACTTTATGAATGAGCTTGTACCGGACCTAAGTAAGGTCCACGGTTCTGGACTACCGATGAAGTTGTCCACAGTTCTGGACTACCGATGAAGCTGTCCACGGTTCTGGACTACCGATGAAGCTGTCCGCGGTTCGGAACTACCGATGAAGCTGTCCTTACCCTAGTAGGTCGAGATTAGCTACCTCGTATTTACTTAGAGATGTGCGCATATGATGTATGTATGTGGTACAAGCCAGGGCCCCATGATGTGATGATTATATTTAAGTATTTATAAGTATGATTTTCAAATAAGCATCCATATGTTACGTGCATTTGACTCATGCATCCATCCATATTATGCATCCATGTTAATAAATGTCTATTATGTTTATGGTTTATGCTAAGAATTATGTCATGTTAAATGTTTATTATATTTATGTTTTATGATTAAGAACCATGTTTATTATGTTCATGTATTATGATTAAGAACCATGACATGTCAAATGTTTATTATGTTCATGTTTTATGCTAAGAACCATGTCATGTTAAATGTTTCATACGCTTACGTTTTATGTTAAGAATCATGTTATGCTTAAGGTTCCTATGCTTATATTTTATGTGACGTATGGTTTTAGTGAGTAGGGAAGGGTCTTACTAAGCCTATGTGCTTATTGTTTTATTGTCTTATACCGCAGATCAGGCAAGAGGATATTAAGGGAAGCAACAGGAGGGGCAAGAGTGTGTGTGTGGTAGTGACATGGCAAGGAAAAAGATTCTCATAATTATACTTTGTCTCATGGCTTATGTTTGGCACTGTCTTCTTAAGTTTCATGCTATACTTATGATAGTTACGTCTGAAGAATAACCTACTACCTATGTTGCTTATGGTTGCTTTATGTGATTTTTATATCATGATGAACCAGGAAGCAGACAAATTGAACCTGGGGTGACCGGCCCGGCCCCACGGAAGTTTTCCACCTGTCACCAGGGTAAATCGGGAAGCGCTCGCGGTGGCCAGTCTAGATGCCCAGCGTCCCAGGGTTCGCGCCCCATTTGGAGGAAAAATTCCTGCAAAATGTGCCGTAGCTGGGGATCGAACCGAGGATGCCTTGATTTTTATATCATGATGTTATGGATGATGTTAACATGCTAAATTTGTGATTTTTATATCATGATGTTATGGATGATGTTAACATGCTAAGTTACTATGTCGCTATGTTTAGGAATGATAAGTATAAGATATGTCTATAAGATGCAAGTGTTAGGTGCATGTATGTATAAAAGTTTTAATTATTCCGCTGCATTATGATGTTCATGTGCCTATATGTATGTTAGTGTAACGCCGTCTCTCGCCTCACCGTAAGGTGTGGAAAGAAAAAAAAAGACGGGCGTTACACCCTTGAAGTCCTCTTCCTCGGCTCTCGTCCATCGGATGCTTCACTCCGTTAATCCTCATGTGTGATTCATCAAGTTCTGCATGACTCAAACACACATATCAAATCAATATGAAAATCTAACTTAATGATATTAACACACACATTAAAATTCATGATTTATTTGATCAACTTTAGGTCGATTGCACCAACAAAATAAACATTCTTACTAATTTTATCATGAATTTAGAATTTTGTTACAAAATTTATAACAAATTCAAAATTTATCATAAAATTTGTAATAAACTGAAATTCATTGCAAAATGATAATGAAATAAACATTCATGGCAAAGAATCTCTCTCTTTATCGTATATCCAATTTAAAGAATCTTAGTCTCGTATATAGTTTACTCTCATTTTCGATCCAACGATGTTTAAACAGCACACATCATGGATCTACAACTTACTCGTGTTACCCAATCATCGTTGTTTCTTGTTTTCATAAAATTGGTGGCTAAAAAATTATTGTCATAAAATTCATTATAAATTAGCGACAA
Source organism: Boesenbergia rotunda (assembly GCA_024364735.1). Taxonomy (NCBI): domain Eukaryota; kingdom Viridiplantae; phylum Streptophyta; class Magnoliopsida; order Zingiberales; family Zingiberaceae; genus Boesenbergia; species Boesenbergia rotunda. The sequence goes on from JAGFNQ010005091.1 coordinate 35,909, forward strand.
ATCTAAAAATTCAATACAAAATTTATAACTAATTCAAAACTCATCGAAAAATATGTCATAAAACTAAAATTTATCTTAAAATTTATAGTAAAATAAATATTCATGATAAATTTTATCATAAATTTTAAAATTCGTCATAAAATGTGTCATATTCATGGTAAAATGGATGGCAAAACAGAGCCAGATCAATCACTGAAACATCTACCACGTTATCCATCCGAGGGTGTCATTTACTGCACACTTATGGCCGCAAATTTTATCTAAATCAACGGCTACTATCTCATATCTGTCCCTGCTAAGAGTCTCCTCCTCACTAATAAATAATCACCGAGTACCGTCCTGTTTCCCCGAGTTCTTCCCTCGTGTCCTTCTATACCGAAGTCATTTGCTTCTCATCTCGTCCTGCTCTGAATCCTCCGTTACCTCTTTGATCACATCGATCATGCCCTCATCGACGCAGAGATCAAGTTCTGGTTTTACTTTCCACGATGTTGGAGCGAGGGAAGGGGTTGGGGAAGGGCAGCGCCAAGCGACACCGTAAGGTGCTGCATGACAACAACCAAGGCATACCAAGCCGACGATCCAGAGCCTGCCAAGCGAGGTGAGGCGGGTTGAAGTGCATCAGCAGACTCCTATACGAGGAGACCCACAACTTCCTCAAGATCTTCCTTGAGAACATCGTCTGTGATTCCATTACTTACACAGAGCACGACCGTCGCAAGACCGTCGCTGCCATGGTTGTCATCTACGAGCTCAAGAGGCAGGGGTGCACTCTTTACGGATTTGGTGGTTAGGATTACTTGCTTTATCTAATGCACTGTGCTTGCAATGGTTGTTTAGAGAGAAACGAGTAAAACAGATTTAGCTTGAGATATTTGCATCGTAAATTAGTAACATTTTACCTGAGATACTTATTGTAACACTTTTTTATGGTTTAATAGTGTTAATCGTGTCATTTTTACCTGGTTGGAGTTCTTATTCATGTTTACATTTTGGTTATTATCTCTAATTGATGGGTTAATTATAAGTTGTACATATGAATATAAATCAAACCCTTATAAAGTGATCCAACTTATATTTATTGATTTCGAGTTATCCGATGTGAATTCGATGTGTATAACCTTTTAACCTGATTTATTATTATCTATGAGCTGATAACGGATTGATTGCCTATTAAAAGGGAGGTCCCTAAGGATTTAAGGATATTGACTTAATTTCTTGTTATCCATTGATAAAATTTTTTTACAGCATTATCTCCTGCTAAGTCCCTTGGAATACCATCCTTTCCTTCTTACACAGGGATTCTAGATTTAAGGACAATGCTTGAGACAATGACTCTTCCATATTCAAGTTTCATTGTCTAATTTCAGTTCTTATTATTTGGATCTATGCTATGTTTTCTGATGAAACTAGATCTTTTTTTCCTTGTATATTTTCTATATGTGAGTTTTTCGTATTTTAGAATTTATGCCGCTTAGGTTTCTCAAGACTAACATATGGTATCAAAATTTTGCGTTTCATCATTTTCATGGCTATTAAATTAAGTTTTTCATCTATTTATTGTTTGTATATTAGATGATGTTTTCCTAGTATAACATAATTTTTTATTATTGAAAATCATATAAAAAATCTAGGATACACTCGTTTTCCAAGTCAAATGAAAATGATGAAAGAATTATCGTGTTTAATCTAATTTTTAAGTCAAATAGTAATAACTAAATCGATTGGCTTGGTATGCCAATCGATTACCAAGCTTAAAATAGCGAATAGAAATGATTTAAATCGATCGATCAATCGACTAAAGCTTTTCTGATCAATTGAGAATTTTTCCAATTGATTAAAAGTCTTAAATAACGATAAAATTTTACTATTAATCGATTAAGAATTTTCTTAATCAATTAATAGGCAAAAATTGCGACAGACTCGATCAGAATTGATCAACCTAATCGATGATTAGAATGATTCTTAATCGATAAACAATGTTAAACTCATGATAGAGTTGATTATCATTCGATTAAAAATTTTACCAATCGATTCTATTGGTTTTTAATAGATTATAAATTTTTCACTCGTTTAAAATCTTATACTACCTGAAATAAATATCTGTTTCACGTTTTCATGCGTGAGTGGGGAAAAAAACATTAAATACGTTTTTAATGAAGTCTCATGACAGGGTCAATTATCAATCGATTTAAAATTTTAGGAATCGATTCTATTGATTTTTAATAGATTATTGATACGATCGGGAGTTAATTTAACTTGGTAGAAAGCTCGGTCGCGCCGGGGGGGGGGGGGGGGGGGGGGGGGGTGATCGGGATAACGATAGTCGGGCGCACAAAGTGTTAACCTTGCTTGAGGAATGCGCTTGGGGCTATGCGTATCTGGTCCGGTCGGCGATAGCCTGTCAGATGAGATCGCTCGGCTGAGCCCGACCAAGAGGGTTCAGTCGGGTGGACGGAAAACACTACTCCCTTGAAAAAGGGAAACCGAAGGTGTAGTTAACTTCCGGGCGGACGGTCACAGTCGAGAATGCCCGACCAGACAGCTCGATCGCCCTGCCAATGAAATCACCCTCCGCCCTAAGAAGTGACTCATGATATGTGGCCGGCTGTCCAGTCGGGCATACCCGGTCGGCCGGTTGGACTGGCAGGCACCAGAAATGGCTGAATCCACTTAGGCGAATTGCCCACACAAGAGTCGTTGATAACCGAGTGACCGAGCCCCTCCGGGTGACCACTGCCGATCGGTCGGCCAGGTCCGGATGGATTCACAGCTACATAATCAGATAAGCCAGGATGACCGCATTGTCTAAGTCGTTTAATTAGATTAGACTCCGTTAGATACAGATATATCCCCTCATTACGAAGAAGAGAGACTTGCTATTATCCTGTGAGCACCAGACATTAATGAGGATGGAAGTGAACCTGGAATAGATCTCTTGGCGGTCATGCCAGACCCTCGGGGAAACTAAGGTTGCCAGGGGATTGTGTCAGAAGATTGACTTTTATGAGACAAGACAACCCAGACAAGACAGGGGTTCTCCTCCTCCCTTATATAAGGTTCATTTGGTGCTTCAGAAAGTGGATTCTGCTGGATTGATTTCTCATCCTCCCCTGGCCTTCTGTAACTCCATTCCCTTAAAAGTCATAGCAACTCTTCTATCTGACCCGGTCATCTGCACGAGAGCCCTCTCCACTTGTCGACATGATCAAATTTGGCGCCGTCTGTGGGAAATTCTGCTTGATCAAAAGACGAAGATGGGTGACTCCAGCAAGGTGACAATTGTTGATGCAGTCTGACCCTGATTGTTATTTTGGTGTTGACACCGATTTTAGTTTAGGTTAATGAGATGATTGGGATTAAGTCCTGGTCGGGGACTAGTCACACCTAGTGGGACTAGGTGGAGTGGAAAAAACCTAGTGGGACTAGGTGGAGTGGAAAAAACCTAGTGGGACTAGGCATACCTAGTGGGACTAGGTGGAAATCCTGGCATGGGAAGCCAGGTCCTAGCTTGAGAAGCTAGGTTGGATGAAACCCTGGCTTGGGAGGAAGCCAGGTCCTAGCTTGAGAAACTAGGTTGGATGAAATCCTGGCTTGGGAAGCCAGGTCCTAGCTTGAGAAGCTAGGATAGATGAAATCCCGGCTTGGGAAGCCAGGTCCTAGCTTGAGAAGCTAGGTTGGATGAAATCCCGGCTTGGGAAGCGAGGTCCTAGCTTGGGAAGCTAGGTTGAAGTCGCGGTGAGTGAAACTGGGCATGGAGTCTTGGTCTGAGGGACTGAGCACGAGTCAGAGAAGGCTGGGAGCCCGTTCTCTTGACTTAGAGTGGATTTGGCCTTGCCTGGATCGGTGTGGTGACCGATCATGGATGTTGGCACAGAGTTCCTTCGTGGATCGGTCTGGTGACCAATCCAGTGATGTCTGATCGGTCTGGTGACCGATCAAGGAGCATACAGTGACTTTGTTAGCCTACTGATCGTTTCCTGATCGGTACAGTGACCGATCAGGGAGACTATTCAGATCGTTCTGGTGAACGATCAATTGTCGTGAGCTTCTCACTATAACCGATCAAGCTGGAGCCTGATCGGTCAGGAGGTGCTCTGATCGGTCCCAAGACCGATCACGCCATATCCTGATCGGTCTGGTGACCGATCAGTGGGTTTGGGCTGCGATGCTGAAAAATCACTCTGCAAAGGGGTGGATCGGTCTGGTGACCGATCCACGACTTGGGATCGGTCTGGAGATCGATCACGAAGAAGTCGCGATTTCTGATTTCTCAGTGGGGACGGATCAGGCTGGAGCCTGATCGGTCTAGACCCATCCTGATCGGTCTGGTGACCGATCAGGAGGCACTCTGATCGGTCTGGTGACCGATCAGTAGCTGACATCTTTAATTCAAAAACACTGTCAGAGTTCTGATCGCGTTCTAATTGCTACTGATACACTACTGATCTTTGTTCTGAGTCTTCTAATATTTGATCCTCTGTTGATTTGATGTGCTAATGACCTGCTAAGTGTGCAGATAACTCAGGTTCACTCAAGGGGAGTCAAACGGAGGCTTTTGCTTCATCAGGTTTGGCAGTTTACCTTCTCAGGTTTAAACAGACGACTGCGCCACTAAGATGCTGACTGAGGCTCGGCTGAGGGGAGCTCAGGGAGTCCAGGAGAGGTCAGGATAGCTGGGCAGTTGCAGTTGAGCAGCTGGGAGTTGCAGAGAGGTGGCTGTGACCTGGCGTTCATTGAGCAGAGGTTTAAAGGCTTGGTGGCGAAGAAGTCTCTGCAATTGATTGAAAAACAATTTTTAGGGAGAACATGTTGATCCATCTCTTTGAGCAAGCAATTGTGAATCTTGAGCAACATTCTGATACTTGAGCACTTGGAAGAAACAAGGAGCTTGGCGAGTCCATCAGCAAGAAGACACGAAGAGCAGGGAGTTCTTGCATGAGATCTGTGCTGAGTGGAGCTCGGTGAGGAGTTCGCTTGTGTTCTTTCTGCTAAGTGCTCTGTAAGATTCCTTCTCGTGTTTCTCTGTACTTAATACTTCATTATGTTGAAACGATGTGGAGAGGTTACTCCACCGAGAAGGAGGTTTCATTCTATCCGGATTTTTCGGGGCTTGATCTGCCGACGGTCAAGGGATCGCCCACCTTACGGGCACGCCAAGGAGTAGGGGCAAGTTATTCCCGACCTTGTAAATCCTCTTTGTTAGCGTTTTGTGCTTGTGCTTAATTTAAGGTTTAGTTTCTGCATCTCTCTATTTTCGTATTGCTTCCGCTGTGCTGCGACTAACCCTAAGTACAGAGTTTCAAAAGTTAAGAAATTTGTGTCTGGCTACATTCACCCCCCCCCCTCTCTAGCCATCCAAGCACCAACAAGTGGTATCAGAGCTTGGGGCTCTGTTCAAGCGGCTTAACATCCGAGAGTTATCAACAATGGCTTTGAGAGAAGGATTTAGCACCACCCGACCTCCCTTCTTTGACGGATCAGATTTTCAATATTGGAGGTCTCGTATGGAGTACTATCTCAAGACCGACATTGGAATGTGGTTCTTCGTGAAGGAAGGCTTCACCCCTCCAAGAGACGCGGAGGGAAAAGAGTTGGAATCTTCGCATTGGTCGGCTGAGCAAACCCGCAAAGGAGAAGTCGATGTGAAGGCGGGGGTGACCTTGCAATGTGGAATGAACAAAGACCAACTAATCAAGGTTGGTCACTTTACAAGCGCAAAGGATTTGTGGAACAATCTCATCGAGCTTCATGAGGGTACCCGAGACTCGAGGATCGCCAAGAGGGACTTGTTTCTCAATCAACTACAAAACCTCTCCATGAAGGAGAGTGAAACGGTAATTGAACTTCATAGTAGATTCAAAGAAGTTCTCAACGGTCTCCACTCCATTGACGAAAAGGTCGAGAACCGCGACCTTGTGATATATGTGTTAAAAGCTTTTCCAAGTAATGCCTTGTGGTCATCCATGGTGGATGCCTACAAGGTTTCTAAGGACTTGTCGATTGTAAAATTGGATGATCTATTTTGTGAAATGGAGCTACACGAGATGGCTAACAAAGGCCCCAAGGAGAAGGGGATTGCTCTTGTGGCAGGGGACAAGATCAAAAAGAAGAAGGAGAAGATGAAGGAGAAGGAGGTCTCTTCATCGTCATCCGAATCCGAGTCCGAGTTCGAGGAGGATGGCAGTGAGTCTTCTTCCTCCAAGATGGCCAACTTTGTAAGGCGGATGATGAGGAAGATCCGGCGCTACAAGGGCAAAGGTAACCCTAGTGAAGTTAAAATTGATAAAGCTAATATCACTTGCTTTGAGTGTGGCATGAAAAGATACTTCAAGAAAGACTGACCAAAACTCAAGAAGAAAGAGGAGAAACCAAAGAAGAAGAAGAAGGCCTTGAAGGCCACATGGGATGAATCGTCCTCTAGTTCATCCGAGGAAGAGAAGGAGGAAAAGAGTACTCGCCATGTAGCACTCATGGCTATTGAGGATGAGGAGAGCAGTGATGAATCCTTGGACTCCTCAAACGCGGCTTCATCATCTTCGGATGATGAAGAGGTAATCTCTCCTGAACTAGACAAATATTATAGAACCATTGCATGTTTAACCGATTTGTTGAAAAAGTCAAAAGAAAAGGTTAAATCATTGAAAGGAGAAGTTGAACAATTGAAATCCTCTAAGGATGAGGATATTGATGACTTGCATGTAGAAATGTTAGAAGATGAGAACAAATCTTTGAAGAGTGAGGTTGAGAGACTCAAGAGTGTTCTTGAGAAGTTCTCAACTAGCTCCAAGACCTTAGATATGATTCTAAATGCACAAAGGGCGGTTTACAACAAGGTCGATATTGGTTACTATCCTAAAGAACCATCATTTGTTTCCTTAATGTCTAGGACTGATGTTAGACCACTTAAGACTCCTAGGGTTCAAAGAAAAGTGGTCAAGGCATGGGTGCCTAAGTCTTGCATTGTAGGTGTCTTAGGTCCCAAGATTTGGGTACCTAAATCTTCTATCTTTCGTATTGTGTAGGTTGTGATTGAGGGAGAGCATCTATCAACTTGGTTCGTTGATAGTGGGTACTCGAAACATATGACCGGTGATAGATCCTTATTCACTACCCTTCAAAGAAAAAGTAGAGGTAATCTTTCCTTTGGTAACAATGGTAGTCTTAAGTTTGTAGGGATAGGAGACATTCAAATATCCGAATGTCTTAGGATTAAGAATGTCCTTCTAGTCAAGGGGATGACATTTAATCTCCTAAGTGTCAGTCAATTGTGTGATGCGGGTTACACAATTGATTTTCAATCAAGTCAATGTCTAGTTAGACAACATGACACATTTGACATGGTACTAGTAGGCACAAGAGTAGATAATATTTATCAAGTTTCTTTTAAAAGTGCTACTATTGCTTTTGTTAAGTGTTTCATGTCAAGAGAAGATGAGTCCACCCTTTGGCACCGGAGATTGGCACACGAGAATATGAAGAACATTCAGAAGTTGGCCAACAAGGGACTAGTTCGTGGCTTACCAAGCATCAAGTATGAAAAAGAAAAGATTTATGATGCATGTCAAATGGGTAAGCAAACGAAATTTGCACATAAAGGTAAAAGCGATGTATGTACTTCTACCGCATTGGATTTACTTCACATAAACTTGTTTGATTGTAGTACAATTATATCTTTGAATGGTAGTAGATATTGTTTTGTGATCCTTGATGATTTTACTAGATATACATGAACCTATTTTCTAAAATATAAGGATCAAACCTTAGATGTTTTATTTCATTTTGTAGAAGAGTTGAAAATGAAAAATCATCAACAATTAAAACAATTAGGAGTGATTATGGAGGCGAATTTCAAAATCAAAGATTTTTAGAGTTTTGTCAAGAGAGAGGGTATAGACACGAGTTCTCTACTCCTAGAACACCACAACAAAATGGTGTTGTAGAGAGGAAGAACCGGGTCTTACAAGAGGCTGCACGAAGCATGCTCAATGAGTACTCCTTACTGAGTTACTTATAGGCTGAAGCTGTGAACACAGCTTGCCACGTGCAAAACTGAGTACTCATACATAGATTTCTAGGAAAGACTCCTCACGAACTTTGGTTTGGAAAACCACCTACAGTTAAACATCTTAGGGTGTTTGGTTGTAAGGTGTTTATTCTAAACACCAAGGACCACCTTGGAAAGTTCACAGCAAACGCTGATGAAGGGATATTGGTCGGGTTTCTCCCTCGTCAGCAAAGCTTACCGAGTCTATAACAATAATCCAGATTAGTTGAAGAGTCTTCTGATGTTGTTTTTGAGGAAATTCCCAAAGCAAATGATCAATCAGGAGATATAGAAGGAGTTCAATTCGAACTTAGGAAACTAGGTTTGGATGGAAGTCCAAGTGTTGTAGATGGTGGTGATGAATCTGATGACGGTGAGCCTAGATAACTCATAGATCAGCTGGATCCTGAGGCTGAGCTTGTGTCTAGTGACAGCATTCAAGAAGCACCTCCAACACTAAGGCAAATTAGGTTAGCCTCTAGTCATCCCCAAGACCAAATTGTTGGAGATATCCACCATAGGGTTAGGACTAGATCATTCTTTAGGAGTGAGGCTAATGAAGTTGCCCTAATTTCCGAAATTGAACCTAGAAAAATTGACGAGGCATTAAATGATCCCGATTGGATCATTGCCATGCAAGACGAACTAGGTCAATTCGATAGACGTCAAGTTTGGGACTTAGTCCCTAGACCTAAGAAGACTACCATTATTGGAACCAAATGGGTCTTCAAAAATAAGTTGAACCATAAGGGAGAAATCATAAGAAACAAGACACGCTTAGTAGCCAAGGGCTATAGTCAAGTTGAAGGCCTTGATTACGATGAGACCTATGCTCCCGTGGCACGATTAGAGTCCATCCGATTGATGCTTCCAATTACAGCACATCGAGGTTTCAAGCTCTACCAAATGGATGTCACATTGGCCTTCCTAAATGGTTTAATAAGAGAAGAGGTTTATGTCGAACAACCTCCGGGGTTTGAGAGTTCCGAATTTCTAAACCACGTGTTCAAGCTCAAGAAGGCGCTCTACGGCCTTAAACAAGCACCCCGAGCTTGGTATGAGCGGTTGTCGACAATTCTCATTCAAAAAGGTTTTGTGAGAGGACAAATAGACCCTACACTATTTCTACGGAGAGATGGTGACAATATATTTGTAGCCCAAGTATATGTCGATGACATAATTTGTGGCTCAAACATTAAGGGCTATTTGAATGAATTTATTAAACACATGGAGAGTGAATTTGAGATAAGTCTAGTGGGAGAGTTGACTTTCTTCCTTGGACTCGAAATCAAGCAAACTCATGACGGAATCCATGTGCACCAATCAAAGTACACTCAAGAGATGCTCCGAAAATTTAACATGAGTGATTCCAAAGAGGTAACCACTCCCATGGCTACAAACACACGTTTAGATAATGATGAGAGTGGTAAACCTGTTGACTTAACTCAATATCGGAGCATGATAGGTAGTTTGTATACCTCACAGCTAGTCGACCTGATATTC
>JAGFNQ010005092.1:0-65609 GCA_024364735.1 Boesenbergia rotunda
TTGTAGTTTGTTGTAGAATCAGAGACTAGGTCGTAATTTATGGTCCGTTCCAAGGAAAGAAGAAAAACCCAGATTGTAATAAGTGACAATCTCCATGATAGAGGGACAGTACTCAGTCAGGAAAGGAACATCAATAGATCGACAGGGTAACAAGTTTGAAGGTCCTTGCTTGAAAGGCCTGTTCATAGGCCGCATTTGGGAACCTGGAGCTAGAGAAGGTTGTGGCCTTCTGGAAGGGGAAGGAGGAAAGGGCTTTCCTCTCGAGCTGCCCTCAGCAGCTTCCTTGCCCTTGGAAGACTTTCTAAAGGATTGAATTGGTCATACACATAATTTAATCAATTTGAGCAAGATGAACATAGAATGAATCAAGAATTGATCATACCAGATAGGACCCAATCAGAGAATGCAACCAAGACACAATGATCAGAGACACATTTGGTTTAAGGTTTGATCATAATGGAATAGGTTAATCAAAAATCAAGAATTGATCATCAAAGATAGACCCATCAGGGTTAGAAATGAATGATCGATAGAGAGGGAAGGTCACGGCAAGTGCAGTAAGGTCACGGTACAACAGCAAGAACAAGAGCCAAAACATGGTTAGCTTCACACACAAATACTATAGACTGATTTGAATGAAAAAAAACAAAGCAAGAACTTACTTTGGTGCCATTGAGTAGTTCTTGGAGGTCGAGAGCGAGAACCATGTCGGAAGAGGTGGTCGCAGAGTGTTTCTGCGAGAGAAGAGCTCGCACAGGGCTTGGAGCAAACCGAGAACTTGCTGGGAACAAAGGACTTCCGTAGAGACCTTCGCACACACTCGTACGCACGGAAAGGAAGGAGAAGAAGGCACTGGAGAGCTCTCGCACGAAGCAAAGGGGGGGCGCGAGTGGGAGGTTTCGCCGCTAGGGTTCGGAAGTGAAGGTTTTCGCGAAGTTAATCGGTTGGTGGATCGGTCCACCAACCAGAATTTAATGCGTCTGAACGGATCACCGTTCGATCTGATCACACCCAGACCGATCAGGCTATAGCCTGATCGGACTGACCGGATGCTGATCGGTCGAGTGACCGATCAGACGCGCTCCTGATCGGTCGGGTGACCGATCAGGACACGAACAGTAGGGTCCGGAGAGAAACCTCTGAGCTCCCTGATCGGTCTGTGGACCGATCCCCACAGGGTTCCAGATCGGTCCGGGGACCGATCCAGCTAGCTCAGTATACTTGGTCAAGGTTTCGGAAAGTCACTGCTGGCCTCTGATCGGTCTGTGGACCGATCAATGCAAGAAGGAGCCAGATCGGTCCGGAGACCGATCAGCCCTATGCCTGATCGGTCCGGTGACCGATCAGGGTTCCTGGTACTCCCTGATACGAACTGAAATGTTCAGTTTCAGAATTTCAGAATTTTTCCAACGAGATCTGATGAAGTTTGTCGAACTTGGACATGATCTCATCACTAACATTGATCCCTGAGCAAGGATCAAAGGTCCTTATAGGCTCAACAATCACTTTGACCCATCCAAATGGAATCAAACTCAATCAACAAACATTCAAGCAATTACTATTAAGTTTGAACCAAATCCAATGTTCCAATCAAGTTTCCTTGATTGGAATGTCCAAGTATGATCATAGGACCAAATACACATATGTTATGCATTGGTTTTCCCCATACTTGGTCACCACCGTGATTATTATCTCGTCAACTTAATTTCTCAAGGGATGCAATGACATTTTGAGAAATTTAGTTGAACCTAACATCTCACCCCATTTCTAGCAAGCAAAAATGTTTTGGTAAACCTTATAGTTTGTGTGAGATGTTCCCAAAGTTACCCAATTGTTCCCCAACAATTTGAAATAATCATAGAGGGTTTGAATGCAAATAGAAAAACTATGAAGCGCGACACATTCCCAACTCCCGTCTTAGAAAACTAAATTCATTTTCGGGAAGTGGTTTAGTGAAAATGTCGGCTAGGTTTGATTTGGACTCTACATGTGAGAGTACAATATCTCCCCTAGCTACATGATCCCTAATGAAGTGGTGTCTCACTTCAATATGTTTGGTCCTAGAATGATGGACTGGATTCTTGGTTAAGTTAATTGTGCTTATGTTATCACATAACACTTGCACACCCTTGTAACTCAATCCATAGTCCTCTAAAGTATGTATCATCCACAACAATTGTGATACACTCTCTCCCATGGCGATATATTCTGCCTCGGTCGTGGAGAGAGCAACACAATGTTGCTTCCGACTTGACCAACTTACTAAGGACGAGCCTAAGAATTGGCAACCCCCACTTGTGCTCTTCCGGTCCAACTTACATCCAGCGTAGTCGGAATCCGTGTAGCCAATCAAATCAAAAGATTCGGTACGGGGGTACCAAAGGCCTACACCAATTGTGCCCTTGAGATATCTCAAAATCCGCTTAACAGCGATTAAGTGGATTCCTTGGCACAAACTTGATACCTAGCGCACATACCTACAGCAAATAGTATATCAGGTCGACTAGCTGTAAGGTATAGCAGACTACCTATCATACTTCGATATTGAGTTAAATCAACGGGTTTACCACTCTCATCATTGTCTAATCTTGTGTTTGTCGCCATGGGAGTGGTTACCTCTTTTGAATCACTCATATTGAATTTTCGAAGCATTTCTTGTGTATACTTTGATTGGTGCACATGGATACCATCGCGAGTTTGCTTGATTTCAAGTCCAAGGAAGAAAGTCAACTCTCCCACTAGACTCATTTCAAACTCACTCTCCATGTGTCCAATGAACTCATTTAAATAGCCCTTATTATTTGAGCCACAGATTATGTCATCGACATATACTTGGGCTACAAATATGTTGTCACTATCCCTTCGTAGAAATAGTGTAGGGTCTATTTGGCCTCTAACGAAACCCTTCTCAACTAGGAATGTCGACAACCGCTCATACCAAGCCCGGGGTGCTTGTTTAAGGCCATACAGTGCCTTTTTGAGTTTGAACACGTGGTTTGGAAATTCGGTACTCTCAAACCCCGGTGGTTGTTCGACGTAGACCTCTTCCCTAATTAAACCATTTAGAAAGGCCGATTTGACGTCCATTTGATATAATTTGAAACCACGATGTGCTGCAAATGCAAGCATCAATCGGATGGACTCTAATCGTGCCACGGGAGCATAGGTCTCATCATAATCAAGGCCTTCAACTTGACTGTATCCCTTGGCTACCAAGCGTGCCTTGTTTCTAATGATTTCTCCCTTATGATTCAATTTGTTCTTGAAAACCCATTTGGTTCCAATAATGGAGGTCTTCTTGGGTCTAGGGACTAAGTCCCAAACTTGACTCCTTTCAAATTGACCTAGTTCATCTTGCATTGCAATGATCCAATCGGGATCACTTAATGCTTCATCAATTTTTCTAGGTTCAACTTCGGAAATTAGGGCAACTTCATTAGCCTCATTCCGGAAGAATGATCTAGTCCTAACCCCTTGATGGATGTCTCCAACAATTTGGTCTTGGGGATGACTAGAGGCTAATCTAGTTTGCCTTGGTGTTGGTGGTGCTTCTTGAACGGGTTCACTAGACACAAGTTCAGCCTCAGGATCCGGCTGATCAATGGGTTGTCTAGGTTCACCGTCATCAGACTCATCACCATCAACAACACTTGGAGTTTCATTCAAACTAAGTCTCCTTAGTTCGAGTTGAACTCCTTCTACATTTTCTGATTGGTCACTTGACTTTGGAATTTCTTCAAAAGCCACATCAGAAGACTCTTCAACTAATCTAGACTTCTTGTTGTAGACTCGGTAGGCTTTGCTAACGAGGGAGTACCCGACTAGTATCCCTTCATCAGCCTTTGCCGTGAACTTTCCAAGGTGGTCCTTGGTATTTAGAATGAACACCTTACAACCAAACACCCTAAGGTGTTTAACCGTAGGTGGTTTCCCAAACCAAAGTTCATGGGGAGTCTTTCCTAGAAACCTATGAATGAGGACTCTGTTTTGCACATAGCAAGCTGTATTCACAGCTTCGGCCCACAAGTGACTCGGGAGTGAGTACTCATTGAGCATGCTTCGTGCAGCCTCTTGAAGTACACGGTTCTTCCTCTCTACAACACCATTTTGTTGTGGTGTTCTAGGAGTGGAGAACTCATGCTTATAACCTCTATCTTGACAAAACTCTAAAAACCTTTGATTTTGAAATTCACCTCCATGATCACTTCTAATTGTCTTAATGGTTAATGATTTTTCATTTTCAACTCTTCTACAAAAAGAAATGAAAACATCTAAGGTTTGGTCCTTATATTTTAAAAAGTAAGTCCATGTGTATCTAGTGAAATCATCAATGATCACAAAGCAATATCTACTTCCATTCAATGATATGATGGTACTACAATCAAATAGATCCATATGAAGTAAATCTAATGCATTGGAAGTACTTACAGCGCTTTTACCTTTATGTGCAGATTTTGTTTGCTTACCCATTTGACATGCATCACAAAGTTTGTCTTTTTCATACTTGATGCTCGGTAAGCCACGGACTAGTCCCTTGTTGGCCAACTTCCGGATGTTCTTCATGTTCACATGAGCTAATCTCCGGTGCCAAAGAGTGGACTCCTCTTCTTTTGACATGAAACACTTAGCAGAAACATTAGTAGCACTTTTAAATGAAACTTGATAAATATTGTCTACTCTTGTTCCTACTAGTACTGTGTCCAAGGTGTCATTGTGTCTAACTAGACATCGACTTGGTTGGAAGTCAATTGTGTAACCCGTGTCACACAATTGACTCACACTTAGGAGATTGAATTTCATCCCCTTGACTAGAAGGACATTTGAGATTCTAAGACATTCGGATATTTGAATGTCTCCTATCCCTATGACCTTAAGACTACCATTGTTTCCAAATGATACATTACCTCTACTTTTCTTGTGAAGTGTGGTAAACAATGATCTATCCCCGGTCATGTGTTTGGAGCATCCACTATCAACGAACCAAGTTGATAGATGCTCCCCCTCAATCATAACCTACACAATTCGAAAAATAGAAGTTTTAGGTACCCAAACCTTGGGACCTAAAGCGTCAACTAAACATGACTTAGGCACCCATGCCTTGACCATTTTCTTTTGAGTCTTGGGTGTCCTAGATTGTCTCATGTCAGTCCTAGACATGAGAGACACAAATGAGGGTTCTTTAGGACGGTAACCAATACCGGCCCTATTGTAAACCGCTCTTTGGGCATTTAGGATCATATCTAGGGTCTTAGAGCTAGTTGAGAATTTCCCAAGAATATTCTTGAGCTTCTCAACTTCACTCTTCAATGATTGGTTTTCCTCTACTAGCAATTCATCATGCAAATCATTGACTTCCTCAACCTTAGAGGATTTCAAATTTAAGATCTCATGTTTCAAAGATTTAATTTCATCTTCTAGCAAGTCAACATGCAAATCGTCAATATTATCATCTCTAGATGCCTTCAATTGATCAATTTCTAATTGCAATGCTTTAACCTTATTTTTGGATTTCTTAAGCATACTAGTTAAACATGCAATTGCTCTATAACATTTTTCAAGCTCGGGAGAAGTTACCTCTTCATCATCCGAAGATGATGAAGCCGCGTTTGAGGAGCTTGAAGATTCATCACTGCTCTCCTCTCCACGAGCCATGAGTGTCACATGCCTTGTACTCTTCTTCTCCTTCTCCTCATCGGATGAGCTTGAGGATGACTCATCCCAAGTGGCCTTCAATGCCTTCTTCTTCTTCTTGGACTTCTCTTCTTTTCTTTTGGATTTTTCTTCCTTCTTCTTAAGCTTTGGACATTCATTCTTGAAATGCCCTTTCCTACCACACTCAAAGCAAGAGGCATTAGTCTTATCAAGCTTAACTTCACTAGAGTTACCTCTACCCTTGAAGCGTCGATCCCTTCGCATCATTCTTCGCACAAAGTTTGTCATCTCGGAGGAAGAAGAGCCGTTGCCATCTTCCTCGGAATCGGACTCGGATTCGGAAGAGGATGAAGATGAAGAGACTTCCTTCTCCTTCTTCTTCTCCTTCTTCTTCTCGATGGCTCGGTCCCCTGCAACTAAGGCAATCCCCTTTTCCTTGGGGCCTTTGTTAGCCATTTCATGCAATTCCATCTCACAAAATAAGTCATCTAACTTAACAATAGATAGATCCTTGGATACCTTGTAGGCATCCACCATGGATGACCACAAAGCATTCCTTGGAAATGCTTTCAAAACATACCTCACAAGGTCGCGAATCTCGACCTTTTCATCAATTGAATGAAGTCCATTGAGGACTTCCTTGAACCGGCTATGGAGCTCACTTACCGACTCATTCTCCTTCATGGAGAGATTTTGGAGTTGATTGAGGAACAAATCCCTCTTGGCAATTCTTGAGTCCCGGGTGCCTTCATGAAGCTCGATGAGTTTGTTCCACAAGTCCTTTGCACTTGTGAAAGGACCAACCTTGATGAGTTGGTCTTTGTTCATGCCACATTGTAGAGTGACAACCGCCTTTGCGTCGGCTTCACTTTTTCTTGTTTGTTCGGCAGTCCACCTCCATGACTCAAGTTCCTTTCCTTCATCATCCTTAGGAGGGGTGAATCCCTCCTTCACCGCGAACCAAGTATGGATATCCATCTTCAAATAGTATTCCATCTTTGATCTCCAATATTGGAAGTCGGCGCCATCAAAGAATGGAGGTCGGGTGGTGGAGAAGCCTTCTCTCAACGCCATCTTGTTGAAAACTCTCGGATGTTAAGCCGTGTACAGAGCCCCTTGCTCTGATACCACTTGTTGGAGACGAGATGGCTAGAGAGGGGGGGTGAATATAGCCAACACTTTTTCCTTGAGAACTTAGCAAGTTTTCTGCACTTAACTTATCAGTAGCACAGCGGAAGAAGCAAAGGAAAAACAAAGCAGTGCAGTAAACTAAAAACAGAGATGAAAGCTAACAACGACAGCTACCAAGATCGCTAACAAGAGGGTTTACAAGGTTCGGGGATAACTTGCCCCTACTCCTTGGCGTGCCCTTAAGGTGGGCGATCCCTTGATCGTCGGCAGATCAAGCCCCGGTGATCACCGGATATAAAGCAACCTCCTTCTCGGTGGAGAAACCTCTCCACAGCGTTTCAATCACAGATAAATGTTTAAGCTCAATGAAACAGCAAGAAGGATCTTACTCAAGCACTCAGCAAGGACAAGAACACAGCAAGCTTCCCTGAGCTCCACCCAGTGGCGATCTCACGCAAGAACCCTTCTTCGTGTCTTCCCACTGTCGGACTCCAAGCTCCTTGTTCCCTCCTTCTAGGCTCAAGTAAAGGATGATTGCTTCTCGATCGCTTGCTCAGAATGATGGAAACTTCAAGAACACAGCAAGCCTTGATGTGGAGAACTCAAGGCACAGGAACTCAAAAGCACAAGCTGTAAACTTTCGAACACTGCTTCACCGAAGCTGTCTCCCGTTCCTTTTGTTTCTCCGCTAAGCATCAGGTGACCTCATCTCCAGCAGCCTCCAGCTGCCTCACTGCCAACGCCAGCTACACTGAACCCTTACTGAACTTCCTGAGCTCCCTCAGCCAAGCTTCAGTCAGCGGCTTCAGTCCTGCAGCTCCAGCCGTTGCAACCTGAGTTGAGAAATGGACAAACCTGCTCCAAGGAAAGCCCCCTTTGACTTCTCCTTGAGTGTTTGAATCCTCCCCTGTCACCTGCAGCTTAATCAGACTGTTAGAGCAGTATATCACACAGTGAATCAAATATCAGAGGTAAGTGGCAGCAAATATCAGATGTTCAGACGCGATCAGAGCGTCTGACAGTGCAATTTGAATTAAAGTGATCGGTCACCGGACCGATCAGAGAGCCTCCTGATCGGTCACCAGACCGATCAGGCTGGTTCCAGACCGATCAGGTTCCGTCCTGATCGATCCCCAACGCTCAATCAGAAATCGCGATTTCTTTGAGATTCTCCTGGACCGATCACCAGACCGATCCCAGGTCGTGGATCGTTCACCGGACCGATCCACCCTTATATCGGGCGATTTCTGAGTTTCACAGGCTAAGCCTTCTGATCGGTCAACTGACCGATCAGGGTGTCACCTGATCGGTCAACAGTCCGATCAGGTCATCACCAGACCGATCAGGAACCGTCCTGATTGATCTTAGTGAGAAGCCCGCGAAGCTGGATCGTTCACCAGAACGATCTGCACAGTGATCCTGATCGGTCATCAGACCGATCAGGAGCAGTTCAGCAAGGGAACTCAACCTCACTGCTCGCTCCCTGATCGGTCACCAGACCGATCAGGAGCCAGTCAATGGGTGAAACGCATACTCCCTGATCGGTCACCAGATCGATCAGGAGCAGCACAGTAGGTTCCCAACCTCACTGTGTGCTCCCTGATCGGTCACCAGACCGATCAGTCATCGCTGGATCGGTCACCAGACCGATCCACGAAGGAGCAGCGTGCCAGAATCCCTGATCGATCACCAGACCGATCCAGGGACTCAAACTCAGCCCTCCAAGCTAAGTTTCCATCCACCTTAGCCCTCCAAGCTAAGGATTTTTCCACCTAACTCTCCAAGTTGGGAATTTGCACCTAACCCTCCAAGTTAGGACTTTTCACCTAGCCCTCCAAGCCAAGACTTTTCACCTAGCCCTCCAAGCTAGGACTTTTCACCCAACCCTTCCGAGTTAGAACTTCATCCAACCTAGCCCTCCAAGCTAGGCACCTGACCCTCCAAGCCAGGACTTTTCACCTAATTCTCCAGGATGGGAATTTGCACCTAACCCTCCAAGTTAGAACTTTTCACCTAGCCCTCCAAGTTAGGACTTTTCACCCAACCCTTCCGAATTAGGACTTTTCCAACACCTAGCCCTCCAAGCTAGGATTTTTCCACCATCTAGCCCTCCAGGCTAGGATCCTCCATATCATGCCTAATCCTCGATCAGGACTTAATCATAATCATCATAATCATCAACCTAAACTAAAATCGTTGTCAACACCAAAACACCAATCAGGGCCAGACTGCATCAACACAATGATCTACCAAGACCCGTGGTCACCAAGTCGATCCCTTCTCCTTGCGCCAACCAATCCCTAACCAAAGGGATGCCACTGGCCACTCCAAGGAGATAATCCAAACACAAACCCAATTGATTCTTTCCTTCACTACCAGCGCTCGAACAACAAGTATCTTGGAGCTCTTGTGATCTGAACAACTCCAAGTTGCACAAGCAACTTGTGTTCTGTGCAACTCCACAACTCCAACTTGTGTTCTTCTAAGCAACTCGATGAATGTTGTCATACCCCAAGCCCGAGGCAACTAGCTGCTGCTCCAAACAAGTTGCTGAGGCAACTTGCTGCCCCACTCCCCAAGGAAGACTCATGGCAACAATTGCCTCACGGCGATAAATTGTCATGTGCCTCACAGCAATTGTCTCACGGCAATTGCCACTGCCTCTGCCACTACCAAGCAATTGCCTCACGGCAATTGCCCCTGCCAAGCAATTGCCTCACGGCAATTGTCACCCGACAACAACAATTGCCTCACGACAATTTCCACCCGGCAGCAGCCGGCAATTGCATCATGGCCTCCAAGGCGCTGAGAGCAAAAGCTATCGTCATGAGCACCGGAGAAGAACTTCTCCATGCATGAGTCGGTGAACCCAGAGGGAGAGAGAGAGGAGGAGAGAATAGGCTAGGGTTTTCTAGTGATCTATTGAATTAATCATCAACTTGGTTTCATGCCACCATGAGGTATATATAGGGCTACGGTAGGGACCATGAGGAGTTGGATTTTGGCCTGCTAAGGATCCAAACCCGATCCATTAATGAGAATCCATTCCACTAAAGGACTCCCATTGAATTACCTCACCAACCCCCATATTTTCATATGGGCTCCACTTATTACGAGTCGTTTATTCCCCCGCGTTTAAGATATCGAATGCCCGTTAATTAATTTAAATTACTGACAATTCAAATTAATTAACTTCTGGATCCCTGACTAGTATCACTCAACCTTATCATCATGCCAGATCAAATTCACCTGCAGGGTTTAACATGATGAGCCTCTTGAGCTCATCAAGGGGGCATCATCATCCCGACTCACCAGGACACGGATTCCGTCAATAATCAACGGCACATCATATTATTAATATTATCTCCAAACTTACCAGGCCTATCGATCTAACAGAATAGATCTCGCCCATTGGTAAATCAAAGAGACAATAATTAATAATATATGCCCGTTATTATATTGGGATTAAGGAGTCGTACTCCATAATAAAATCTGAGGTCATATCCAATTATCGAGTCAGTACAAATTGAATAATCTCTGATTTTGATCCTACTCAATGTACTCAAAGCACACTAGTATAATTCTATGGTCAAGATCAACCACACCTAATTACACTACAACCATTCCGATGGTTTGTTCAATTCCATCTCGGTCGTGAACTTTTATTTATACTAAGAAAGGAATTGATAGCATGATTTTCCATGTGACACCACACACCATGTTATCTACAATGCAAAGTAATTGAACTTCATGCATGTACTAATATAAACATGCACCTAGTGTAGTTGTGATTCTTTTTTCAAAATGAAGAAATCATGTCTTTAAGTATACACATCTAACATTCATGACTAGCCCCTACCAATGCTCTACGATTCAGTGGGAGTATCATTTAATTAAAGTCCTAATTAAATGAACTAGATATGATACTAATTTCTGCATATTTTACTGTTGTAGATCATTATGTCATCTAACACGTCAAATACTCTCTCACTACGATCCATCCTTGAGAAGGACAAGCTCAACGGAGCTAATTTCCTGGACTGGTATAGAAACTTGAGGATCGTCCTCAAACAAGAACGAAAACTGTACACCCTAGAGTAATCTCTTGCAGAAGCACCCGTCGTTACTGCCACCTGCGCCGAAAATGATGCTTACAAGAAGCATCAGGATGATGCACTCGATGTATCATGCCTTATGCTTGCCACCATGAACTCTGAGCTTTAGAAGCAACATGAGAACATGGATGCACATGATATGGTTGAGCACCTAAAACAACTATATTAAGGGCAAGCAAGGCACGAGCAGTTTGAGGTGTCTAAAGCCCTATTTGCATGCAAGATACAAGAAGAAATTCCTGTAGGAACTCACGTACTCAAGATAATTGGGTATGTCGAGAACCTTGAAAGACTAGAATTTCCACTGAGACAAGAATTGGCCACGGATCTTATCCTACAATCATTGCCGGAAGGGTATAATCAATTTGTCATGAACTATAACATGAATGAAATTGGCACGCCTTTGCCTGAGATGCTCAGCATGTTAAGAACTGTTGAACTCAATCTCAAGAAAACCAAGACCAGTAATGTACTGATAGTAAAGAAGGGAAAAGGCAAATGGAAGCCTAAAGACAAGGGTAAGACCCAAGCCAAAAGCAAGGCCAACTCTACTACACCTAAGGCTAAAGGCGGGGTGCCTAAGGAAGGGACCTGCTGCCACTATGGTGAGACCGAACATTAGAAGAGGAACTGCAAATTCTACTTGGAGGAAGTAAAGAAGAAAAGAAGTGAGACTTCTGTCTCAGGTACTTTTGTTATAGAAGTCAATCTATCTATTTCTTCTTCTTGGGTATTAGATACCGGTTGTGCATCTCACATTTGTACAAATGTGCAAAGCCTTCGAAAAGCTAGATCATTGACAAAGGGTGAAGTGGGCCTACGAGTAGGCAATGGAGCAAGAGTTGCTGCTATAACTATAGGAACATATTTCTTGTCTTTGTCCACTGGGCTTATCTTAGAACTAGAGGAGTGCTTTTATGTACCTACATTAACTAAGAACATAATTTCATTATCTTGTTTGGACAAGAAAAGCTTTTTATTTATCATAAAGGACAAATATTATTCTATAATATTAAATGACATGTTCTATTGTAGTGCACCACTTATGAATGGACTCTATGTTCTAGACTTAAAGAACCCTATCTATAACATAAATACCAAACGATTCAAAATAAATGATTTAAACCAGACATATCACTAGCATTGTCGCTTGTGACATATAAATGAGAGTCGCATATCCCAGCTCCATAAGGATCGATTACTTGACTCATTTGATTTTGAATCATATGAGACATGTGAATCTTGTCTTCTAGGCAAGATGACCAGGACTCCATTTAGTGGGCACGGCGAAAGAGCGGCAAACTTGTTAGGACTCATACATACTGATGTATGTGGCCCCTTCAATGTCACAGCTAGAGGAGACTATCAATACTTCATCACTTTCACTGATGATGTTAGTAGATACAACTATGTGTATCTCATGAAACACAAGTCGGAATCTTTTGAAAAATTCAAAGAATTCAAGAGTGAAGTACAAAACTAACTTGGCAAAAGTATTAAGATGTTTCGATCTGATCGAGGTGGTGAATACCTTAGCCAAGAGTTTCGTGACCATCTAGCAGAGTGTGGGATTGTAACGCCCGCTTTTTTTTTCTTCATAAAGTGGCGTTACGTTAACATGAGTAGGGCATGTAACATCATACTGCAGTGGAATAACTTTAACTTTATACATACATGCACCTACTACCATTCTTAACATAATGACATGGGAACTTGGCATATTGACTTCATACTTAAACATCATATCATATCATACTTATCATCATATCATAAGGTCCCATAAGTCATTATTCGAGCATATAAGTAACATAAGTAAAGTTCTAGCATAAACGGGTAACATATGATTTCCTGGGCCAAGTCACTACCACACACATACGTTCTTGCCCTCCTGCTGCTTCCTCATTGTCCCCTTGCATGATCTGCGGTATAAGGAAATAAGACTATAAGCACACAGGCTTAGTAAGACTCTTTCCTACTCACTAAAACCATTCATCACTTCATAATGAGCACATGAAACATTAACATACTTGGTGCTCTACTTAGAACATAAGCATCTAGAATCACTTAGCATATACTTGACATGACATGAACATAAACATAAGTGAACATTTCTAGCATGGCGTGAGACATGGCATAAACGTAACATAGTAAACATTCTAAGCTTGGCATGATACATGGCATAAACGTAAACATAGTAAATATTTTAAGCATGGCATGATACATGGCATAAACATAAACGTAACAAACATTCTTAGCATGACATGATACATGGCATAAACATAAACGTAACAAACATTCTTAGCATGGCATGATACATGACATAACATAAACGTAACAAACATTCTTAGCATGGCATAATACATGGTATAAACATATCATAATAAACATTCCTAGCATGGCATAATACATAGTATAAACATCAACATAGTAAACATTCTTCGCATGGCATAATACATGGTATAAACATGTCTATAAGGTGTAAACCAACCTGTATGGCAAAAACATAGGCATACTTCCTATCATAGCATATGAGCATCTTCTTAACATAATCATGACATAGATCATTTACTCTCATGCATATTTCTTAACATGAAGCATAAGCATAAAACATTATTAGCATAGCATAATGCATAACATGAATGAATGCATGAGTGGAATGCATATACATAAGGATGCTTAACTTTTAAAAACATACTTTTAAATGCTTAAACATAATCATCATATCATTGGGGCCCTGGCTTGTACCACATACATACATCATAAGCGCGCATCCCTAAGTAGATACGAGGTAGCTAGCCTCGACCTACTAGGGTAAGGACAGCATAGTCGGTAGTCCCCGAACCGAGGCGTTCTTAAGGTGCCCATCCCTGTTGCACAGCTTCGGTAGTGCCAGAACCGTGGACAGCATAGTGGTAGTCAAGAACCGGGGCATTCTTAAGGTGCCCATCCCTTGGACCCATACTTCGGTCCGGTACAAGCCCATTTATAAAGTAAAATACTTTACATGCTTCATCATCCATAAGACATTCATGGCATATTTAACATAGCATAACTTGTTACGGCTCGGCCCGTCTACCGGCCCATTTACCGGTCCTCACGACCGTCGTACCGTCGACCATCGACCGTGCCGTTTAGCATATTTATGCCTTAAAGACATAAGCATCATTTTTTCATTCATAAACATGACATGCATCTTCTTCCATAAAACATGGCGTGCATCATCATTCATAAAACATGGCATGCATCATCATTAATAAAACATGGCATACATCTTCCTACATAAAACATGGCATGCATACCTAAACATCATTCTTATTCCTAGTGCTTGCATGAGCATGTCATATAAGGTAAGCATTGCATTATAATCATTGAACATGACACGTTTTCATAGACATTTATCCTACTCCATAGAGCTTGCATGATCATGATACATAAGGTAAACATTACATTTCATACCTAAGCATGGCATCTATCTCAAGCATACATGGGTAGGACTTCCATAAACGTGCTACCTACTATCCAAGTGCATTGCATAGAACATAAGACATTCATAAATAAACCCTATTAAGCATGGCATCCAATCATAAACATACAAACATATAACATGGTGCTTAATGTTAGGGTTATAGGTAACTTAATTTCTACCACATGCTTGAACCTTGATATATATATATATATATATGTATACTTCATGATAAAGCATAAATCATCATTCTTCGAACCCTAACTTCTTCCAAACCCTAAATTCCTTTGCTTGGCCGAAACCTATAGGGATGGGTTCCATCATTCAATTAATCATGTAAGATAGCATAAGGTAAAGAACCAACCATACTTTACTTATAAGACCATGGGAGGCCATTAGGGCTCATAATTAGGGTTATCCCTAACCTTTAGCCCTCTTTCCTTGTGCTGGCCGAAACCCTACAAAGCCATGGGTGCATGGAAAAATTTCCATGAAAACTCCCAATCAACCATTAACAGCAATGATATTCTACCATAAAGCCATTGGGACCTTTGCTTGAGGGAATCCCTAACTTTTTGCCCTAGATCCAACTTGGCCGAAACTTGTGGGGGTCACAAAGTCTTGTAAAAGTTCACATAAGTCCCCCTCAATCTCCCTTATATCATGATAATACACAAAACACATGCTTGAGGGTTTAGGTTCAACCCTACCCATGGATTCATGGGATGGTCGAAATCCTAGGGAATCCTAGGGTACCCCAAAAATTCTCAAAAATTATATTTAATCTCTAAACATCATGAGGACACATTAGAAGACATAATAATGATTTTTAGCATCATCATGAACTCAAAAACCCTAGTGGCCGAAACCTATGTGGGGTTCATGCCTTCTTTTCTTTTTTTTTCCAACATAAAATCTCAAACAACTTCATATTATGCTAAAATCCAAAAGGAACTATTATACCACAGGTGAGGGAGTCTTACCTTAGTTGATCTTGATTTTTCACCTTGATTATAGAGAATCAAAAGAACTCCTTAGACCCTAAGTCACCTCTAGCCCTTGTAGTCTTGGGAAACCTCTAGATCTTGGAGATGAGACCTTCTTGTGGAGCTTTTCCAAGGGAAAACCTCCCTTATGGTGTTCGGCTAGAATGAGGAAGGAGAAGGAGAGAAAATGCAATTGATGGAAGGAAGAAGGTAACTCCCAAATCCCCCTCTTTATAAGCCATTAAGGAGGTAAATGAAGAGTCTCTTCATGACCCTTCATCTTCTTCTAAGCCTTAACCAATATCCATTTCATTTCCTCATAGCACTCCCTTGCTAGGTGAATTGGTTAAAGCATACATGGTTGTACAAGAGGTCCAAGGTTCAATCCTTGGTCTATGCACATTATTTTCCATTTTATTTTTATTTTATTTTTCTTAATATTCGAAAATCCCCTAAAAATCCCCCCATAATTATGTTAATATTTCCCATTAAAATCCTTTTATATTTCTATAAATTTTTACCTAAAATTCACCAATAATCATGGTACTAGAAAGCCCATATAAGGCCCATTAGTGCCCATTTCCTCAATTTAATTGGAAAAGGCATGGATTTCTAGGCTAAAATTCGTGTCAATACTTCTAGGTCCCTCGGAAAATTATCTAGACATGCTTAATATTTTAAAGAAATATTAAGAAAATTTTCCGGGTCGTTACAGGGATCATATCCCAATTTACTCTACCTGGAACACCACAGTGGAATAGTGTATTCGAGCGGAGAAATCGTATTCTATTAGATATTGTACGATCGATGATGAGTCAGACAGATCTTCCTACTTCCTTCTAGGGATTCGCTCTAGAGACGGCTCTTTTCACACTTAACCGAGCTCCATCAAAGGTCGTCATAAAGACACCATATACGATATGGACTGGGAAGAGGCCCACGATGTCTTTTATGAGAATTTGGGATTGTGAGGCTTACGTTCGACGTCAAGTCTCAGATAAACTAGGACTAAATCTGATAAGTGTTATTTTGTAGAATATCCCTAGGAAACGAAGGGATATTACTTTTACAATCCCACACTAGGCAAAGTGTTTGTCGCTAGAAATGGTGTTTTTCTAGAAAAAGAGTTTATTTCTAGAAGAATAAGTGGGAGTAAAATCTATTTTGAAGAAGTTCAAGATGTAGATAGTACTGAGGCCTTGATGGACATTGAACAGGCACCACAAGGTATTGTGGATCATGAGATTGTTACACAAGAAGTTGTGGGACAACAAGTTATTCAAGTAGACCAACCTCTTCGCAGATCTGATAGGATACGTCGTCAGCCTGAGAGATACTCATTTCTGTTGTCTGACCATGATGGCATTATGCTTATTGAATTGAACGAGCCTACATCCTATCAAGAAGCTGTGATGAGCCCAGATTCTATAAAATGGCTAGAGGTCATGAGGTCCAAAATGGAATCCATGTACACTATCCAAGTATGGACTTTGGTTGATCCATCAGAGGGGATTAAACCCATTGGGTGTAAGTGGGTCTTTAAAAGAAAGACTGACATGGATGGTCTCATGCATACCTATAAAGGGTGATTGGTAGCTAAAGGTTTCAAGCAAATTCATAGTATCGACTATGATGAAACCTTTTCACCAGTGGTGATGCTTAAGTCTATTCGGATCATGCTTGCTATTGCAGCTTACCATGATTACGAGATCTGGAAGATGGATGTCAAAACTGCATTCCTAAATGGGAACCTACTCGAGGATGTGTACATGACACAACCTGAGGGTTTTGTAGATCCAGAGCATACTGGAAAGGTAAGCAAACTTCTCAAAGCTGGAATCTTCGATTCGATGATGCAATCAAAGCGTTTGGTTTCATCAAGAATGAAGATGAACCCTGTGTCTACAAGAGGGTTAGTGGGAGCACAGCTATCTTCCTAATCTTGTATGTAGATGGCATACTCCTCATTGAGAATGATATCCCTTCACTACAGTCTGTGAAGACATGGCTAGGGAATTGTTTCTTAATGAAAGACTTAGGTGAAGCAACCTATATCCTAGGTATCAAGATCTATAGAGATAGATCTAAGAGATTGCTTGGCTTAAGTCAGAGTACATATATTGACAAGATGCTTAATCGTTTTGCCATGCAGAATTCCAAGAAGGGATTTCTACCAATATCACATGGTGTGAGTCTTTCGAAGGCTCAATGTCCCTCTTCTAAGGAGGAGAGAGATCGTATAGATCAAATCCCTTATGCATCCGCTATAGGGTCTATCATGTACGCCATACTTTGTACTCGTCTAGATGTCTCGTATACTTTGAGCATGATGAGCAAGTACCAGTCAGATCCAGGTGAAAGTCACTGGACAGCTGTCAAGAATATTCTTAAGTACTTACGAAGGACGAAAAAATATTTCTTGATATTTGGAGGCAATGAGGAGCTAGCTGTAAAGGGTTACAATGACACAAGCTTCCAAATAGGCAGGGATGATTACAGATCGCGGTCAGGGTATGTATTTTGCTCGAATGGTGGCGCTGTGAGTTGGAAGAGTTCAAAGCAAGACACAGCCGCAGATTCTACAACAAAGGCCGAGTATATTGCCGCGTCTGATGCAACAAAAGAGACTGTTTGGATCTGGAAGTTTATTACAGAGCTTGGTGTGGTTCCTAGCATAGTAGACCCGATAGACCTCTATTGTGACAACAATGGGGCTATTGCACAGGCTAAGGAACCTCACTCTCATCAGCGGACCAAACACATACTACGATGCTTCCATCTTATTCGAGAGATCATCGATAGAGAAGATGTGAGGATATGCAGAGTATCCACTGATGCTAACATCGCGGATCCTTTGACCAGCGCTTTGGCACAAAAGAAGCATGATGGTCACACTAGGTCGCTGGGTATTAGATATTACAGTGATTGGCATTAGTGCTAGTAGGAGATTGTTAGTAGGAGCCCTAGAGCCAATTATATGATGATTGACTAGGGACTTTTTGTATCATATTCTATTATTAATAAAGACATGTTTGTTTATTATGCTTACTTTATACTGGTGCCAAATAACTAAGTATAATAATGTCCTTGGGTAGTAGGTTCTTATCTACATCATATCGATTGGTTGAATCGATAGTGAGATAATGTAGAGAACACTACACTAAACTATTCCTAGTCAAGCATTAATATTCAGGGACAATATTAATGCATGGAGAGCAACATGTAGGTCAATTGATGACTTGAGCTCACAAGTCATGGATATGTGATATTAAGATGACACATTAGTATACATTAGAGAATGTGTACTGAATTGATCCGCCATGATAAAGTTTCATAGATTTTCATATGAGTGTCATAAACTTTCCCATGTGACTATTAGTATGAATAGTCCTTAGACCTGAAGTCACTACGGTTCCCTACATGAGGTGTTATGTACTTTGGTATCGTCAAACGTCACCCATAACAGGGTGGACTATAAAGGTGACCTCTGAGTATATAATGAATTATGCGGAGGGATGTGAGTGATGTAGATAGGATCTATCCCTCCCATATGACGGGAGTGATATCTGTGGGTCCCTTGATCCAGTAGGACTACTAAAACACATGGTCATACTCAAATGAGTTAATATGAGATATTGAGCTCATTTATTTGAATGAGCCTACTTGGGGATCAAGAAACACAAAGATTGATCGAGGATGACACAGTCTATGTCTCATTGGTCAATCTAGATATTGAGGATAGAAG
This sequence comes from Boesenbergia rotunda, assembly GCA_024364735.1. Lineage (NCBI taxonomy): Eukaryota > Viridiplantae > Streptophyta > Magnoliopsida > Zingiberales > Zingiberaceae > Boesenbergia > Boesenbergia rotunda. Next base: position 19,093 of record JAGFNQ010005092.1, read on the forward strand.
GACAAGGTCATACATTGTCATAATCATAGAGGTTAAGTCGGATCTCGATTTTTCTTGTTACTTAGGTAGCAATGATGCACTGCTAGATGTCGCTCATTGTTTATATGTCTAAAGCGGTTTAGGCACATTGCCAATGTTACGAGAACCTATTAGGTCACACACTAAGGACACAATGCTTCAGAGATTGATTGATCTTAGTTTGACTAAGATTTGATCCGAATTGGATTGATAGAGTTAGACTCAAGTGAATCCAATTGGATTATAGGATTGAGATCTAATTTGAGTTAGACTCATTTAGATTGGACTCAACCACATTTGGATGAGATATTAATTCATTAAAGTGTTTAATGAATTAATAATAAAGGAGGAGGACAAGTCTCTCTTCATTGAACAGAGAGAAGTTGAAGAGCCATATGAGAAGATGTGCTCTTTATTGGCTTTAATGAAAGGAAGCTAAAGGGACAAAAACCTATTCATATTCATGGGATGAGTATAAAAGAGTTTCTTGTCATTTTGGATGGTGACTTAGTCTTTTTCCCTTCCTCTCTTCCTCCTCTTCTCCCTCTTTAGCCGAAACTCTATTTTGGGGTTCTTGGTGTCTCTGCGAACTACCTTAAGTTGCTAACACAACTTGTTGGGATCGATGGCCCGGCTAGGGGGGGGGTGAATAGCTCAATTGCCCCAAGTCGCAATTCTCCCTACAATGTTAGCACGAGTAGAAGCTTAGCAATTAAAATAACAATTCTAACATAATACCGGTTTACGTGGTTCAGAGATTTCTTGCTCCTACTCCACGGCGTGTCCTTAAGGTGGACGATCCCTTGATCCTTCGGTGGATCACGCCCCGACAATCTCCAGTTAAGTCTTTTTTCTTCTCGGTGGAGAACAACCTCTCACAATGTAGGGTTTTTCGGGCCGCGAAAACCGCTTTTTCGCATCGCAGAAACCCCGAAAGTCCCAATAGAAAGGATCCGAGCGAAGAAAATCATTTCAAAAATTTACGAGTGCTCGTTTACATGCTTCAAAACCGATCTACAACCTAGATCTATTAGAGAAGGGAAAAACTACCTTCGATGCGTGCCCCGCAATTCCCGCTCGCTCCTCGATTGGTGTCGGATCTCAAGGATGCAAAGTAGCAACCCTCTAGAAGTATCCACACAAGCAAGAGAGTAGAGAGGAGAGCCCAAAAGTGTGCTAGCACTTGCTTGGGGTCTTGGCCACAAGAGAGGAGAGGGAGAGCAAAAACCAAAACTCAATTGGGAGAAAAAATCAATCACACACAAAAACCTCATATTGTGTGTATAAGTGGCCGGCCACCATCTTAGGTAACCCCTCATTTGAATTCAAAATTCAAATGGGGAGGTTACTTAGCCTTGATGATGATGCCAAGTCATCACTTGGTCAAGTCAAGGTGATGTGGCTTGAGTCAAGTCAAACTTGCCTCTTATGGACTTTCCATATTTAGCCAAAGTCAAACTTTGACTTCATTATTCTCCCATGATTAGATTCATCCAACACTTGGATCAAACTTGAGTCCAACTCAAGTTGTCTAATTTGAGTCAAGTCAAACTTGCCTTTTATGGACTTTTCATATTTAGCCAAAGTCAAACTTTGACTTCATTATTCTCCCATGATTAGATTCATCCAACACTTGGATCAAACTCGAGTCCAACTCAAGATGTCTAATTTGAGTCAAGTCAAACTTGCCTTTTATGGACTTTTCATATTTAGCCAAAGTCAAACTTTGACTTCATTACTCTCGGTCCATCATATGGACTTATTCTCCATCTATTGCTCTATGTGTGTGACCCTATAGGTTCTTGTAACGTTGGCAATGCCCTTAAACCTATTTAAGGACATAAGCAATGAGAGGTATCTAGCAACACATCATTGCTACCCAAGTTACAAGAATGTCGAGATCCAACATCACCATTGTGACTAATAATTGTGACCATCACAATATGTGACAACGTCCTTCTATCCTCGATATCTAGATTGATCTTTCATGAGGCATAGACCGTGTCATCCTCAAATCAATCTATGTGTCTTGAACTCCAAGTAGACTCACTATAATCAAATAAGCTCAATATCTCATATTGCCTTATTTGGGCATGGTCATGCACTTAGTGATCTCACTCTATCAAGACTATGATATCTCTCCCGTCATATAGGAGGGATAGATCCCATCTACATCACTCACATCCCTCCGCATAATTTGTTACATACCCAGTAATCGCCTTTATAGTCCACCCAGTTATGGGTGACGTTTGACGAAACCAAAGTACATAACTCCTTATGTAGGGAACTATGGTGACTTCAGGTCTAAGGACTAATAGTCATACTAATAGTCACATGAGAAAGTATATGACACTCATATAACGATCCATGATACTTTCTCATGGCGGGTCATTCAGTATACATTCTCTAATGTATACCCATGTGTCAACTTGATATCTCATATCCATGACTTGTGAGATCAAGTCATCATGTTGACCTACATGCTTGTCTCTATGCATTAACATTGTCCTTGAATGTTAATACTTGACTAGGAATAATTAAGAGTAGTGTTCTCTATATCATCTCACTATCGATTCAACTAATCGATTGATATAGATAAGAACCTTCTACTCAAGGATGTTATTATACTAAGTTATTTGGCACCAATACACATAAGTACAATTACCATAAGAAATGTCTTTATATATAAGAAATATATATACAAGAATATGATACAATGAGTCCAAAAAGTAATCATCATATGATTGGCTTTAGGGCTCTCACTAACAATCTCCCACTAGCTCTAGTGCCAATCGCTGTAGTATCTAATACCCAATGACCTAGTGTGACCATCATGCTTCATCTGTGCCAAAGCCTTGGTCAAGGGATCTTCGACGTTAGCCTCTGTGGGTACTCTGCAAATCTTCACATCTCCTCGATCGATGATCTCTCGAATGAGATGGAATCGCCGTAGTATGTGTTTGGTCCACTGGTGTGAGCGAGGTTCCTTAGCCTGCGCAATAGCTCCATTGTTGTCACAATAGAGCTCTACGGGATCAGATATGCTAGGAACCACCCCAAGCTCAGTGATGAACTTGCGGATCCAAACTGCCTCCTTTGCTTCCTCTGATGCAGCAATATACTCAGCTTCTGTTGTAGAATCTGCAACTGTGTCCTGCTTCGAACTCTTCCAGCTCACAGCTCTGCCATTCAAGCAAAACACGAACCCTGACTGCGATCTGTAATCATCCTGGTCGGTTTGGAAGCTGGCATCAGTGTAACCCTTTACAACTAGATGCTCATCGCCTCCAAATATCAAGAAATATTCTTTAGTCCTTCTCAAGTACTTAAGAATATTCTTGACTGCTATCCAGTGACGTTCACCTGGATCTGACTGGTATCTGCTCGTCATGCTCAAAGCATACGAGACATCAGGACGAGTACATAACATGGTATACATGATAGATCCTATGGCTGAGGCATAAGGGATCTTGCTCATGCAGCCTCTCTCCTCTCTAGAAGAGGGACCTTGAGTCTTCGAAAGACTCACGCCATGTGACATTGGCAGATTTCCCTTCTTGGAATTCTGCATGGCAAAGTGGTGTAATACCGTATCGATGTATGTACTCTGACTTAGGCCAAGCAATCTCTTAGATCTATCTCTATAGATCTTAATGCCTAGAATGCAGGTTGCTTCACCTAAGTCCTTCATTGCGAAACAAGTCCCCAACCAAGTCTTCACAGACTGTAGCGAAGGGATGTTGTTCCCAATGAGTAGTATGTCATCCACATACAAGACTAGGAAGACTACTGTGCTCCCACTAACCATCTTGTAGACACAAGGTTCATCTTCGTTCTTGATGAAACCAAACTGTTTGATCGCATCATCGAATCAAAGATTCCAGCTCCGAGAAGCTTGCTTTAGACCATAAATGGCCCTATGCAGCTTGTATACTCTGCCAGTATGCTGTGGATCTACAAAACCCTCAGGCTGTATCATGTACACATCCTCGAGGAGGTTTCCATTCAGAAACGCTGTCTTGACATCCATCTGCCAGATCTCATAATCGTGGTAGGCTGCAATAGCAAGCATGATCCGAATGGACTTAAACATCGCTACTGGAGAAAAAGTTTCATCATAGTCAATACCATGAATTTGCTTGAAACCTTTAGCTACCAGTCTACCCTTATAGGTATGAGTAAGTCCATCCATGTTAGGCTTTCTCTTAAAGACCCACTTACACCCAATGGGTTTGACCCCTTCAGGTGGATCAACCAAGGTCCAAACTTGGTTAGTGTACATGGATTCCATTTCGGATCTCATGGCTTCCAGCCATGACTCAGAATCTGGGCTCATCACAGCTTCCTAATAGGTGGTAGGCTCATTCTCAATGATCATAACGTCATCATGGTCAGGCAAGAGAAATGAATATCTCTCAGGCTGACGATATACCCTATCAGACCTGCGAAGAGGTAGGTCTACCTGAACAGGTTGTTGTTCCACAACTTCTTGTGTAACAATCTCATCCACAACTTATTGTGGTTCCTATTCAGTATCCATCAAGGGCTCAGTGCTATGGTCGTTGTCTTGAACTTCTTCAAGATCAAACGAACTCCCACTAGTCTTTCTAGGAACAAAGTCCCTTTCTAGAAAGACCCCAGTCTTAGCAACAAACACTTTGTGCTGACTGGGAATGTAGAAGTAATATCCCTTAGTTTCCTTGGGATATCCCACGAAATAGCACTTATCGGACTTGGGTCCCAGTTTGTCTGAGACTTGACGTCTAACGTAAGCCTCACAACCCCAAACTCTCATGAAAGACATCTTGGGACTTCTCCCAGTCCATATCGTATATGGTGTCTTCATGACCGCCTTTGATGGAACACGGTTAAGTGTGAACGCTGCCGTGTCTAGAGCATATCCCCAAAAGGATATAGGAAGATCTGCGTGACTCATCATAGATCGTACCATATCTAATAAGGTACGATTCCTCCTTTCGGATACACCATTCCACTGTGGTGTCCCAGGAAGAGTGAGTTGAGATAGAATCCCACACTCAGCTAAATAGTCATGAAACTCATGGCTCAAGTATTCTCCACCTCGATCTGATCGAAGTATTTTAATACTCTTGTCGAGTTGGTTTTGTACTTCATTTCTGAATTCTTTTAACTTTTCAAAGGACTCGGACTTATGTGTCATCAAGTACACATAACCATATCTACTGAAATCATCTGTAAATGTGATGAAGTATCTATAACCTCCTCGAGCAGCAACATTGAAAGGGCCACATACATCAGAATGTATGAGTCCTAACAAATCTGTTGCCCTCTCGCTATGTCCACTAAAGGGAGTCTTAGTCATCTTGCCTAGAAGGCATGACTCGCATGTCTCATATGATTCAAAATCAAATGAATCCAGCAATCCATCCTTATGGAGCTGGGACAAGCGACTCTCATTTATGTGGCCTAACCGACAGTTCCATAGATAGGTTGGGTTCAACTCATTTGATCTCAACCTCTTGGTACTTACATTATAGATAGGGCGTTCTAAGTCTAGAATGTAGAGTCCGTTGATAAGATCTGCACTACAATAGAACATTTCATTTAAATAGACTGAACAACATTTGTTCTTAATTATAAATGAGAAGCCTTTCTTGTCTAAACAAGAAACAGAAATTATGTTCGTAGTAAGAGCAGGTACATAACAACAATCATCTAGTTCCAGTACAAGCCTAGTGGGCAGAGATAGAAAATAAGTTCCTACAGCAACAGCAGCAACTCGTGCTCCATTGCCTACTCGTAGGTCCACCTCGCCCTTTGCCAATGCCCTGCTATTTCTTAGCCCCTGCACATTGGTACAAATGTGAGAAGCACATCCAATATCTAATACCCATGATGTAGAAATAGAAAGGTTGACTTCTATAACATATATACCTGAAGTAGAAGGCTCGCTTCTCTTCTTCTTAAGATCCTCCAGGTATACCTTGCAGTTCCGCTTCCAATGCCATGCCTGCCCTTGATATAATTGCTTGAGGTGGTCAATCATATCGTAAGCATTCATGTTCTCATGTTGCTTCTGAAGCTCAGAGGACATGCAGTATAGCATTAGGCACGACACGTCTAACGCGTCGTCTTGATGCTTCTGATGAGCATCTCTAACGCTACGGATGGCTGAGGGTGGTGGTGCTTCAGGAACTGCTTGCTCTAGAACGTACCACTTACGTTCCTGTTTGAGGACTATCCTCAAGTTCCTGTACCAGTCCAGGAAATTAGCTCCAGTGAGCTTGTCCTTCTCAAGGACAGATCGCAGAGAGAGAGTGTTCGCGTTTGAAGACATGGCAATCTACAACAGATAAATGCAGAGAATAAATATCATATTCTAGTAATCATCTAATTAGGCCTTTAATTAAATGATGCTCCCACTAAATTATAGGAATTTTGGTGGAATCAAGTCATTGGAGTGGTCAAACCACACTACTAGATCCGTACCAATTTACTATAATTTATGTGGGACAAGATCCACATCATACTATGCCTTGAGTTAGCTTTGGCTAAATCGCCCAAGACTTAGTATGATCGGTAGATAACTAATTTATCAATTACATCTCTATGCAACTCTTGTTTATAGGATCAAGAATTAACATTTATGAATAATCTTGAGTTAGCTTTGGCAAAATCGCCCAAGACTATTGATAAATGCGATCTTGTCCTACCTTTCCAACTATTGGAATACGCCTATAGCTTTTACTCNCAAAGTGTGAGTTTGGCTAGATCAGGTGACCTTCCTAGGTCACATTATATCCAAGAAGGCATTCAAGTTGATCCAGCCAAGATAGAAGCAGTCAGCAACTGGTGTAGACCCAAGAATGCCAGTGAGATCAGAAGCTTCTTAGGCCTGGCAGGATATTACAGAAAATTTGTGGAGAACTTTTCCAGAATAGCCTCTCCTCTCACAGCCTGACCAGAAAGAATCAGAAGTTTGAATGGTCAGATAAATGCGAGCACAGTTTTCTAGAGCTGAAGAAGAGACTGACCAGTGCTCCCATCCTGACTGTTCCAGAGAGTGACAAGGCCTTTGACATCTACAGTGATGCATCCAAGATGGGCCTTGGAGCTGTCCTCATGCAAGATGGTAAAGTAATAGCATATGCCTCCAGACAGCTCAAGGACTATGAGAAGAATTACCCTACCCACGACCTTGAGCTAGCAGCTGTGGTTTTTGCACTGAAGCTTTGGAGACACTACCTGTATGGAGTGCAGTGCAGGATCTTCACAGACCATCAGAGTTTGAAGTACTTCTTCACTCAGAAGGACCTGAATATGAGGCAGCGCAGGTGGCTAGAGTTGGTCAAAGATTATGACTGTGAAATCCTCTACCACCCAGGTAAAGCTAATAAAGTGGCAGATGCACTGAGCAGAAAATCCTGTGCAGCACTGATGTCCCTTTCATCACTGTCTCTACCACTTCAGAAAGAAATAAAAGATTTTGGAGTCGAAGTAAAAGATTTCTGCATTGACTCTAGAGTCAACCTTGCTTGTGGATATACAAAGAAAGCAAAGTCAAGACTCGGAAATCCAGAAGATCAAGCAGGGGATCCAAGAGGCAGAAAATTCAGAGTTTCGAGTATCAGATAGTGGCATCCTCTATCTTGGAGACCGCCTTTGCGTCCCCAATAATGAGGAACTAAGAAAGAATATTTTAGAAGAAGCCCACAGTACCCCGTACTCTATGCATCCTGGTTCTACTAAGATGTATCAAGATTTAAAGAAAGGATTTTGGTGGTCTGGACTCAAGCGAGACGTGGCCAGATATATCAGTACCTGCTTGACCTGCCAGAGAGTCAAAGCAGAGCACCAGAGACCAGGAGGAGTTCTACAGCCACTTCCCATTCCAGAGTGGAAGTGGGAAGAAATATCCATGGACTTTATCACAGGTCTTCCAAGAACCACCCATGGACATGATGCAATTTGGGTGATAGTGGACAGGTTGACCAAGTCTGCCCACTTCCTAGCCATCAAGTTATCGCATTCGGTAGAGCAGTTAGCACAGCTGTACGTGAGAGAAGTAATCAGGCTTCACGGAGTTCCGAAGTCGATCGTGTCTGACAGAGATGGGCGATTCACCTCCCATTTTTGGAAGTGTGTTCAGGACGCCCTAGGCACCAGACTTCAGTTCAGCATAGCTTTCCATCCCCAGACAGATGGACAAACAGAGAGAGTAAATCAGATTTTAGAAGACATGCTCAGGGCTTGTGCATTGGACTTTAAAGGTAGTTGGTGCAAATTTCTGTGCTTAGCTGAGTTTGCCTACAACAATAGCTATCAGGCCACCATCAGGATGGCACCTTATGAGGCATTGTATGGCAGGAAATGCAGATCACCCATATGTTGGCAAGAAGCGGGTGAGAAGAAAGAGATGGAGTCAGGATTAGGCAGCCAGACTGAGCTTATAGATGAGACCGCTCAGGCTATCCAGACGATCCGCCAGAGGATTGAGACTGCCCAGAGTAGACAGAAAAGTTATGCTGACACACGCCGTAGGCCACTTGAATTCCAAGTCGGAGATTCAGTATTTCTCAAAGTCGCTCCCATGAAGGGAGTGGTGAGATTTGGCAAGAAGGGCAAGCTAAGTCCTCGCTACATAGGACCCTACAAGATCATAAAGAGGGTTGGTAAGGTAGCATATGAGCTGGACCTACCAGAGGATATGTCAGCTATCCACAGTACCTTTCATGTCTCTATGCTGAAGAAGTGTATTCACGACCCTAGCCAAGTGATTCAGCCTCAGTCAGTACAGATCCAAGAAGATCTTAGTTATGAGAGCAGACCGACACAGATAGTGGACAAAGCAGTTAAGAGATTAAGAAACAAAGAAGTGCCACTAGTGAAGGTCATCTGGCAGAATCAAAAGCACGAAGATGCTACTTGGGAACGTGAGGACAGCATGAGAGAGAGATATCCAGAATTATTCTAAGTTCGAGGACGAACTTTTCATAAGGTATGGGGGATTGTAACGCCCCAAAATTTCCATTTTTAGTTCTTAAAGTCCTTAGAATTATTTAAAAATGGTTTAGAAATATTCTAGATATTTTTAGGAATTTTTAGAATATTTTTATGGAATTTTCCGAGTCCGTTTAGTATTTTTGGAAAAAGAAAAAAAAAGAAAAATAAAAAGAAAAAATTGGAAAAACATTTAAAGGGCAGCCGGAGCTCGAACCCGCGACCACCACGAGACCAAGGGAGCGCGCGACCAGCTGGGCTAGGGTATCAAGCACAGAAAAGGGTGGAGAGACATGTATTTAAGTAGTAGTTAGGTCAATCCGCCCCATAAGTATAAATAGATAATTAAAGAGAGAAGTTTTATTTTCTCTCAAACCCTCTCCCTCTCCCAAGGTTGCGCCGACCCCTCTCCCTCTCCTCTCTTGTGCGCACGCCACACCAAGCCCTAGAGGGCCGGACAAAGCTTTTCTCCAAGAGATATTCCTATATTCGGGATCCCCGCGACGAGAGGAACGCGTAGGCGCGAAGAATTCTCCGAGATCTCAAGTTTCTCCCGAGCTCTAGACGTTAATCTTGGTTGTAAGTCCAAGATATCAAAGTAAGTACTGCTCACCTGCAGTAAGAGGCGGTTTTTCCGCGAGAATTTCCTTTAAAAGTTTTTAAAAGTGATATTTACTTCTTGTTAAGATTTTTGCATGTGATCTTAGTTCATTATATGCTTATGTATTTTATTGAGTGCCCTATATGAGATTAGGGACCAAGAAAAGCCATGAGAAAAGAAAAGAGAAGATAAAGATAAGAAAAGAAAAGGCCAAGGCCTTAAGAAATCCCCAAAAGTCAAGACTTAGGGATTTTAGCACTCAAGGTGCTTCAGAAAATGCCAAGGCATTTACAGATAAGAAAGAAAAGAAAGAAAAGCTATTTTATTTTCTAAGGCCAGTACCCAGCGTCCAAGGGCGTCGTTAAAGAAATCCAGGTGTCCAATTCCAAGGTCTTGGCCCTGGTAGACCAAGGTCTGCTCTATTAGGATTGGTGGCTCGCTACCCCAACCTTTTAGGGAACGCGCATCAGATGGTACTTACGTCTTCAGTGGATCCAAGTGATTATTATTTTCAAGTATATGCTTTAGCAAAGTTTCGAAAGTTTAAGAAAGTTTTCAAAAGTTAAAGAATAGCTAAAGTTTCAAGTTGAGCCAAGAAAAGTAAATTGAGATTTATTATTGCTTGAGTATGCATGTTTTGAGTTATACATGTTCTTAGTTTTCTTTCAAGCATATTAGTATCTCATATGATTTTCATATTGTTCTAGAAGCATGTTTGCACATTCCGAGTTTTGTGAGCTAGATAGTACTTACTAAGCTTTATGCTTATAGATGCATTTCCTCTTATTGCAGATAAAGGTAAAGGCAAGCAATTCTGAAGGAAGGCGACGAGGCGGTGCTGAGTAAAGTGTGTGTGGTGGCTGATTTTGGAGAGATCCTTGAGACGAGACAATTTAGTTATTTGAACTACAATGTTTTAGTTTATTCAATTTCAAGTTCTTGCTTTATGGAGTTTAGCGAACATTTAAGCTTGGATAATACTACATGCTCAATTTCTTAAAGTAAAGATTCCATGACATTTCATTTAGCATACATATCCTTATGATTGCATTGGATGAGTAGAAGTGTGAGTAGTTTGAAATATTGATACTTTGTTAGAGAAATAGATGCATGTGCCAAGATAGTATTAATTTTCCCTTTGAATCCAGTTTTCATTGCTTAAGTATGTTTAGAAAAGTTGCTTTCTCATTTGATAATGCCTTAGGGATGTTTCAGAATTTTGTGTAATGAGTTTCAATGGTTAGAAGTTAAGTTTGGTACAAACTCTAGCTTAAAGTCTATGTAGATTTTTCATAACTTGCTAAATTCAGCAAAAGTCCTAATTTCAAGTTTATGGATTCGTTTTGATGGGCTAAATTGTTTAGAAAACTGGTATAGAGTATAGAAATGGTGTCATGAATTTTATATGGCTCGAAAGTATAGGTTTGGTGGAGTTTTGAAACAAGGCTTCGAATCTGAAAAAATAGGTTTCAGGCGTATCAGTCGACTGGTACAGTTGGGCGAGGCAAGTTTCAATAAGTATTTTCTTACGAGTTTTTGAGAAAGAAAGTGTGACATGGTATCATGCATGACTATTTAAGTTAGAATATCATTCTTAAATAGATTAAAAAGAAAAAAAAAGATTTCCGCATTTTTAGTCGTGCATAGAAGTCGAGAAGTAGACAAAAGTAACGATCCGTCTAAGGCAGGAGAAGGCGGGACGCTACAGAGGGCCCTTTATATAGGGCCTGGGGGCGCCCGGAACGTCAGGGGCGCCCCCCCCACGTGTCGGTTGATCCGACAACTTCTCGGTCAGCTTCTGATCCCTTTACCTTCGGGATCAGTTTTGACTGGGGCACCCGGAGCGCTCGGGGCGCCCGAATTGACCGGGTCAAAGTTTCATCTGCTGGCTTCGAAAGGAGCTGCTTCGGCAATTGGTGCTGGGGGCGCCCGCAGCATGTGGGGCGCCCGGAGCAGTGGGGGCGCCCGGAACACCCGGGGTGCCCCGACAGATAACTGTCGAAGCGCGTTTTTCCTCCTGCTGATTTGTGTTCACCTTGGGGGCGCCCGGAACATCCGGGGCACCCTGCTCAGCTTCTGCCTCACTCCTTTGAGGCTCTCTGAGCTGCAGACACTCAGTCCTTCGGTCCTGCATCCAGGGTTAGTCCAAAAAGCAGAAATATTAATATTTTATACAGCCTTAGCTGTCTTGGTTCTGACTTTGGGTCTCCTAAATGGAACCCTAGGTCGAACCGACGCCTACTGTTCCCTCTCGACGGGGAACGAGTCCTCACCTACTCCTCTCGGGAGAATTTACCTGATGCCAACCGTTCCTCTGGTTGGACTTTTGCCTGGTGGTCCTTTACCAGGTCTTGGATACCGAGCTGTCCTTCGCCCGTTGCCTAGCAGTCCTTCGCTAGGGCTTTAGTCCCAAGCTGTCCTTCGCCTGGTGACTAGAAGTCCTTCGCTAGGGCTCTGTTCCTTGGCATTCCTTCGCCAGTGCCTAGCAGTCCTTCGCTAGGGCTTTTACCCTGGCATTCCTTCGCCAGTGCCTAGTATTCCTTCACTAGGGCTCTTTGCTCTAGCATTCCTTTGCCAGTGCCTAGCAGTCCTTCGCTAGGACTTTTTAACCTACACACTAGAGTAACTTGTTAGACAACAAGTGAGACTTAACTTTTGAGCCCTGTTGCCATTATCAAAACTCAGGTTCGACTGGGTGCTTTCTGCACCAACAATCTCCCCCTTTTTGATTTATGGTAACCCTGGTTCGAAAAGTTAAGTTTAATCAATGCATGTAAAAACATTAAGTTTTGTTCCCTCCCCCTGGAAGGATTCTCCCCCTAGATTTTTCAAAAATTTGTGGGGTTCTAAGTTTGAGGAAAAAAAAATTTTACTTAGAATTTTTCAACAGAAGGCTTTAGTAAAAACTGATTTTTGTACTTTTGAAAACTTAAGTTTAGGTACTTGGAAATCTTTTGACAACTTTAATTTTTAAAAGTACATAGAAGAGGTTTTTGGAAGCATGAGTTTAGCGTACTTAGAAAAATTTTGAAGTCTTAAGTTTTTAAAGTACTCAAAAGGTTTTTGAAAGTTTAACTTAAGTACCAAAAAAACTTAAGTACTTTAGAAAATTTTTGACAAGCTCTAGTACTTAGTAAATTTTTGAGAAGCTTAAGTACTTAGAAAATTTTGACAGGCTTAAGTACTTAGAGAATTTTTGAAAAGCTTAAGTACTTAGAAAATTTTTGAAAAATCTTAAGTACTTAGAAAAATTTTTGAAAAAGCTTAAGTACTTAGAAAATTTTGAAAAGCTTAAGTACTTAGAAAAATTTTGAAAATTTGAGAACTTAAGTACTTAGTAAAGTTTTTAAAAGCTTAAGAACTTAAGTACTTTGTAAAGTTTTTTAAAAGCTTAAGAACTTAAGTACTTTAGTAACCTTTTGAAAACTTTAGGTACTTTGAGAAACTAGGTACTTTTTGAATAAAGGATAGAAAAAAATTTGAGCTAGAAAATTTTAAATTCTCTCCTTTCCTATCTCTCCCCCTTTGTCATATATCAAAAACAGATAAATATAGCAGAAATTAAATTGCATAATGGAAGTAACTTTCATAAAGAAAAAAATATTTGCCGATTTTGCTGTACTGAACCAATTCATGATAAGACTTTAAACCAAATCAGTTGATTTTCTCTTGTAGGGACCTGTCTAACCCAATTAGCTACTCACTAACTGTTATAAACAGTAGCTTTTGCTAGGGTTAGTCAAGTTAAGTGTTTCTGTTCAAGTTAGATTTTCTAAACTTGACACTTAACTTGATTGCTGTATGAGTTGTATTTAGTGCCCCAATTACTGCAGATGCACTGACTTAAAGCATCTTGAATTGAGGCAAAGACCTAAGCATCTCAACCCTTTCTAGGTTATCAATCAAAAGTACCCTAAGGTGCTTGTGAGATGCTGGCTTCTAAGTCTATGGGTGCATGCAGTTCTAGGGTTAGGGCCTAGGCTAAGTCCATTTGCGAAAAAAGCCCTAGTTTTGAAAGGGGGTGGTTTTAAAAATAACACTAAGTCGGAAAAGATTTGAAATAAAACTGATTTTGAAATTAAAGAAAGACAGTTTTTCAAAATTCTTTTAGACACTGATTTTTAAATCAAGAAAAGCAGTAAGAAAATCAAAAGTAGAGTTAATCTATTCTACAAAGCACAATCCTAACTCAGATACTCAAGTAGTCAAACAGAATAGGTTACCTAGTCAAACAGAGGTACAGTAGCGTCAAACATAAGTCATGTTTTGGTTACTTAGTACAATGCAGAAATAGACTAGCTATGAAGAAGGCCCAGGGTGGTCAGAAGGGCCGGGCTGCCATGAATCGAATCGTGCCATCATCTCAATGTATCTCGCATCAGCCACTTCTCGATCGGCTCTACGAGCGTCCATCTGCTCGATGTGATAGGCCTCGACCTCCTCTCGGAGGCTGTGGATCTCCGTCTGTATCTATGTGAGGTGCTGGTAGAGAGTCGGTGGTGGAGGCTTGTCTATGTGTGCTCCGGCTGCTGCTGCTATATCTCCAACATCAACATCGACCTCCTCATCTGAGTCGATCGGAGCCCCGGCCTGCTGTCGTCTCCAACTCAGAACCCCGGTGGTCGATACCTCTAAACCCGCTAACGAGAAGTTCCTAAATCCTATTTCATCAAAGTCGGTCATAGCGGTGATTTCACCCACAGTAATGTCACGACCGTGATGATGAAGGAGGGAGGTGATGATGTGGCAGAATGGAGTGCGCACTCGTCCCTGGGTCGTAACACTGGACGCATGCAGAATAGTATGAAACATGTGTAGTCCAATGTCAATGTCAAGGTGATGGACTAGGGCATACAAAAGAAAGGCATGAAAGGGTCACATGGTCCCGAGATCTCTAGTGGAGAGTGGTAAGATACAGCGGACCAGGACTCTGTACAGGGCATAGTCCTGTGCCTGAAGGTCAACGGCTTGGAATCGTCTATTTGGGGGGAGTCTAGCTTCCCTATAGAAGTAGGAGTGGATAGTGTCTAAGGTGATGTGAGAGTAGGGAGGATCAAATGGAGGATTCCTAGGTGGATAGCAGCAAAATGTGGACTGGGAGGGTCGTAGTCCAAGGAATCGGTTCAGCAAAGTAGGGGTGATAGACAAAGGTATCCCTTGAACAGTAGTGTGAAACATGAGATTATCTTGTCGAACTATGTTATTGTAGAATTCTGCACATAAGGATTCATTAATGGTATAAGTGCAGAAGACAAGATTATCTAATTGATAGAAATTTATAATATTCATGGCTACGGGGCATGATTGAGTAAAGAAATGTCTATTAAGATAGCTTGTCTTGATAGGCTTGTAAATGGTTTGAGCAAACTTATTGCATAATTCTAGAGTAGGAAATCTAGGGTCGGGACTTGGTTCGGCACCGGGGTTGGCCGGGTTTGGTCGACATCTTCTAAGAGAAGGAGTTTAAAAGAAGTATGAAGGTATTGCATTAAATAAAATTAAAAATTAATTTAAATGCAATAAAAATTATACCGGGCAGCTCGGGGAGGCATGGTTGAGGACGAGAGCTTGCAAGGTCTCTTGATCTTCTTGTTAGGAAGGAAGGGTGGAAGGAAGTTGGTTTTGGTGTGGGAAGAAGAGGAGGTTTGGATGCCTTTATATAGGCATTTCAATGGGGGCGCCCGGAGTGCTCCGGGCGCCCGGGTCAGTGGTCTCTGCCATTGGCAGAGACCGGGTTTGGTTGGGGGCGCCCGGAGTGTTCCGGGCGCCCGAGTCAGGCTACTTTTGCAGCTTTGGCTGCAGTGATTGTGATGGGGGTGCCCGCGTGGTTCCGGGCGCCCTGGTCAAAGGTCAGAGTCAGCTTTATGTCTCGAGGGAAGGAAAAGGTATGGCAGGGGGCGCCCGCGTGGTTCCGG
Source organism: Boesenbergia rotunda (assembly GCA_024364735.1). Lineage (NCBI taxonomy): Eukaryota > Viridiplantae > Streptophyta > Magnoliopsida > Zingiberales > Zingiberaceae > Boesenbergia > Boesenbergia rotunda. Next base: position 34,606 of record JAGFNQ010005092.1, read on the forward strand.
GCGCCCGAGATAGTATAGATAAAGACAAATTTTATGTCTTGTCATCATTTAACCATGGTTTAATCGGTTTGACCATGATTTGACCGTGTTGACCATGATTTGACCACGTTGACCATGGTTTGATCACGTTTACCATGGTTTGACCATGTTGACTATGGTTTGACTGTGTTGACCATGGTTTGACTATGATCTGAAATACAGGATTAACTCATAATTTAGGCATCAAAGAATTTCCAATTGAGTCTTAATCCTACTGTCTCACCCAATCTAGGGTTTTCAATCACGTTAGCCTTATAGGTTTTGTGAGACAGGTTTTGATAAGTAAAGTTATTTTGAAAAATTATTATTTATTTTGTAAACCTTAAATTAAATTTTTGAAAATAGTTAAATTTATTTTCAAAGGAAATGTTTGAATCTAACTTAACTGAAAATTTGTGTTAGATTTGAACTTTACAAAAAGTAATTTGAATTTGAAATTCAAAAATTGGCTTTCAGGTCTTGGCGAGGCACTAGGCCTTCTTTGGCCGTAGCCTTATTGAATCATCAACCCTTTCCTTGACAAAGCCGTTTAATGAAATTTCATTTTCAAAATTAATCTTTGAAAAAGTTCTGGTCTAACTAGTTTGGATTTTGGATCGGTAGCTTCGGCTAGTTTCACCAGTCTAAAGAGACCAAGTAAACTTGATCTTATTAGAATTGGTTTCCCTAACGTACTATCATCTCACCTCCACCCAATACTATGTTGTCAAATTTCAGTTAAGTTTGTTCAGTCCTTATACTAACCATTCCTAAGTCTATGCATGGTAAATTGCAGAAATTAAACAAACAACCAAACAAGCAGATTGCAAGCAAATATTAACTTTTATCTAACAATAAATATAGTTTTCAGTTTGGCTCCCCCTGGACTAAAACCACGGTAATGATTAGGCAAGATGTGAATCTTGTCCTTGGGGATCCAATACTGATTTGATCCAGTTGGTTTATTCAGGTACAGTTTAGGTACCCATGCCTGAATTTTACCTTTGGACTGATTCAGTACAGCAAGGTAAGATCTTTGTCGGGATTTGGTTCTATAGCCAAGTCCGGATCGATTTAGAACGGACTTCTGTTTTCCAAGAATCATGTCAAGACCCTTGGAACCAGAAGTGAATCGTTCTAAGGCTGATCTAAGATCCTTTACCTGAGTTTTCAGGGAGGAATTCTCTTTCTCAAGTTTTTCAACTTGATTAGAGGTTCCTTCTTGAACCTTCTTGGTTAAGGATTTAGAGTCAGCTCCCTCTTTCAGGAGTTTTACTTCCTGTCGGAGGGATTCGACTCGGAGTTTGGCTTTTGCCAAATCTCGAGAAAGATATGAAATGAGTTCATTTAATTGACTTCTATTGAGACCACTTACCTTGATTTCGCCGTCTTCTGAAAAGGTTAGTCTGCCGTCGTCCTGTTCAGATTCTGACTCGGTCTCGACTTCTTCTGAGGTGGTCAGGGCTAGTAGGTTTGACTGGGGTGCTTCTTCTTCTTCTTCTGAGGAAGATTTGTCCCATGTTGCTTGGAGCGCTTTCTTTCTTCTTGTCTTTTTGATCTCCTTTAGGTTTGGACACTCCGTCTTGTAGTGGCCCTTCTTCTTGCACTCGTAGCAAGTCACGTTGGGCTTGTTTTTGTCATTTGTGGGTTCAGCTGGTTCGTCCTTTCTTCGGTTGGCCTTCCTTCTGTTGGTTTGGTTCTTTAACTCTTTATAGTAGCTTCGGGCCAATCGGACCAGCTTCGGTCGATCTCCTTCTTCGTCTTCTGAGTCTGAGTCTGAGTTAAACTCGGGTTCAGGTTATGGCTTTTTATTTGTTGTCCTTCCAGCTTTTCCTACAACAAAGGCAATACCTTTCTCGGCCATATTGCAGTTAGTCTGTTCATTCGGAAAATAATTCATCTAGTTTAATTTTTGAGAGATCCCTTGAAACCTTGTATGCATCTACCATAGATGCCCACAAGGTGTTTTTAGGGAAAGCGTTTAAGGCATACCTTATTAGGTCATGATTTTCGACCTTGTGACCTATAGTGTGAAGACCGTTCATCAATTCTTGGATGCGTGCGTGAAGTTGGGCTGCTGTTTCGTTGTCGGCCATCTTGATGGTATACAATTTGTTTAGGAGCAGATCTCTTTTACTGATCCGAGTGTCTGATGTTCCTTCGTGCAGCTCGATCAATTTTTCCCACAGCTCCTTAGCACTGTTGAAGGGGCCCACCCGGTTCAGCTCCTCTTTTGTTAAACCGCATTGTAGGGTTTGTGTTGCCTTTGCATTGGCTTCTATTTTGCGCTTCAGAGCGGTGTCCCATTCTGAGTAGCTTTGAGGAACTCCTTCAGCATTTTTGGGTATCTCCAGTCCGGACTGGATGATAATCCACATGTCCACCTGAGTTTTCAGGTGGACCTCCATTCGACTTTTCCAGTAAGAAAAGTCTTCTCCACTGAAAAGTGGAGGTCTGGCGGTGCTAAATCCTTCTTGCATGGCCATTTAACCTGAAAAAAATAACTAACAAAAAAAATTCCCAAGACTTGGTCTTGGATTAGCAGTGCGGGATAAGAAAATAAAATATCGAGAGGTGTTGCACCAGCCTCGATTAACGGGAAAAATTCGAACAAAAAACATAGAAGAAATTCGAACGAGAAAAAAAAAAGAATAAATCCGAAAAATTTTCAAACTGGTGGTTGCACTAAGTTTGAACTTCCCCGCTCTGATACCACTTGTTGGATCGAGAGAACCGATAGAGGGTGGTGAATATCGGAAAGCATTCGGATTTAAGATAGAGAATTTGCACAGCGGAAGATAAAAACAAAAACACGCGAACACAGTAATTTTTTACTTGGTTCGGAGCCTAGGTCGACTCCTACTCCAAGGCCCACGATCGTTGATCGTTTACTTTGGGCAATTCTATATGAGGCGCAAAAGCAGTTTACAAAGATTGATTACAGGAATAAGTGCAGTAAATTAAAAATCACTCTTCTTTACCAACGTCCGGAGTAGATTGACTTTTTTCGGAGCAGCAGGACGTCGTCGGCTCGAGTTGGGAGGTTTCCGGAGCAAGGCGCGAGAGCAGAAGAGCGTTGAAGCGTTGAATCAAGTGATGCTTTGAAGCCTGGGGTCGAGGGCCCTTTATATAGGGCCTGGGGGCGCCCGGAACGTCGGGGGCGCCCCCCCACGTATCGGTTGATCCGGCAACTTCTCGGTCAGCTTCTGATCCCTTTACCTTCGGGATCAGTTTTGATCGGGGCACCCGGAGCGCTCGGGGCGCCCGGATTGACCGGGTCAAAGTTTCATCTGCTAGCTTCGAAGGGAGCTGCTTCGGCAGTTGGTGCTGGGGGCGCCCGCAGCATGCGGGGCGCCCGGAGCAGTGGGGGCGCCCAGAACACCCGGGGCGCCCCGACAGATAACTGTCGAAGCGCGTTTTTGCTCCTGCTGATTTGTGTTCACCTTGGGGGCGCCCGAAAGATCCGGGGTGCCCTGGTCAGCTTCTTCCTCACTTCTTTGAGGCTCTCTGAGCTGCAGACACTCAGTCCTTCGGTCCTGCATCCAGGGTTAGTCCAAAAAGCAGAAATATTAATATTTTATACAGCCTTAGCTGTCTTGGTTCTGACTTTGGGTCTCCTAAATGGAACCCTAGGTCGAACCGACGCCTACTGTTCCCTCTCGACGGGGAACGCGTCCTCACCTACTCCTCTCGGGAGAATTTACCCACTAGTACAAAAAAGACCTTTAACAATGACTTTTAACACCGGTTGTATTAAAACCGGTGTTAAAAAAAAAGGCGGTGACATTTTTGTAATTATTTGAACTTTAAAATACTTTTAACACCGGTTCTTTTAACAACCGGTGTTAAAAATATATTTAACTACGGTTTTATAAATAACCGGGGTCATATCCTCCCCGGTTAAAATATATTTTATCTAAAATAGCAATATAAATATCCTCCCCGTGCCCTAGCCACCCGATCCCTAATCCTCTTCCTCGTCTCCCGATTCTCTCTGAGCCGCCGTCGCCGATCGATCCTTTGCCATCGCCGCCCACTTCCAGCCTTTGCCGAAGTACTGTGAACAGTCGATCGTCTCTCCCTCTCACACATCTCCCGCACGACCTCGCGATCATGCGAGCGCCGACGCCACCGCCCACCGTTGTGCTCACCGTCGTCGCCGGAAGGATGGAGACGATTTAGAGCTGCCGTGGTCTCTCATTGTGGTCTGAGAAGCAACAACTGCTACCACAAATGCGGCCATCGCCCGTTTGCGTGACCCTCCTCCCGATCTTCAGCCGTCGCTGTTGCTGCCCCTCTCTCCGGCCTTCTTCTTGATCCGATCCCGTTTAACTGCTTGAGGCCAGTCTACAGCTACGACCTTCCCTCGTGAGCATCCTTTCTCCTCTCCCGATTGACCAGCTCTTCCGCCCCATTGAGCACAGTGGGGGATCCACGACCGCCGACTCTTAGGTGGCTAAGAGTAAATCCACCGGTGCTCTGAGACACTAGAGAAGAAGGAGTTAAGGTAACAGTTGGCTTATCATTGGAATGAATTAAGTTGATTGCTTGGAAGAGGAAATAATGGATTGGGATTCGTATTGTTCTAATTTGGAGTAATGTCGTATTAATAAGGTGAACTAGTTAAATCGTGATCATTGAAGGAAGGAGGTAATGAGATTTCCCTTGATTAGCTAAACTTTAATTGAATCTGATTGCTATTGGGTTAATTTGAGGTTTTGATTAATTGTATGATTAATTAAGCTATGGTAATAGGATTGGTTAAATACCTGAATGATTAGTAAATTACTCGAGGGGAGAATCATTAAGGTTGATTAATGGATTGGTTAATAGTGAAACTAATTGATGATTAAATTGGTTAGTATGAGTTAGGGCTTGGATTTCTTCATTCAATCTATTATAGGTTTATGTGTTGATTGGGTTTAATTATGGCAGGTTTTGATACGAGATAGGAGTTCTCAGTTGATACGGGCTTCTACATTAAAGGCGGGTATTTCTTACTTTCTTATAGATTCGTTTACCTTAAATACATAGTTGTCAAAATCAAGATAACTTTCTTACTTTCTTGTGGTGAACTTAATTTTTTTCACCATGGGTAACATGCTTTGTGTATCAGTTCTTGCATGTTATGGTCCTTCCAGATTTAAAATATTTGTTTCTGTTATTGGTTCTGTTATTGGTTCAGGTAACATTATATAGCGAATTACAAAGATTTGACAAGTGCTATTATTATTGAGGCACTTATTGTCTGTTACTGTACAAGGTAATATTTTGTTCATTCGACTTTGTCCATTCTTCATTTCTTTGATGAGCTAAGCGAAGAGAGTTCTTCTACCTAATGTAATTTAGTTTGTTACCTTGAATAGCAGCTGTTTTCTCCCCTTCTCCAAAAGTTGATATTTAATGGTACATTATGACATTTGTGCGTTTCCTGTAAACTGTAATTCAGTAAAAGGATATCAATGGAATTAAGTTTCAGTTGATTATATTAGTTCGTCTTATTTTATGATTGAAGCATCAGGTATGGGCTACAAGTGCAAAACCTGAAGCCTGCGATATCTCTGTGCAGCTTAACACGTATTATTAGACAAGGTTTGTGAGTTGTGACATCTTTATTATATTTGTTTTCATCCCTGCAATATTCTGTTCTATGTCATTTCATGTTAGCTTAAATGCCACAGGAGCATATATACTCACTTGCTAATGAGAATTCTTATGATTTCACATTCAAAATGCTTCATTTAGCGTGGCACCCGATAGAAAATTTAATTACTTGTGCTGCCTTGAACAGTTTGTACATGTATTATGCATGAAGATCATACTGGAAGTGAAGGTCTCATTTTGCAATTTTTTTTATTTGGATTTGCTTCTCAAGGCACATAGCTTTTGATGTTCAGTGAACAAGATACAGGAGCATGTAATTTGTTGCATGTTCTTACTGGGGCCAAAGGATTGCTCAACAGAAGGAGTTCAATCTGAGAAAGCCCCCATCATTCATTATGATTTACTGGTTTTGGGATTCTTGGTACTATACCTTAATCTATCTGCCTCTAGCTAGTTCTTTGGTTAAATCTCAAATGCATCTGACTCCTGAATCATTTACTTGGTTTTGCTGGCCAGACCTTGTTATGTGGTCTTATTGGAGTTCCACCTTCAAATGGTGTCATCCCACAATCTCCAATGCACACGAAAAGTTTGGCCACCCTCAAACACCAAGTAAGCTCCAAATTGTGAATGATTGATTATATTGCTTCTCTCTCCGTAGCATTATTTGATATTTTTTCATTGGAATTTTCTCACAGTTGCTTCACAATCGACTGGTAGCCACTGCACGCCAAAGCATGAAAAGAAATTCAAGCTTGACTCAAGTACTGTATGGAAATATGCAAGACGCTTATAAGAGATGGAATGCTAAGCTGGTCGAAGTTCTGCAATGTACTCCTCACTATTTGATCTTGGACTAGACTGTTTACTTGCAAACTCGTGTGGCAAGCTTCTACATTGTCTTTGCTTGGAAAATCACATAGCGAGTAGGAGTATAATGTGTTATTTGATTTACATTTTGCTTTTGTTGAAAGAAAAATGGATAGTTGTAAAATACATGGATTGTTTTGTTTTTGAAACTAATTGGATGTTGCATTTACTTAATTCATGGTGTGTTATATTGATTATAGATAAACTATTATATTATTGTGTTCTTTTATATGTCTAGAAAAATTATAAATAAAAATAAATATGAAATTTATATAAAAAATTAAGACTTTTGACACCGGTTGTTTCTAGAACCGGTGTTAAAACATCATTTTTAACACCGGTTGTTTCCAGAACCGGTGTTAAAAATGATGTTTTAACACCGGTTGTTTCCAGAATCGGTGTTAAAAATGATGTTTTAACACCGGTTGTTTCCAGAACTGGTGTTAAAAATGATGTTTGAACGCCGGTTATTTAAAATAACCGGTGTTTAAAATGGCTTTCCCGCCTCATAATTAAACTTTTAACAACAGTTATTAACCGGTGTTAAATCTATATATTACACCGGTTTGTTAACCGGTGTTAAAAGTCTATACTTACAATGCCGGCTGGATCAACACCGGTTCCGGAACCGGTGTTAAAAGTCGAAAATAACCGGTGTTAAAAGCCTTTTTTCCACTAGTGACCTGATGCCAACCGTTCCTCTGGTTGGACTTTTGCCTGGCGGTCCTTTACCAGGTCTTGGATACCGAGCTATCCTTCGTCCGTTGCCTAGCAGTCCTTCGCTAGGGCTTTAGTCCCAAGCTGTCCTTCGCCTGGTGCCTAGCAGTCCTTCGCTAGGGCTTTGTTCCCTGGCATTCCTTCGCCAGTGCCTAGCAGTCCTTCGCTAGGGCTTTTACCCTGGCATTCCTTCGCCAGTGCCTAGTATTCCTTCACTAGGGCTCTTTGCTCTGGCATTCCTTCGCCAGTGCCTAGCAGTCCTTCGCTAGGACTTTTTAACTTGCACACTAGAGTAACTTGTTAGACAACAAGTGAGACTTAACTTTTGAGCCCTGTTGCCATTATCAAAACTCAGGTTCGACTTGGGTGCTTTCTGCACCAACAGCTGAGACCACGGAAATTGCTCTCTCGTAGACCGTAGAGGAAGTGGTCAGCCAGCGATCCGTGTAGTTGGACATCCTGCGTCCGGATAGGAGTCGTGCCGCTCGGCACCCTCATGCTCATAGTACAATCGGAAAGCGAGGGCAGCAGAAGTTGCATCAAGCGCTCCTCAACAGGCTCCCTCGACCGGGGAGAGGCAGGCTCCTCCAAGGACGCCCAAGGCGTAGGAGATGGCAGAGTGGGGGATTCAACCACAGGCTCCTTGCCCCTCCGCCTCTTGCTCGGTCGGCTAGAAGAAGCCTCCGCCGGATCGGTCGGTAAGGGGGTGGGCTCGTCTCTGCGTGCTCGCCCCCTCCGAAGGATAAGAGGCTGGTCATCCTCTGAGTCAGACCAGGAGACCTCCGCGTCGGTTGGCATAGGTACGGAAGGGGAAGAGCGCGCTGCCTCGGTGGCCGGGAGAGCCGCCTCTCACTGAGCTAGCTGCTCGACCAGGCGAGCCTCTAGCTCGGCGTCATCCAGGCCATAGCCCTCCTCTGGAGCCGCCGATAGCATCATGTTGGCTGCAAAACAAGCAACGTTCAGGCAGCTATAAGAGGATAGAAAACAACGATTAGTTAGTCCTAAAAATGTAGAAGAACAAACAAGGAATTTACTGAGTGAGGCAGGTCGGTGAAATGGCACCGAACTGAGCCCGAACACGTACAGAATGTCCTCGCGCAACAAATGCCCCCCATGGAAGTGCCGACCCCCTATCTTGGAAAGGGCTGAGAGGTAAAGGGGGGAGGATCAGTAGTTCTTATGGAGAGGGGGGGGGGTGAAGAAAAGTTCACTACCCATCCAACCGGCTAGATCAGGGTCGAGATGGGGTCGATATAGAAATATCGCTCCTTCCAACCCTTGTTAGAGGTCGGAAGTTTTGACAGGAAGGAAGTGTGAGATCGGGCTTGGAAAAAGAAGTCACCCGACTCTTATTTTTTTGGGTAGAAGAAGTAATAAAAAAATCTCAGGGCGTAGGGAAATTTGGTACAGAGTAAAAATGATAACCGACCCGCAGAGGAGTCGGATGACATTCAGAGCCAGCTGAGATAGAGAGACACGAAAGTAGAGACAAACGGAGTCAATAAAGGGGTGAATGGGAAAATGCAGTCTGGCCTGCAGATGGTCCTGGGAGATGGTGATGTAATGGTGGGGGGATACGCAAGCCGGTCGGAGGAAGTTGGCAATCTAAGAAGGTGGTCAAGTGGAATGTGGTAGTCAGCTCGGATCTCCTCGAGATCATGATGGTCGAGCTCGGACACGGTGGTAGTATACCAGGGGGCCGAGGGAAGGGAAGAAGAGGCCATAGAGACTAACCGAGAAAAAGTTCGCCGGAGAAGAGGAACGAAGCCGCGCATCTTGCCCGAACCCTAGCAAAGAGTAGGAGAACAGTAATTCGATGTCGGGAGTAAAAAGACGATGGTAAAAGTCATAGGGTAAAGGCCTATTTATAGGAACCAAGGAGTAATGCCAACCGTCCGACGGGCCGGGGAAAAGGCGGCAAAGGACGCGAGCCGTCCGATCGGGCCCCAAAAGTGTCCCCGAGGCAGCGTGGCGCACGTGCACGCCCATCATTCGTCCAGACAGGCGGCAGACCCCTTGTTGCTCGGATAGCAATGATCAAAAGGAACGTGGTGTAACAGTTAAATGCGGTAATTAATTCGCAGGTTACAAATCTACTCGGACGTAGTGAGGGCGAGAGTAGAAAAGACAAGGTGATATGACAGATTCGATCGATCGGGCTGCACGCACACTGGCAACTACCCAAGTCGGCAAGGAAGAGTCAAGCCCCTCAGATGCGCCAGGCTCGTTCCAGTAAGTAGCAATCCAGTCAGTTGGACTCGACGCCTCCTTCGACTAGACTCGAGGGGGGCGCTTATGATCCCCGCCTAGCTTAAGGGTAGCTCAGCCAGCCAGCCTGGCGCCATGGAGACCCAGCGGAAGGGCCGACGAAGGCCTCACCTGGGGAGATCCCGAGCCAGGAACCCTACCGAAGTACTAACGAACCGACCCTGGTAGAAGATCGAGCAGGTCAACCCCGAGTGCCTCCCCGCTTGGCCACCTAGTCCAGTTTCCCGACCTAGGGCCAGGTCGGGAGGTCTCGGTCTTAAGCACCCCATGGATCTAACAACCAGTAGACCCGAAACATGGCAACACAAATGTAGCTCAGCTAACCCCTGACCCATGGCGTACTCCGTGTCACTCGTCTATACAACCTCCGACCCGTTCCGTGCCACTCGGACCCGCCGGTCGGCCATCGGTCTCTGGACCTATCATTCGGTCTCCGGACCTATCCTTCCAGGCGCCGCCTCATATCAGGACATCTCGGGTATGACCACGACGCAGGGGATAACGCGAGCCTTACCCATTCAGGACATATGTCGCGGATATCCCGCTAACTCGGTATGATCGTACTCCCCGAGCACCACACGCTATGCCGCGGTACCTCTATGTGCTCTCCTACGAGCTGACAAGTACCATACCTCTATCTTGTCGACACGGACAGGGGTTGTCAGCTCCCCTGGCTATATAAGCCCCTCCCCTCCTCATTCCGCAGGTATACGCAATCGCACTCTCCTCTACTGCATTCCCTTTGCTTCACTACATTTCCTGCGGATACTGACTTGACCATCAGAGGGCTTGACCGGGAAAATTCCCCGGCGGGTTGGCTAACAGTCGCTGTCTCGCAGGTCGGCGCTAGGTCAGCAACTCGCGACACTCGGGCAACTATCTGGCCCTTGGTACTTCCACCTCGCTTCGCAACAAGATCAGATATGGAATGATTCATTCAATAATATCTTAACAGCTCTTGAGAAGTCGAAATAAACAATGGACAACACCGTGACACTCCTTGCAACCCCATAAATCCAAAGGAGGCGAAAATGAGTCCAATCGAACTTGTATAGATCCATAAGTAGGTTTTAATCAAAACTCACTGATTGATTTAAAGACCTCATATTGTAATCATTTCAGGGCTTGTGGATTTATGAGATTTTAAAGAGTTCAATCATGTCCTCAATTGTTTATTAAGAATCATCTAACGTGAGCTTGATATGGATGCATATCAGGGTCATGTTGGGCCTAATATGTACCCAACCATATCAAGCCTAACGTGGGCCTGATATGGTACATATCAGGCCCACCATTCTTCTCTCAGTTAATTAAGATATATACTTAGCTAATATTTAAACATTGTGGGCCCATATTATCTATGCAAATAAAAAAAGAAAGAGAAGATCGAGAGGAGAGGAAAGAGATGAAAAGAATGAAAAAAATTAATTTTGTCAAAAGCGTAGAATGGGAAACAAATATGATTGAATGTGCTCTTTGATAAAAATGAAAGTAATATATGTCTTTTGGTTAATTAGAAAACCTGTCTATGCCCTTTGTTAAAAAGTCGATTAATTTTTTTGGTGATGTATTCAATTTATATCTCGATTAATTTTAGATCGATCCAATCTTATAAAAAAAAATTTCATTAGTCATCTAAATGAATTTAAAAGCATTTACAATGGTTGACTTATCAATCTAGCTTTTTTATAGATATAATTACTCATTAAAAAAAATTGTATCTGTTAATTCGTCGAAATTGAATTTCGATCCTAATTAAATATTTGAAAATTAAAATTTTTTCGCCGCTATACTATTACCCGGGCTACCAGGGTGTTCGCCCATGGAGTATGATTGACACTACTTCATCACTATAGGTAAATTCGATCCTATCTATACACACACTATTGCAACCTACTCACATAGTATTATATATATATTATTTTAAAAAATAAGTATTTGATATACGCATGACTTTATCTCAATGAATTCAGATAGTACCTATACAGATAAACTCAAATTTACCATCACTATGTTCATCCATGTATGTGATTGTTCGTAATATTTCTATTGAACGTAATTAACTTGTTTTATCTTGTAATTTATCTTCCTACATGTTCCGAAAGGAGTGATGACGATGGTCCAACACCGAGGTTCTACCCACATGGAAACTGACAGGAGGGAAGGAACTCTGTGCCCTACGAGATCAACACGAGCGTTAGGGAAATACGCCGGAGGTTGTCCGGCGGAGTCCACTCCGACGCTCAAGTCAGTGTCTTGATGGAGAGAAGTGTAAGGCAGAAAAGACAAAAAAAAAGCGTGAGTTGTAGAGAATGCTTAACCCCCTTTATCGGAGGAATTGGAGTATCTTTTATACCTGCGGCAGCGGTCGTACGTGTCTCCACGCTTTTTGTCACGTTCCCCCATCTTCGGTTACCGGATCACCTTTGTAATGGCCATCGTAGACATTAAACTTAGTCTGTTGTAAGGACGAGGGCGATAATGACCGTGGATTACGAGTCATAACCCTCTTGTAATTATTGACGATCATTATCCATGGAGCCGCAAATAGGGGGTCTGTTATTCGAGGTCGAAGGTGGCTTGGGCTCCACTTCCCGAGGTAACCTCGGGGTCCTCTGGCCCGGGGGGTCCTGGGCACCTTGCTTCCCGAGGTGGTCTCGAGCATGCATCCTCTTATTTGATCTTCGGGGCGTGTCTACCCGCGAGGGGGGGTCTCGGGGAATCCCCTTCCCAAGAGAGTCTCGAGAGTTCCGGAAAGAGAGTCATTCAGACTCGCTATATCTTGCCACATAGCTTCTTCGGCCCACGTGTCAGCCACGGGGTATTCAACCCCATCACAAGTCTCTCCCTTCAAGTCTGATCGAAGGAAGTGTGACTGACTGATTAGACTAGTGTGGTGATGAAGAAACTATGTTACGGTGGGTCCCTGCCCCCACTACTACTTCCTTGGCGACCCTTGGGGCCCTAAGATATAGCCTATGCCACTCAGGCCTCCGAGTGGCTTTTTGAATATGTCCCGCATTCTCGCAAATTATGCAGCGGCGCTCTAATGGCTATCTCAGGCCCCTTATAAATACCTAGGGTATTACAATGGCAACTCAGTCGTTTCACTAATATAACCTCGCCACGTGGTACCTCCCCCTTGGTGCAGTGAACTCTTACCGAGGCTTACCACGAGTCGTACGAAGCGACAACCATAAGAGGCAGCGGCTCCTCGGGAGGACCAATTAGCGCCATTGACGTGACGCTCCTTTATTGCTTATAGTGGTGCGACTTCTCCCTATAAAAACTGGTGCAGTCGGCGCCTTGCCATCTCCTTGCCCTATCTATTCTTTGTGTGTCTTCCTTCTCTGGTTATTCTTCTTGTCGTTGCACCCCTTTTACAAAGGTAAGTCTCCTTCCGTTTTTTCCTCCCCAATTTCCCTGAGTCTGATGGAGAAGAAGAAGAAAACCCTATGCGACGACGATCCCTCCCTGAAAGAGCTAGGATTCCATACGGAATTGTACGATATCATCTCTTCCCGAGTTAGGTTGGAATCCCTCCAGGCCTCTTGCCAAAAGTATGGTATCCAAAAAGATTGGGAGGTGAGAGTTCCTGCCCCAGGTCATCCACCGGTAGCAACTAGTAAGGATTTTTATACTTTCTTCTTGGGGCAGGTAGAATTAGGGCTTCGCTTCCCTATCCCGCCTTTTTATATGAATGTGAGTAAATACTTTGGTATCCCTCTGTAACAAATGACCCCGAATGCCTTTGCCCAGATGGCGGAGCTATTGTAGTCTTCAAACTTTTCGACATTCCCCTGACCCCCCAATTCTTCCATTTCTTCTTTGATCCTATCGGGTTTCGGGGGGCATTTAGCTTTACCGCTCATTCCGGTCATAGGTTCTTGGAGGGTCTTCCTTCCTCCCACAAGGGGTGGAAGGAACGGTTCTTCTATATCTAACTTCCTGAGCGTCCCTTTAGCCTAATCCACTGGACAGCCAGTTTACCCCCAGTCCTCGATCTCGGCGATTTCCAGCAGGACGAGGGATATCAGAGGTCTAGGGGTATCCTGGCCGAGATGGAGTTCCACGGGCTCCATCTGGTGCAATGTGAGGAGCTCCTTTATCGGGCTGAGCTTAGCCCGAGAGTCACGCGCCTTGGCTCCCATCTTCGTAAGTTACTTTTTTGCCTGGTACGCTTCCTGGTTAATACTGACTGATGTCGTTTTATCTTTATTTTGCAGGCGACATCATGCTCCTGAGTGATGAATCAACTCTTGAAGTGGGACCAGGCCAATGAACAGGTGCTGGTCCCAGGTTCAGCATCTTCTGCTTCTGCAGGAATCTCCACGAGGGTTGCAAGGGCGTGGATGAGCCCACCGCAGATTGAGCCGCCCCAGAGGCCCCCCGAGATGTTGGAGCATCAGAGTTGCCAGCGGACCTCGAAGGGGGTCCAACTATTTCTACTACCGAGGTCCTGGAGGGGGAAGCAGCACCCCCTCCATCTATCGCACCTTCAAAGACCCACACGCCCGAGAAGAGGCGGCGGGAGCGACTATCCCGGAGGGATCGCCCCCTGAAGAGGTTGAAGAAGGCCCTATCCCTAGAGTTGTTGCACTCTGCTGCCCCCGAGGACGTGTCTCCCCAGTCTCCGAGAGTTTGGGAAGGATCTTCCTCCTCCGTCGTTGAGGCGGCTACTCCCATCGTCGATGCCCCAACTTCCCCGGAAGGCCTTCCGGCTGCTCCTCATGGCAAGGAGGCGTCCAAGGACCTACCCAGCCTCCACCGGAAGGCCCCAATGGCAAAGAAGAAAACGACAGGTCATTCCCAATCCATCCAGATAAAGGGGATCGCTTCTGAGGATTCGTCGAGGGCTTCAAGTTCAGTAGAAGATGTCCTCGACCCAAGAGACATTCCCAGTCAATCAGGGCCCCCTGCTGAAGGGATTCTTCCTCCTCTGGTTCTACCGTGGCGGGTAGCTAGATCAACCCAATACCTGGGCCTATTACATCAATCTTTATTGACGGTGAGTGTTTTGGCGCACTTCCTATTTATTTCAGTGCCTTCTGTATTGACTATCTTTGTTCTTGATGGCAGGTCACCTCTAATTGTGCCGCTACGAGCCGTCTGTTGTGCTCCGGGGGGAGGTCATGGAAGACCTCCTTTAGTGAGTAGCGATGGCCGAGGCAGAGGCAGGCCATGCCCGCGAGGCCGACCTCCTGTAGTTGGAGGTTAGCCAAGCGCTCCGGGTGAAGATCGAGCATTATCTCAACACTCTATTAGCATATGAAGATACTATACACGGCTATCAAGTCCGAGAACGCCTTGGATCCGAGAAGAACCAAGCCCTGGCCGAGGACTTACAGAAACTATCCCAAGAGCGGGAGCAGCTCCAGGCTCAAACAACGGAGTTGTCCAATCAAATCCAACTCCTAGAGTCCTCAAAGAAAGCCCTGGAGGCTTGGCACGACGCACGAAAATGTCTGCTGACTATACAAGTATGACCTAGAGCTATCAGCCTCATATGCCGACGACCTTCAAGAGAAGGTTACCCTGGCCGAGGCTCACGCTTCAGCTGCTACCGAGAAGCTCCAGGAAATGTAGGAGGCTCAGGATCGTCTACTCCAGGAGGTGGCGACGTGGAAGACCGCCAAGGGGGAGGCTGAGGCCAAGCTACAGCAGCAACAGAGTGAGCACGTAGCCCCACTGTCAAGGGCCGAGGCGGAGTTCAAGGTTAAGTTCCTGCAATCGGAAGAGTACGCCGAGGTTGTAACCGTGCAGGCATTGAAGAGCCTCAAACAGGGCTTCTATGGCGCTATCCGCCAGTTGGAGAAGGATCAGCTACTGAAACCAGGCTCGGATTTGAGCGCTATCACTGTCCAACGGGTCTTGGACGACCTTCCTCCTGAAGAGCAGAATCTATAAGAACCTTCTTGACTAGGGGCACGGCCCCCCCCCGGCCACTCCTTGTCTATTTTCAAATTCTCTCTTGTAGTAATCATTTCAGCTCTGTCTGCCAACATTAATAGACTTTTTATATTTTTAGTAACTTCTTGTTCCCTCTCGAATGATCAGTTTTTGGCTGAACCTGCGCAGCACCTAGGCCCAGCCTACTCACCGAGCGGCAGTAGGGTTTTACAGCTCTTGGCCGGGCATGTGTAGCACTGAGGCTAAGCCTACTCACTGAGAGGCAGTTGGGTTTTGCAGCTCTTGGCCGGGCATGTGCAGCACCGAGACCAAGTCTACTCACCGAGAGGCAATAAGGTTTTACAGCTCTTGGCCGGGCATGTGCAGCTCCGAGGCCAAGCCTACTCACCAAGAGGCAGTAGGGTTTGTAGCTCTTGGCCAGGCATGTGCAGCACCGAGGCCAAGCCTACTCACTGAGAGGTGGTAGGGTTTTACAGCTCTTGGCCGGGCATGTACAGCACCGAGGCCAAGCCTACTCACCGAGAGGCAGTAGGTTACAGCTCTTGGCCGGGCATGTGTAGCACCGAAGCCAAGCCTACTCACCGAGAGGCAGTAGGGTTTTACAACTCTTAGTCGGGCATGTGCAGCTCTGAGGCCAAGCCTCCTCACCGAGAGGCAGTAGGGTTTTACAACTCTTGGCCGGGCATGTGTATCACCGAGGCCAAGCCTATTCACCGAGAGGCAGTAGGGTTTTACAGCTTTTGGCCGGGCATGTGCAGCTCTGAGGCCAAGCCTCCTCACCGAGAGGCAGTAGAGTTTTACAGCTCTTGGCCGGGCATGTGCAACACCGAGGCCAAGCCTACTCACCGAGAGGCAGTAGGGTTTTACAGCTCTTGGCCGGGCATGTCAAGCACCGAGGCCAAGCTTACTCACCGAGAGACAGTTGGGTTTTACAGCTCTTGGCTGGGCACGTGCAGCACCGAGGCCAAGCCTACTCACCGAGAGGCAGTAGGGGTTTACAGCTCTTAGCCGGGCATGTGCAGCTCTGAGACCAAGCCTACTCACCGAGAGGCAGTAGGGGTTTACAGCTCTTGGCCGGGCATGTGCAGCACCGAGACCAAGCCTACTCATAGAGAGGCAGTAGGGGTTTACAGCTCTTGGCCGGGCATGTGCAGTACCGAGACCAAGCCTACTCACCGAGAGACAGTAGGGGTTTGCTGCTCTTGGCCAGGCATGTGCAACACCGAGGCCAAGCCTACTCACCGAGAGGTAGTAGGGTTTTGCAGCTCTTGGCCGGGCATGTGCAACACCGAGTCCAAGCCTACTCACCGAGAGACAGTAGGGTTTTACAGAGATAAGGATTCAACGTTTTTCGCATATTATTCCATTTGCATTTTTGATTTATTGAACTGCCAGGCAGTGGAAATAAAGAATATAGCAGGTAAACGAACAATGCAATACCTCACCAAGAATGATAAGGGCGCAGATGGTTGGCGTGCCAGGGCCTTTCCAGTCTCTTGCCTTTGTTGTCTTCTAGGTAATATCTACCTCCGGTGAGCTTTTTGATGACAATGTATGGTCCGTCCCATTGCGGCTCCAGCTTCCCCGGGTCGCCAACCGGTTTGATCCTTTTCCAGACTCTATCTCCAACTTCAAAGCTGCGATCGATCACCCGACGGTTATAGGCTTGCTGCATTCTTCGTCGATATGCTTCCAACTGGGTCGCGGCTTTGTCCCTAACCTCCGAGATGAGGTCTAGGCCAATCAGTCATTCTTGATCGTTGTCTTCCTTGTGATAGTATTGTCGTCGGGTAGACTCTTCCCCTACTTCCACCGAGATGACAGCTTCAACCCCGTAGACCAGTTGGAAAGGGCTCTCACCTGTTCCTTCCCGCGGGTAGTACGGTAGGACCACAGGATGCTGGGGAGTTCTTCAACCCAGCTGCCCCCAATGTGGTCTAGCTTGATCTTGAGTCCCCGCAGGATTTCTCGATTGACGACCTCGGCTTGTCCATTGCTCTACGGGTATGCGACCGAGGTGAAGGTCTGCTGAATGCTTAACCCTTCACACCACTCTTTTAGCTTGCATTCGGAGAATTATCTTCCATTGTCCGACACCAACTTGTGAGGGATGCCGTATCGGCAGACGATGTCACTCCATAGGAATTTAATCACTGCCGCCTCTGTGATGTTGGCCAAAGGTTCGGCTTCGATCCACTTGGAGAAGTAATCCATGAGAACCAACAGAAATTTCTTCTGCTGGGGCCCAAAGGGAAAGGGGCCCACGATGTCCATCCCCCATTGGTCGAAAGGGCAAGACACGGTAGAAACTCGCAAGGGCACCGTCGGACGGTGAGTCACATGTTGATGTTTTTGACAGGCTTCGCACCCAGCCACGAATTTGAGGGCATCAGGCTACAAGGTAGGCCAAAAGTACCTTGCCAAAAGGATCTTTTGGGATAGGGATTTCCCTTCGATGTGACTCCCGCAAATGCCTTCATGTACCTCTCTCATCACGTAGTTAGCCTCCCCCGGTCCGATGCACTTGAGGGGAGGCCGCGCAAAGGCCCTCCTATACAATTGATCACCCACCATCGTGAATCTGTCGGCCCAGCGGCAGAATAGTCGACTTTCTTGGTCCTTGCTTTGAACTGTCCCATTACGCAAGAACGCCACATAGGGATCCCTCCAATCGGTCTGAACGTCGCCTTCGACTTCCCCTCAAATTTGCGCGACTGTCCCCTCCGTGGCACTAGATTCATGTAGCTACCAGGTGGATATGGAGCTAGCCAGTTTGGCTAGCTCATCCGCCCGAACATTATCAGTCCTGGAGATCTTCTGTAGAATAACCTCCCTGAAGGAAGCCTTGGGGTGCTCATAAAGGGATACATATTTCTGCAGGCGCTCGCACCTGACTTCAAAATCACCCTTTATTTGCTGTGATACCAACTGGGAATCCGAATATATAGTGACCCGACTGGCACCCATGTGCTTAGCTGCTTGCAGGCCAGCTAGGATCGTCTCGTACTCAGCTTCGTTATTGGTAGCTTTGAAGTGTAGCCAGATGGACAAGTGTAACGCGTCTCCCCGAGGGGAAATCATTAACACTCTAACCCCGCTATGTTGGCTGTTGGAGGACCCATCCACATAGACCTTCCACATCCCTTCGGTCTCGGCCTCCGGGACAGTCTCCAATATGAAATCGGAGAGGGCCTGAGCTTTGATAGCGGTACGAGGCTGATATTCGATGTCGTACTCGCTTAACTCGGTTGTCTATTTGATTAACCTGCCCAAGGCCTCGGGATTAGTGAGGACTCGTGCCAACGAGCTGTTGGTGAGGACCACAATGGGGTGTGCTAAGAAGTATGGCCTTAACCACAGGGCCATTAGGACCAGGGCATAGGCTAGTTTCTCCATCATGGTATATCGTGTTTCGGCGTCCTTTAGAATGTGTCCGAAGAAATAAACGGGATACTGAACCCGGTCTTTTTCTCGAATGAGTGCCGACCCTATCGTTTGCTCTGCTGCCGATAGGTAGACAAACAAGGTCTCCCCTTTCACAGGTTTGTAGAGAATGGGGAGGGTGACGAGATAAGTTTTTAAGTCGGCAAAGGCGGTCTCACACTGGTCGTCCCATTCAAACTTGGCAGCCTTTCTTAAAATCTTGAAGAATGGGAGGGTCTTGCCCGCGGCCTTGGAAATGAATCTGGACAACGTCGTAATTCTTCCATTCAGTCGTTGTACCTCCTTGAAGTTGCGAGGAGGCGGCATATCCAGAATAGCTTTTACCTTCTCTGCATTGGCTTCGATCCCTCTCTCGGTCACCATGTACCTCAGGAACCTGCCGCTTTTTACCTCAAACAAACACTTAGCCGGGTTTAATTTCAGTCTATTGGACCTTAGGGTGGCGAAGGTTTACTCCAAGTCGGCTATCATGTTGCCTCCTTTATCAGTCTTTACTAGGATATCGTCCACATACACCTCGATGTTTCTCCCAATTTGGTGCCTGAAGACTTTATCCATCATCCGCTGGTACTTAGCACCAGCATTGCGTAAGCCGAAAGGCATGACGTTATAACAATATGTGTCATCGGCCGTCACGAAACTGACTTTCTCCTGGTCCTCGGGAGCGAGCGGGACTTGGTGGTAGCCTTGGTAAGCATCCAACATTGAGATGAACTCACAACCGGCTGTGGAGTCCACCAATCGGTCTATCCGAGCAGGGGTAACAGTCTTTGGGACAAGCTTTGTTCAAGTCGCGGAAGTCAATGCAGACCCGCCATTTCCCTCCTGGCTTAGGAACAAGGACCACGTTAGCCAACTAGGCCGGGAATTGCACTTCTCTGATGTGTCCGACTTTTAGTAATTAACTTCTGAACCTCGTCTCGAATAGCCTTATCTTGGTCAGGGGCAAAGTGCCTCCGTTTCTGCTTCACCGGACGGGCTCCCGGCGTAACTTGCAGGTGGTGCATGGCCAACGTCGCTTTGATTTGTTCGGCGGCCCAAGCGAAAACGTCTTTGTGGCTACGCAGGCAGTCTACGTGACACTTCTTAATTCCGGCACAAGGTTGAGGGCGATGCGCGTAACTCCTCCCCCCCCCCCCATGTTGAGGGTGAATCTGTACTTCCTCACTCTCGACCTCTCTCCTTTCCTCCTTGGGTCCTTCATCTTCTCGTGGGTGGGCAAGATCCTCTGGCGAGACTTCGCAGAGATCCCAGCCCTCCTCTGTCCGCGTCACGGGTTCTTCTACTAGTTCTGCCATCGGGGCTCCTTCAGGTGCTTTGCTCGATTCCCACAGACGGTGCTAAATTTCTTCCGGAAGGAGTCGACGACGATGGCCCGACACCGAGGTTCTGACCACGTGGAAGCTGACAGGAGGGAAGGAACTCTGCGCCCTGCGAGATCAACACGAGCGTTAGGGGAACACGCGCAGAGGTTGTCCGACGGAGCCCTCTCCGACGCTCAAGTCAGTGTCTTGATGGAGAGAAGTGTAAGACAAAAAAGACAGAAAAGAGAGCGTGAGTTGTAGAGAATGCTTAACCCCCTTTATCGGAGGGATTGGAGTATCTTTTATACCTGCGGCAGCGGGCGTACGTGTCTCCACACTTTTCGCCACGTTCCCCCCATCTTCGGTTACCAGATCACCTTTGTAACGACCATCATAGTCATTAAACTTAGTCCGTTGTAAGGACGAGGGCGATAATAGTCGTGGATTACGGGTCATAACCCTCTCGTAATTATTCACGATCCTTATCCATGGAGCCGCAAATAGGGGGTCCGTTATTCGAGGTCGAAGGTGGCTGAGCTCCACTTCCCGAGGTAACCTCGAGGTCCTCTGGCCTGAGGGGTCCCGGGCACCTTGCTTCCCGAGGTGGTCTCGAGCATGCGTCCTCTTATTTGATCTTCGGGGCATGTCTACCCGCGGGGGGGGGGGGGGGGGGGGGGGGGGGGTCTCGGGAGATCCCCTTCCCGAGAGGGTCTCGGGAGTTCCGGAAAGAGAGTCGTTCAGACTCACTATATCTTGCCACATTACTTCTTCGGTCCACGTATCAGCCACGGGGTATTCAACCCCATCACTACCGATAATTTAGTGTAACATTTCTGGATTGAACGTAATTAACTTGTTTTATCCATGCATGCGATCGTTCGTTATATTTTTTTATTTATGACAGACGAGTATTAACCTGCTGGCTGGAATAATATGCTTGTCGACGAACAAAACAACGAGAACATTAAAGTTCGGCACATGAGAATCCTCTCATTCGCCTCTCTTTCACTCCTTATTCCTATACTTTATATATCACTGATATTAAAAAGTCGAGGGCTCCTCCCTCGACTCTGTCCCTGCTGATCATAGTTTATGGATGGGGATCAAAGATAGTCTCAAGTGGAGCTCGCTCGAATCAATTCGAGTTCTGCCGATAGGGCGAAATCAAGTTCAACTCATTCGAGTTGAATCAGGTGGGTGGGAAGATTATTTTGCTGGGTGATTCGGACTTGGACGAGTGTCAGTTCAGGTGCACGTAGTTTGGCTTAAATGTGTGTCGGTCGATGAGAACTTGGACAAACTGACAATGTTTCAGTGTTTTCCATACGTTTTCATTATTATTGACTTAGACACCTCCATAATTCTGACTAGTCAATAACTCTTCTGCAGTGGTTTGTTTTGTACTTTATACGCCCGCAGCGTAAATGAACAGCAACGCTGCATCTCCACCGGAACCGATCGCTTTCAATAATTAGATTTTTCTATCTGGTATAGCCGGATGGAATAACGACAATTTATCAAAGAGCGTATCTAAAAAATCGTAATTATCAAATGACGTACTATGGTTTTTATTTTATCAAAGGGCGCATCCCTATAAGTGAACTTTCTATTATACCTCTCCCGCCACAAAATATCTTTTTCAATTTACATTTTCGAGACATCCGAATCACTTTAGCAGTAAATTAATATTTTATGATTCGGATGGCTAGGGAGTGAAAATTTTTTCAGCCTATATATATAACTACCTTGCACAAGTCGAATCATCACGAGGTACATGTTGGTGCAGGAAGCACCATATCGAACCTTGTTTTGATATTGGCAAAGGATTCAAAGTTAAGTTTATTTGTGATCTAACAATGTTCACTAAGTGTGCAGGAAAAGCCCTAGAGAAGGACTGCTAGGCACCTGGCGAAGGGCTGCCAGGAAACCAAGTCCTAGCGAAGGGCTGCTAGGCACCTGGCGAAGGGCTGCCAAGAAACCAAGTCCTAGCAAAGGGCTGCTAGGCACCTGGCGAAGGGCTGCCAGGAAACAAAGCCCTAGCGAAGGACTGCTAGGCACTGGCGAAGGGCTGCCAGGAAACAAAGCCCTAGCGAAGGACTGCTAAGCACTGGCGAAGGGCTGATAGTCATCAAAGACCTGGCGAAGGACTGCTAGGCATCGGGCGAAGGACAGCTCGGTATCGAAGACCTGGCAAAGGACCGCTAGGCAAAAGTCCAACCAAAGGAGCGGTTGGCATCAGGTACATTCTCCCGAGAGGAGTAGGTGAGGACGCGTTCCCCGTCGAGAGGGAACAGTAGGCGTCGGTTCGACCTAGGGTTCCATTTTGGAAACCCAAAGTCAGAACCAAGACAGCTAAGGCTGTATAAAACTAACAACTTACTGCTTTATATTATTTTCGGACTAACCCTGGATGCAGGACCAAAGGAACGTGTGTCTGCAGCTCAGAGAGCCTCAAAGGAGTGAGGAAGCAGCTGAGTAGGGCGCCCTGAGTGTCCAGGGCGCCCCCAAGGGGAACATGAAACAAATGAAGCAAAAAGGAGCTTCGGCTGACTACTGGCCGGGGCGCCCTCAGCAGCCAGGGCGCCCCCAGCAGCTAGGGCGCCCTCAACGCCCAGGGCGCCCCCAGCAGCCAAGGCGCACCGTGCCCACGCCAGTGAAGCCGATTACACCTATCCAGCCGAGAAGCCCGCGCTGAAGAAGTCAAGCAGGGCGCCCCCTGCGTCCAGGGCGCCCCCAGTGTCAAAACCCATCCCTATTCGAGTGGGATAGAGTTTGACCGAGCGAAGCTCGGATCGCTTGACACATGGGGGGGCGCCCCCGACGTCCAGGGCGCCCGAGGTGCTATAAATAGCACCCAACGCCAGGCTTTCCAGAAAAAATCTCGAACACAACGCTTCTACGCTCTTCTGGTCTCACGCCTCGCTCCGGAAACTGCCCAACTCGAGCCGACGACGTCCTGCTGCTCCGAAAAAGTCAATCTACTTCGGACGTCGGTAAAGAAGAGTGATTTTCAATTTACTGCACCTACTCTGTAATCAATATTTGTAAATTATTTTTGCGCCTATATAGAATTGCCCAAAGTAAACGGTCAACGACCGTGGGCCTTGGAGTAGGAGTCGACCTAGGCTCCGAACCAAGTAAAACCTCCCGTGTTTGCGTTGTGTGTTTTTAACTTCCGCTGTGCAACTTCTCTTAGTTTTCAAATCCGAAAGTTTTCCGATATTCACCCCCCCCCTCTATCGGTTCTCTCGATCCAACAGTACGTATATATTTCGACCATGCACAACTCAATTCATCACCAAGGCAGCTGAGGAAGATAGGTGTTGAAGGAGAAAAAGCAAGCAACAGATTGGTAACAAATACAAATAGTAATGTACGTATGATTGTCATCTTTGATATGGTATCAGACCTAGTTTTATGCTTGATAAACTCTTTCTACAATTTTTATGTTTGGAGGAGTCTAAGGGTGATATGCATTACATAATAAGTGATCTCTGAAATTTGTTAAACTTAAGACAAATTAATGCTTGAATTCGACCTACGGGTGATATCTTACCATATCAATCCCTAGGAGGGCGTGAAATTAAAGGATTTCAGTTCCTAGGAGTGCATGATATCATTAGATTTCAGGCTCTAGGAGGGCTTGAAATATGTTGTTTTCAGGCACTGAGAATGCCTAAAATAAAAGAAATTCAGGTCCTTCCAGGGCCTGAAATGAAAAGATATCAGGCCCTCCCAGGGGCTGAAATCATTTGATTTGAGGGCCTGGGAGGGCATGAATCAAAGGATTTCAGGCCCTCCAAGGGCATGAAATCTAATGATTTCAGGCCCTGTGAGGGCCTGAAATACAATGATTTCAGGCCCTCAGGACCTCCTAGTGCCTTGATTATGATTTTCAAAGTTTGTAAAATGTAATTGTAATTTATTTTTCAGGGATGATAATGTTGTTGACGAAATTCTCTCTGAGATATGGAATACTCTTGATGATAATGTTGTCACGGGGAATGGATCAGAAATTACAAGGAATTTGACAATTGATCTAAATGAAGAAGCAACTAATCTAAAAGATGAGGGTTTGAATTCTTCTATAATAGTTGTTGAATTCTTTGAGCCAACCTGGAGTGGGGAGGAAGGAATTAAAATCCGGAATGCAGATGAATTAGAACCCAGTACAAGTGTACTAGAATTCCAAGCCGATGATATGCAGATTGAGCAATATGAATTCCCCCAAGATCAGTACAGTGACTTAGAGGAGGAGTTTCCATTAGCTGAAGATCCTTATATTTTGAATTCTAGATTGCTTGCTGGGCCAATTGGAGAGGTAGAGGCAAGAGATGAGCATGAATTTTTTGTGGGACAGATATTTCCATCTAGAGAAAAATTCAAGAATGCACTTGTCAAACATGTCATGGTTAAGCATATGAGATATAACCCAGTTGGCACCAGAAAAAATAGAGTTAAAGCAGTGTGCTTCAACCAACCATGTACATGGAGAGTAGTAGCAAGGGGGGAAGTAGAGTTCACTATTACAAAATATATAAAGGAACACCAATGTGGAACTGTTAGGGAAAGTGCTGATCATCATGCATGCTCTTCATCATTTGTTGCTTCTTTTGTTGAAGAGCAATTTCTTCATAATGAACAATACAAACCAAGTATGATTATATCAAATATTAAAGCTAGACTTGGAGTGACCATATCATACATAAAAGCATACATAGCTAGGGAGAAAGCATTGAAAAAGGTTGTTGGAGATTATGATGAGCCTTACAGAGATCTTCCACAATATCTACGTGAGTTAAGAGCTAGAAATCCTAAAACGTATGTGGCACTATGCAGGAATGGTGACAATCAATTCCAGCGGTGTTTTTGGGCTTTTGGTGCTTGCCGAAGGGTGTTCAGGTCTTATTTACGTAGACTTATCGGAATTGATGCCACACACCTAAGAGGAAAGTATCCGGGAGTAATGTTGATTGCAACGACTATTGATGGTAATGACAATGTTCTCCCAGTTGCCTTCACAATAGATGAAGTTGAATGTGGGTCTGCATGGGAGTAGTTTTTGGAGCATACAAAGAGGTTCTTTGCTGTCGATGATCACTCAATCACCATAGTATCAGATAGACATCGGGGCATTATATCAGCAGTTAGAAAAGTCTACACAAATGCGCATCATGCCTTTTGTTGCCACCACATGTGTTGTAATATAGTAACTGATACCGGAAGTGGAGCTGCTGTATGTTTGTTTTGGGCAGCAGCATGAACCTGTTGGTGCAGAATGCACCAAAGTCAAACCTGTGCTTTGATAATGGCAACATAGGTCAAAAGGTAAGTCTTTCTTATTTTCTAACAAGTTAATCTAGTGTGCAGGAAAAGCCCTAGCGAAGGACTGCTAGGCACTGGCGAAGGAATGCCAGGAAAATAAGCCCTAGCAAAGGACCGCTAGGCACTGGCGAAGGAATGCCAGAGTCAAAAGCCCTAGCAAAGGACTGCTAGGCGCCAGGCGAAGGACAGTCTGGGACTGAAGCCCTAGCGAAGGAATGCTAGGCACCGAGCGAAGGGCAGCTCGGTATCCAAGACCTGACAAAGGACCGTCAGGCAAAAGTCCAACCAAAGGAACGGTTGGCATCAGGTAAATTCTCCCGAGAGGAGTAGGTGAGGACGCGTTCCCCGTCGAGGGAACAGTAGGCGTCGGGTCGACCTAGGGCTCCATTTTGGAGACCAAAGTCAGAACCAAGATAGCTAAGGCTGTATAAAATAATAATATAATTGCTATTTGGACTAACCCTGGATGCAGGATCGAAGGACTGAGTATCTGCAGCTCAGAGAGCCTCAAAGGAGTGAGGCAGAAGCTGAGCAGGGCGCCCCGGATGATCCGGGCGCCCCCAAGGTCAGCCCAAGTCTGCAAGAAGTGAAAACACACCTCAACGCGCCTCGACAGCTACATTCGGGGTGCCCCGGATGCTCCGGGCGCCCCGCCTGTCGCGGGCGCCCCGCCTGTCGCGGGCGCCCCGCTGTCGCGGGCGCCCCGCCTGTCGCGGGCGCCCCGCCTGTCGCGGGCGCCCCGCCTGTCGCGGGCGCCCCCACTGCCAGCTGCCGAAGCGCGCCCTTGCGAAGCCGAGAAGATAAAGCTTTGACCGGTCAATGCGGGCGCCCCGAGCGCTCCGGGTGCCCCGGTCAAAGCGGATCCAGAGGATCAGACGCGACCGAGAGCTCTGCGGATCAGAGGCCACGTGGGGGGCGCCCCCGACGTCCCGGGCGCCCCCAGGCCCTATATAAAGGGCCCTCGACCAAGGCTTCAGAACAACAATTCTCTCAACGCCTCAAAGCTCTTCTACGCTCGTGCCTTGCTCCGGAAACACTCCAACTCGAGCCGACGACGTCCCGCTGCCCCGAAAAAGTCAATACACTCCGGACGTCGGTAACGAAGAGCGCAATTCTTTATTATTATTTTCGTGCACTTACTTTGTAACTAAATTCTGTAACTATTATTGCGCTTCATATAGAATTGCCCAAAGTAAACGGTCAACGACCGTGGGCCTTGGAGTAGGAGTCGACACAGGCTCCGAACCAAGTAAAATCGACTGTGTCTTTGTGTTGTGTTTATTTTTACTTCCACTGTGCAATTGCTCTTTACGAAAGTCCGAACGATTTCCGATATTCACCCCCCCTTTATCGGTTTTCACGATCCAACAAGTGGTATCAGAGCGCGGAAGTTCAAACCTGGTGCAACCACCAGTTTGAAATTTTTTTCGAATTTTTATTTTTCTATTTTTTTTCTGACGAATTTTTCGTTAAATATTTTATTCGATTTTTTTTGTTAAGCAAGGTTGGTGCAACACCCCTCGTTATTTAATTTATCCAGCACTACTAATCCAAGACCTAGTCTTGGAAAATTCGTTTTTCTTTTAGTTTTCTATTTCAGATGGCCATGCAAGAAGGATTTAGCACCGCAAGACCTCCACTCTTCAGTGGAGAAGACTTTTCCTACTGGAAAAGTCGTATGGAGATCCACCTAAAAACTCAGGTGGACATGTGGATTATCATCCAGTCCGGACTGGAGATACCCAAGAATGCTGATGGACTTCCTCAAAGCTACTCCGAATAGGACAACTCCCTAAAACACAAGATAGAAGCCGACGCAAAAGCTACTCAAACTCTTCAATGCAGATTGACGAAAGAAGAGCTGAACCGCGTGGGCCCCTTCAACAGTGCGAAGGAGCTCTGGGCAAAATTGATCGAGCTGCACTAGGGAACGTCAGATACCAGGATCAGCAAAAGGGATCTGCTCCTGAACAAGTTGTACACCATCAAGATGGCCGACAACGAATCAGCAGCCCAGCTCCACGCACGAATCCAAGAGTTAATGAACGGTCTTCACACAATAGGTCACAAGGTTGAAAACCGTGACTTAATAAGGTATGCTCTAAACGCCTTCCCTAGAAACACCTTGTGGGCATCTATGGTAGATGCGTACAAGGTCTCTAGGGATCTTTCAAAAATAAAATTAGATGAATTGTTTTCCGAACTAGAACTGCACGAACAAACTAACACCAATATGGTCGAGAAAGGTATTGCTTTTCTTGAAAGTAAGACTGGAAGGACAACAAAGAAGAAGCCTAAACCCGAACCTGAGTCTAACTCAGACTCAGACTCAGACTCAGAAGAAGAAGATGGAGATCAAACTAAGCTGGTCCGGCTCGCTCGAAGCTACTACAAGGAGCTGAAGAACCGAACCAACAAACGGAAAACTGGCCGAAGAAAGGACGAACCAGCTGAACCCGCAAACAAGCCCAATGTAACTTGCTACGAGTGCAAGAAAAAGGGCCACTACAAGTCAGAGTGCCCTAACCTAAAGGAGACAAAAAGGACGAGAAGAAAGAAGGCACTCCAAGCAACCTGGGACGAGTCTTCCTCAGAAGAAGAAGAAGAGGCTCCCCAGTCCAACCTCCTAGCTCTGACTGCCTCAGAAGAAGTCGGAACCGAATCAGAAATAGAACAGGAGGATGGCGAGCTGACCTTCACAGAAGACGGAGAAATTAAGGTAACAGGTTTTAATAGATCACAATTAAGTGAATTAATTTCTTTTCTTTCTCGAGATTTGGCAAAAGCCAAACTCCGAGTCGAGTCCCTCCGACAGGAAGTAAAACTCCTGAAAGAGGGAGCTAACTCTAAACCCTTAACCGAGAAGGTTCAGGAAGGAACTCCTACTCAAGATGAAAAACTTGAAAAGGAGAACTTCTCCCTGAAAACTCAGGTTAAGGATCTTAGATCAGCGTTAGAACGATTTACATCTGGTTCCAAGGGTCTTGACATGATCCTTGGAAAACAGAAATCAGTTATAAATCGATCCGGATTGGGCTATAGAACCAAATCCCGGCAAAGATCATACTTAGCTGTACTGAATCAGTCCAGAGGTAAAATTCAGGCATGGGTACCTAAACTATACCTGAACAAACCGACTGGATCAAATCAGTATTGGATCCCCAGGGACAAGATTCACATCTTGCCTAACCATCACCGTGGCTTTAGTTCAGGGGGAGCCAAACTGAAAACTATATTTATTATTAGATAAAATTGTTATTCTTGAATTCAATTGCTTGATTGATTGTTCATTTAATTTCTGCAATTTGCCATGCTTAGACTTAGGCTAGTTTAAGGACCAAACAAACTTAACTGAAACTTGACAACATAGTATTGGGTGGAGGTGAGATGATAGTACGTTAGGGAAGCCAATTTGGTGGAACTAGCCGAAGCTACCGATCCAAAACCCAAACTAGTTAGACCAGAAATTTTTCAAAGAATTTTTTGAAAATGAAATTTTATTAAAAGGCCTTGTCAAGGAAAGGGTGGATGATCCCATAAGGCTACGGCCAAAGAAGGCCTAGTGCCTCGCCAAGACTTGGAAGCCAATTTTTGAAATTCAAATTCAAATTAATTTTTGTCAAATTCGAATCTAACACAAAATTTCAGCTAAGTGTAGATTTAAACATCTCTTCAAAAATTTCAAAATTAATTAAGTTTTCAAAATTTAATTGCTTTCAAAATTAATCAAAATTTTCAAAACAGTCTTAGCTATCAAAACCTGTCTCACGAAAACCTATAAGGCTAACGTGATTGAAAACCCTAAATTTGGGTGAGACAGACTAGGTAGTGAAACTCAATTTAAGCTATTCCTGACTCTAATTGGATCCAAATCAAGAAAACTCTTTATGTGTAGGAACATAAAGATTTGGACCAATGGATGTTGGATAGCGGTTGCTCCAAACACATGACTGGAGATAAATTGAAGTTCACCAAGCTCAAGTTCAAAAACCTAGGCTCAGTAGAATTTGGCAATAATGCTACACTCAAGGTAATTGGGTCAGGTAATATTGAACTTAAATCCGATTTCATTATTAAGAAAGTTCTATTGGTTGAAAACTTTAATTTTAACTTGCTTAGCATAAGTCAGTTATGTGATTCTGGTTATATAGTTACTTTTAACAATTCTAACTGCCTTATTAGAAATGTACAAAACTCAGAAATCATGCTTAAGGGCACTAGGAAAAACAATGTATACACTATAAACCTTCCCCTTGTACCCAAATGTATGTTAACTCAATTAGAACAATCAAACCTCTGGCATAGGAGATTAGGTCATACCAATCTAAGAACTATTTCAAAAATTACCCAACTTGGCTTAATTAAAGGTATTCCCAAATTAAAAATAATGAGAACCTAAAATGTGACTCATGTAATCAAGGTAAACAAACCAAATCCAATCACAAACTAACCCAATCTGATTTAACTCAAACTACACTTGAGCTCCTACACCTTGACCTGTTTGATTCACATGGAGCCAAGTCACTAAGCGGGAACCGATACTGCTTAGTAATAGTTGATGATTACTCTAGGTTTACCTGGGTTAGGTTTCTAAAAACCAAAGATGAAACCCTAAACTTATTTAATGAATTCTGTAAACTAATTGAAAATCAAAACGACACTAAAATTAAAAGACTTAGGAGTGACCACGGGGGAGAGTTTGAAAATCAACGATTCGAGGAATTCTATAAGGTAAATGGGTACTTACATGAATTTTCATGTCCTAGAACCCCCCAACAAAATGGGATAGTTGAGCGAAGGAATAGAACATTACAAGAAGCCGCTAGGGCTATGCTCAACGAATTTAATCTAGCAAACAAATTTTGGGCAGAAGCAATTAGTACAGCTTGTTATATCCAAAATAGGGTTTTAATTAACAAGCGACACAACAAAACCCCCTATGAACTGTACTACCATAAACTCCCAAACCTATACTACCTAAGAGTCTTTGGATGCAAAGTCCATATCCTAAACACTAAAGACTATTTAGGAAAATTTCAGTCCAAGTCAAACCCAGGTATCTTCCTAAGATACTCAACCACAAGTAGAGCGTATAGAGTTTATAACAAACAAACGAAGAAAATTGAAGAAACAACAAAATTAATTTTTGATGAAGAAATCAACTCAACATCTAATAATCCTGATTTAACTTCATCAAACTCTGACCAAGAAAATAATGAACCCTTAATTGAACCCTTAATTGAACCCTTAAACGAGCTAACCATTGAACCAATTAATGAGTCAACTGAACCAAGTATCGAACCAACAAAAACCAGCCCAAAGAGTCGAAACAAACCAACCAGCCGGACCTGAGGCTGAACCAAGCTCTAGAGAACCAAGAAACCCAGACTCAGTCACCCAACCGATCAAATTGTGGGTGATCCAACTCTAGGAGTCAGGACTAGATCCTCCTATAGAAACCTTAGTCAAATAGCTATGATATCGAAAATAGAACCCAAAACTATAGATGAAGCCCTACCTGACCCTGACTGGATCATAGCTATG
>JAGFNQ010005093.1:0-36203 GCA_024364735.1 Boesenbergia rotunda
AAATTGGGTGTAGTTGAGCTGGAAGTCCTTAAGAGTGTGCATCATCCATAAAAGTTGTGCTACACATTCTCCTATGGCTACATACTCAGCTTCAGTTGTGGACATAGCCACACAGTGTTGTTTTCTGCTGCACCAACTTACTAGACTATTTCCTAACAGTTGGCAGCTTCCACTTGTGCTCTTTCTATCTAATTTACAACCAGCATAGTCAGAATCTGAGTATACTGACAAATTGAAGGTTGAGGTTCTAGGATACCAAATCCCTACATTTAGGGTGCCCTTTACATATCTTAGTATTCTTTTTAGGGCTGCTAAGTGTGTTTCCTTAGCACAGGTTTGGTATCTATCACACATCCCTATAGCAAAAAGAATGTCAGGTCTGCTGGCTGTAAGGTACAGTAGACTACCTATCATACTTTTATATAGTTTGAGGTCTACTGGCTTACCATCAGGGTCACTATCTATTTTAACATTAGTTGCCATGGGGGTATTTATGTTTTTAGAGTTATCCATTTTAAATTTCTTTACTAACTCTTTAGCATATTTGGTTTGATGGACGTACTTTCCATCTCTAGTTTGTTTGATTTGTAGTCCTAGGAAAAAGGTAAGCTCACCAACCAAGCTCATTTCGAATTCATTTTCCATTATCTTTACAAATTCTTTTAGGAAGTTTGTGTTGGTGGATCCAAAGATTATATCATCTACGTAAATTTGGGCAATGAATATATCTTTTCCTAGGGTTTTAATAAATAATGTTGAATCAATTTGTCCTTGTTTAAATTCTTTAGAAGTTAAGTAGGTTGATAAACGTTCATACCAGGCCCTAGGTGCTTGTTTTAACCCATATAGTGCTTTAGTTAATTTGTAAACGTGGTCAGGTTTGTCTAAGTCCTCAAACCCAGAGGGTTGTCCTACATAAACTTCTTCTTTAATGAACCCATTTAGGAAGGCTGACTTTACATCCATTTGGTATAGCTTAAATCCTTTATGGGATGCAAAGGCTAATAACATTCTAATGGACTCAAGTCTAGCTACTGGGGCATATGTTTCATCGTAATCTAATCCCTCTACTTGACTGAATCCCTTGGCTACTAAGCGGGCTTTATTTCTAACTATCTCTCCTTGATCATTTAGCTTATTCCTAAAGACCCACTTAGTGTCTATGATGGATTTGCGTACAGGTTTAGGCACAAGTTCCCAGACTTGGTTTCTCTCAAATTGGGCTAATTCTTCTTGCATAGCTATGATCCAATCAGGGCCAGGTAGGGCTTCATCTATAGTTTTGGGTTCTATTTTTGATATCATAGCTATTTGAGTAAGGTTTCTATAGGAGGATCTAGTCCTGACTCCTAGAGT
Source organism: Boesenbergia rotunda (assembly GCA_024364735.1). NCBI lineage: Eukaryota > Viridiplantae > Streptophyta > Magnoliopsida > Zingiberales > Zingiberaceae > Boesenbergia > Boesenbergia rotunda. The sequence continues at coordinate 1,357 of JAGFNQ010005093.1, forward strand.
TGGATCACCCACAATTTGATCGGTTGGGTGACTAAGTCTGGGTTTCTTGGTTCTCCTAGAACTTGGTTCAGCCTCAGGTCCGGCTGGTTGGTTTGGTTCATTGTTCGATTCGGCTCTTTGGGCTGGTTCATTTGTTGGTTCATTAATTGGTTCAATAGTTAGTTCGTTTAAGGATTCAATTAAGGGTTCACTAGTTTGTTCATTATTTTCTTGATCAGAATTTGATGAAGTTAGGTTTGGATTATCAGATGTTGAGTTAACTTCTTCATCAAATATTAAGTTAGTTGTTTCCTCAATTTTCTTAGTTTGTTTGTTGTAGACTCTATAGGCTCTACTTGTGGTTGAGTATCCTAGGAAGATACCTAGGGTTGATTTGGATTGAAATTTCCCTAAGTAGTCTTTGGTGTTTAGGATATGAACTTTGCATCCAAAGACCCTTAGGTAGTGTAGATTTGGGAGCCTATGGTAGTACAGTTCATAGGGTGTTTTGTTGTGTCGCTTGTTAATTAGAATCCTATTTTGGATGTAACAAGCCGTACTAATCGCTTCTGCCCAATATTGGTTTGCTAAGCTAAATTCGTTGAGCATTGCCCTAGCGGCTTCTTGTAAGGTTCTATTCCTTCTTTCGACTATCCCATTTTGTTGGGGGGTTCTAGGACATGAAAATTCATGTAAATACCCATTGACCTTACAGAATTCCTCGAACCGTTGATTTTCAAATTCTCCCCCGTGGTCACTCCTAAGTCTTTTAATTTTAGTATCGTTTTGATTTTCAATCAATTTACAGAAATCATTAAATAGTTTTAAGGTTTCATCTTTGGTTTTTAGAAACCTAACCCAGGTAAACCTAGAGTAATCATCAACTATTACTAAGCAGTATCGGTTCCGCTTAGTGACTTGGCTCCATGTGAATCAAATAGGTCAAGGTGCAGGAGCTCAAGTGTGGTTTGAGTTAGATCAGATTGAATTAATTTGTGATTAGATTTGGTTTGTTTACCTTGATTACATGATTCACATATTAGGTTTTCATTATTTTTAATTTTGGGGATACCTTTGATTAGGCCAAGTTGGGTGACTTTTGAGATAGTTCTCAAATTGGTATGACCTAGTCTCCTATGCCAGAGTTCGATTGTTCTAACTGAGTTAACATACATTTGGGTACTAGGGGAAGGTTTATAGTGTATACATTATTTTTCCTAGTGCCCTTAAGCATGGTTTCTGAGTCTTGTACATTTCTAATCAGGCAGTCAGAATTGTTGAAAGTGACTATATAACCAGAATCACATAACTGACTTATACTAAGCAGGTTAAAATTGAAGTTTTCAACCAAAAGAACTTTCTTAATGATAAAGTTAGATTTAAGCTCAATATTAACTGACCCAATTACCTTGAGTATAGCATTGTTGCCAAATGCTACTGAGCCTAGGTTCTTGAGCTTGAGTTTGGTAAACTTCAATTTATCTCCAGTCATATGTCTGGAGCAACCGCTATCCAACATCCATTGGTCCAAATCTTTATGTTCCTATACATAAAGAATTTTATTGATTTGGATCCAATTAGAGTTAGGAATAACTTAAATTGATTTTCACTGACTAGTCTGTCTCACCCAAATCTAGGGTTCTCAATCACGTTAGCCTTATAGATTTTGTGAGACAGGTTTTGATAAAAGAATTTTAGAAAACCATGATTTATTTTGAAAATCTTGATTAATTTTTGAAAACATTTCAATTTATTTTGAAAGGAGATGTTTGAATCTATACTTAACTGAAAATTATGTTAGATTTGAATTTTACAAAAAGTAATTTGAATTTGAAATTCAAAAATTGGCTTCCAGGTCTTGGCGAGGCACTAGGCCTTCTTTGCTCGTAGCCTTATTAGATCATCAACCCTTTCCTTGACAAAGCCGTTTAATGAAGTTTCATTTTCAAAATTAATCTTTGAAAAAGTTCTGGTCTAACTAGTTTGGATTTTGGATCGGTAGCTTCGGCTAGTTTCACCAGTCTAAAGAGACCAAGTGAACTTGATCTTATTAGAATTGGTTTCCCTAACGTACTATCATCTCACCTCCACCCAATACTCTGTTTTCAAGTTTCAGTTAAGTTTGTTCTGTCCTTATACTAACCTAAGTCTAAGCATGGTAAATTGCATAAATTTAAATAAACAATCAGTCAAGCAAATTGCAAAAATTAAATTCTATTTGACAATAAAAATAGTTTTTAATTTGGCTCCCCCTGGACTATAGCCACAATAATAATTAGGCAAGATGTGAAACTTGTCCTTGGGGATCCAATACTGATTTGATCCAGTTGGTTTGTTTAGGCATAGTTTAGGTACCCATGCCTGAACTTTACTTCTGGACTGATTCAATACAGCAAAGTAAGATCTTTGTTGGGATTTGGTTCTATAGCCAAGTCCGGATCGATTTAGAACGGACTTCTATTTTCCAAGAATCATGTCAAGACCCTTGGAACCAGAAGTGAATCGTTCTAAGGCCGCTCTAAGATCCTTAACCTGAGTTTTCAGGGAGGAGTTTTCTTTCTCAAGTTTTTCAACTTGAGTAGGAGTTCCTTCTTGAACTTTCTCGGTTAAGGGTTTAGAGTTAGCTCCCTCTTTCAGGAGTTTTACTTCCTGTCGGAGGGATTCGACTCGGAGTTTGGTTTTCGCCAAATCTCGAGAGAGATATGAAATTAAATCGTTTAATTGACTTTTACTGAAACCGCTTACCTTGATTTCGCCGTCTTCTGAAAAGGTTAGTCTGTCGTCGTCCCTTTCTGACTCTGACTCGGTCTCGACTTCTTCTGAAGCAGTCAACGCTAGTAGGTTTGACTGGGGTTCTTCTTCTTCTTCTTCTTATGAAGATTTGTCCCAGGTTGCTTGGAGTGCTTTCTTCCTTCTTGTCTTTTTGTTTTCTTTTAGATTTGGACACTCCGTCTTGTAGTGGCCCTTCTTCTTGCACTCGTAGCAGGTTACGTTAGGCTTGTTTTTGTTATTCGCAGGTTCAGCTGGTTCGTCCTTTCTTCGGCTTGTCCTCCGTGTGTTGACTTGGTTTTTCAATTTCTTATAGTAGCTTCGGGCCAGTCGGACCAGCTCAGATAGATCTCCTTCTTCGTCTTCTGCGTCTGAGTCTGAGTTGGACTCGAGTTCAGATTGAGGTTTCTTCTTTGTAGATCTTCCAATTTTTCCTGCAACAAAGGCAATTCCTTTCTCGACCATATTGGAGTTAGTTTATTCGTGCAGTTCTAATTCGGAAAATAATTCGTCTAATTTAATTTTAGAAAGATCCCTTGAGACATTGTATGCATCTACCATAGATGCCCACAAGGTATTTCTAGGGAAGGCGTTTAGGGCATACCTTATTAGGTCACGGTTTTCTACCTTATGGCCTATAGTGTGAAGACCGTTCATCAATTCTTGTATGCGTGCATAGAGTTGGGCTGCTGTTTCAGTGTCGGCATCTTGATGGTGTAGAGTTTGTTCAGGAGCAGATCTCTCTTACTGATCCTGGTGTCTGACGTTCCTTCATGCAGTTCGATCAGTTTTGCCCACAGCTCCTTTGCACTGTTGAAGGGGCCCACTCGGTACAGTTCTTCTTTTGTTAATCTGCATTGGAGAGTCTGGGTCGCCTTTGCATCGGCTTCAATTTTGCTCTTTAGGGTGTTGTCCCATTCTGAGTAGGTTTGCAGTACTCCTTCGGCATTTTTGGGGATCTCCAGTCCGGACTGGATGATGATCCACATGTCCACCTGAGTTTTCAGGTGGACCTCCATTCGACTTTTCCAGTAGGAAAAGTCTTCTCCACTGAAAAGTGGAGGTCTGGCGGTGCTAAATCCTTCTTGCATGGCTATTTTAATCTGCAATAGAAAATTTAAAAAAAAAATTCCAAGAATAGGTCTTGGATTAGTAGTGCGGGATGAATAAAATGAAATAGCGAGGGGTGTTGCACCAACCTCGATTAACAAAAAAAAAGAAAATTCGAACGAAATATTTAAAGAAAATTCGAACGAGAAAAAGAAAATAAAAATCTGAAAAAAAATTTCAAACTGGTGGTTGCACCAAGTTTGAACTTCCCCGCTCTGATACCACTTGTTGGATTGAGAGAACCGATAGAGGGGGGTGAATATCGGAAATCATTTTTCGGAAAACTTAGAGCATGTACGCAGCGGAAATTAAGAAAACAAAATCACACAGAGACACTATTGATTTTACTTGGTTCGGAGCCTGGGTCGACTCCTACTCCAAGGCCCACGGTCGTTGACCATTTACTTTGGGCAATTCTATATGAGGCGCAATGAAAGTTTACAGATATTGATTCACAAATACAGTATAGTAAACTTAACAAAAAGAAAGCTCTTCGTTTTACCGACGTCCGATGAATGTTGACTTGTTCGGAGCAGCGGGACGTCGTCGGCTCGAGTTGGGAGGTTTCCTAAGCGAGGCGCGAGAGCGGAAGAGCGTAGAAGCGTTGATTCGAAGTGTTGTTTGAAGCTTGGGGTCGAGGGCCCTTTATATAGGGCCTGGGGGCGCCCGGGACATCGGGGGCGCCTCCCACGTGGCATTTGATCCGCCAAATCCTCGGTCAGCGTCTGATCCCTTTATCTTCGGGATCCGCTTTGACCGGGGCGCCCGGAGCGCTCGGGGCGCCCGGTTGACCGGGTCAAGGTTTTATCCTTCGCTTCGCTGGCTTCTGGTTCGAGGCTTGCGCATGGGGGCGCCCGGGACACTGGGGGCGCCCGGGAGCACGGGGGCGCCCGGGAGCACGGGGGCGCCCGCAGGATGTACTGTCGATGCGTGTTTTTTACTTGTGTGTTTTGTGTTCACCTTGGGGGTGCCCGGGACACTCCGGGCGCCCTGGTCAGCTATTGCCTCACTCCTTTGAGGCTCTCTGAGCTGCAGACACTCGTTCCTTTGGTCCTGCATCCAGGGTTAGTCCAAAACGCAACAAAACATTAATTGGTTAGTTTATACAGCCTTAGCTGTCTTGGTTCTGACTTTGGGCTTCCAAAATGGAACCCTAGGTCGAACCGACGCCTACTGTTCCCTCGACGGGGAACGCGTCCTCACCTACTCCTCTCAGGAGAGTGTACCTGATGCCAACCGTTCCTCTGGTTGGACTTTTGCCTGGCGGTCCTTTGCCAGGTTTTGGATACCGAGCTGTCCTTCGCCCGGTGCCTAGCAGTCCTTCACTAGGGCTTCAGTCCCAAGCTGTCCTTCACCTGGCGCCTAGCAGTCCTTCGCCAGGGCTTTTCATTCTGGCATTCCTTCGCCAGTGCCTAACATTCCTTCGCTAGGGCTTTTCACTCTGACATTCCTTCGCCAGTGCCTAGCAGTCCTTTGCTAGGGCTTTTACTCTGCACACTCAAGTGACATGTTAGATAACAAATAAGACTTAACTTTTGAACCCTGTTGCCATTATCAAAACACAGGTTTGACTTTGGTGCTTTCTGCACCAACAAAATACATATGAACGTGATACATACCACTTAGGTTCATGGCATTCTACAGTATTTAGGGTCATAGCATTCATCATAAACCATACATAGACCTTCGCACACATATTTCCATTATAGGCATTTAACATTCTACATGCATTATTCTATTCGACCTACTCCTACATCACATATGTTCATGGTATTTGATCTATAATATTCATGAGTAAAACATAACACATAACCTAAACATACCAAAAATCATGTTACATAACACATAAAACTAGGGTTTTAGTAACATAAGAATCCATACATCATGCTTAACCATATACTTACATCATTGTAACCTAACAACAAGTATCCTTGAGACCTTAACCCAATCCAAGCCCTAGGTCATGGTCTTGGCCGAAACCCTAAGGAACCCTAGGTCCATGGAAAAATTCTTATAGGTCACAAATAACATCCCATACAAACATACAATGCCATAGAAAAACATTTGATCCCATAGTTAAAGCTAACCCTAATCCCTTAGCCCTAGATTAGCTCTTGGCCAAAACCTAAAGGCCCATGAAATTCATAGAAAAATTATTATAAAACACAATTACTATCCATCATGTCATAGGGGAAACAAATTAAACATGTTGAATGGTTGGATCAAGTTCTAACCATGGGTTAGGGGTCTTGGCCGAAACTTATAAGGACTATTAAGCATGTAAAAATTCATATGAATCACTACTAACATCACTTACCTCATAAAAAGACATAAGAACCATCATTAGAGAGTTAAAACTAATCCTAGCCATGGAAACTTAAAGGTGGCCGAAACCCTAAGTCCTCCTTCATGGATTTCTCAACTTAGATCTCAAACAAAAACTTAAATCATAACCATATCAAGAAAAACCATTACACCACAGGTGAGGGAGTCTTACCTTCCTTGATCTTGCTTATAAATCTTGAATAGGAAATAACAAGAAAACCCCCTTATCTCTAAACTTCTCCTTAGCCCTTGTATCCTTGTTGAGGGCCTTAGATCTTCAAGATGGAGTCTTATGTGAACTTTTTCCAAGGGAAGATCCCCCTTGGGGTTTCGGCTAGAATGAGGAAGGAGGAGGGAGAAGGGTGGACTTGGTGGAAGAAGGAAAGTAACTCCCATGCCACCTCTTTATACCACATTAAGGAGGGCAAGTGAAGAGTCATGGTGTCTCTTCCCTTGATGACTCTTCATTTTCCCTAAGCCTTAACCAAAATCCACTTCATCCTCTACTAGCACTCCCTTGCTAGGTGAATTGGTTAGTACATGCATGGTGGTAGACTAGGTCCAAGGTTCAATCCTTGGTGCATGCACTTTATTTTTACCTCATTTTATTTTTATTTTTCCCCTTTCAATTTCAAAAATTCCCCTAAGACTCACCCATAATTATGATAATATTCCCAATTAAAACCCATTTATATTTATATTAAATTCTACCTAAAATCCACTAATAACCATGGTACTAGAAAAGCCCATATAAGGCCCATTAGTACTTAACTTCTCAATTTAAATGGGAAGATCATGAATAACTAGGCTAAAATTTGTACTAGTATCTCGAGATGCCTCAAACACTTATCTAAACATGATCAATATTTTAAAGAAAATATTGAGAAAATTTTTCGGGTCGTCACATTTTTATTCTGAAACTTGGAAGTGGGTTTACATGGATCATATTTTCCCTTGTAAAAGCAAGCAGTTTTGGCCTACTGGAGTAAACGACATTACAGTTCTATGTCCCCCTAGCCTTGTGCAGCCTGGTAGACGAAAGAAGGCACGGATAGAGTCCAGACACAATGGCAAGGTGAAACTAAAATGCAGCCGGTGCAAACAACTTGGTCATAATAAAAGGATATGTAGAATGCCGTCAGCCCCAAGCTCTTGAGTTAATTGGTATATGTAGTGACCCAATATTCTGATTCAAGAGTATATTTTGTATGGAGAATAACTGAATGTATATATTTTGTATATTGTACAGCTATAGTATTGTGAAAAGACTAGTTGTTGTTAATGTTGTGACTTGAAGAAGTATTTCAATATTATGATACATTTCTTCTTGTGTAAATTTATGTAAGCAGAATTGAGCAATTGTGTAGTTTTCAGATTTTGAAACCCACAATAATGTTATTTCAGGTCTTGAAGTCCTGAAGTCCTATGGTTTGTGAATATCTGTCATTTGAGACCCTCTGTTTGTTTGCTTTGTTGATACATTATTCTGTGCCAACTGATACTGTATTAACACGTAATTGATAATCATTAGGACTATGTTTGGAGACCAAAAATATCATCTCCTAGCTATCTAAACTCTAACTACTGGTAATGAGTTTTGAGAAATCAAAGTATCATAGGTCCATAAAATAAACCTCCTGCTGTGCCAAATTCTGAAAATATGAGGTAATGATGTGGATGAAATTAAATTATGGTATGCAATGTCTATGTAGGTACTCTCCTTTTTGTTTAATATTAAAAATAATTTCACAACATGTATATTTATATAAAATATTTAATCATTCTAATATTGAATTATTTGAAATATGAAATGAGATTATTGTGTCAGGCCCTACGTGGGCCTGAACATTATTGTTTCAGGCCTAGCTTGGGCCTGAAATGGAATTATTTTAGGCCCACGCTAGGCCTGAAATGATATTATTTCAGGCCCAGCGTGGCCTTGAAATAATCTCTGAAAGGGTCTGAAATGAGATAATTTTAGGCCCAGCGTGGGCCTGAAATGAGATTATTCAGGCCCAGCGTGGGCCTGAAATAATCTCATTTCAGGTCCACGCTGGGCCTGAATAATCTCATTTCAGGCCCAACGTGGGCTGTGATTTAAAATTATGATAGACGAAAAGTAAGGTTCAATATTACTTATAGTATCGACAAGAGGACAGATTATAGATTAGAGATTACACAATAACAAGGATCGAAAGCAATGCTCCATTGGAGTATCAAAATGGTTTACATACATTATAACTACAAACATATATTGTTTGTCATTAAACTTACATTATACAACTGAATCATTTTGTTTCAGGCCCTGAGTGGGTTTCCTAAAATGCTTTTGTTTCAGGCCCACTGTGGTCCTGAATTCAAATGATTCTAGCAAAAGCAAGGTTCAATATTACTGATGGGTTCCACAATAATTACAGATTATAGATCATATATGAGACAAAAATAATGATCGGAAGGAAAGTTTCATTGATTTGAAAAGGAGTACATGGATTGTATAATTACAAATATACAATGTTTGTGATCACAATAACATATGCATAGTATCAACAAAAACACTATTTACAGATTTAGCTTCAAGCACTTGTCTCTCATTATTTTATAGCCCACCTGAAATCGATAATTTTTCATTTGCTTTTGGGTAAAATCTGTAGATCATTGAAAAACTAGACTTTCTGCATACCGCATCATGAAAAATGCATAATCCAACCAGAAAAACTAATATTCACATTGTTGTCATCTTATAAATCCAACCATGAAATACATTGTTATTTTTAACAAAAATAAACATCCTCTTACGATCTTCTTTGAGTGGGTCCTTCTACAACAATTTTATTAAACTCTGTCCCAGCTATGGAAGGCAATCCTTTATTCCATGTCTTGTAATAAGACCGGTTCAAATTTTTGAAAAACGCCACCTACACAGATATGACATTAGTAATAATTATATTGGTATGAAACTTTTTTTTGAGGTATATCGATGAAATAGAAAACTTACAGTTTTTTCAAATTGGGCAGTGTACCCTTCTGTGGTGCCAAGAGAATTATAATGATGGATACTACCTTCCACGAGGTCAATAACCATTAGATGCCAATGATCATCTGCATTATTTAGAAGACAGATGATATATCTAATTGGCTTATCCGTATCAGTAGCAATAGTTTGTTCAAAAGCCTGAGCATGAATCGCCTCAAAATGTTCCTATGGTTATTAAAAAGGAAGTATCAGTGGACTAAATCATAGAAAAAAACAACAAAACAAGTAGCTAATTGACTTACATCAAACCCCACCCAACAGAATATGGAGGGCTGGTATAGTGAGTTACACATTTTTGCTTAATTTCCAAGAATAGTCCAGTATGTATTGATGCAATCCCCGGTGGTGTAGTCATTCCAATCAAATATTATCAAAAAAGATAGTATATCTAATGTAAAGGCCCCATTGGACCATACTGGTTTTAACTCATACCTACATGCAAATAAGATAAGCAACTTAATGAAATTCTGAATGATTAAATTTTATTAATGAATGTCAATAATCATCAATGTTTTACAATATTTTTCCAAACACAATAGCAACTAACTCACTTTAATTTACTAAGCTTTAATAATGTTTCAGCAATCTCTGCATCTTTAGTCTTCTTAAAAAATACCCTGGAATTCTTCAAGATTTTGCTTTTGGTCCTTTTGAAATTCTTTAGCTTTAGCTGCGTGATGTTCAGATATGTTTGTTTGGGTGGAGGTCACAGATTTTGTTATTTACGTTGTAGTATCTGAGATTGATGGGGCAGGAGCCTCGTCATCTTCATCATCATCTTCATCTTCATCCTTATCCTCATCCTGAACAACTTGTTTACCCTTGCCTTTGGGCTGATAGTCTTGTCTGACTTGAGTTATTTTCCTTTTTTTGGCAAGTGGCTCACCTTCATTTGACCCTTTGCTTTGCAATTGTTCAAACAACTTCTTGATTCTTTGGTTAGACTGAAGTATGGTCTTCTCTCTTACAGCTACCCTTTTATCATTTTGCTCCTCTTGTACTTGAAGCTACGAATCTTTGTCACCAATTATTTTATCCTTTTCAACAATGATGTCATCTTTTTGTTTCAGTTGGGACTCCTTCTCTGCAATTATTGTTTCTTTCTGAGCAATAATTTGATCCTTGGCACTGATGGTTGTTGTCGTCTCACTTTTGGCTTCCTCCAAACTTTTAAATGCTATATTTAATTGGTGTTGTAAGGTCTCAATTTGTTCTTGTTTTTGTATACATATATTGCAGGCTTCCGTTTGTAAGGCTTGTTGCCTTCCTTGTGCTGCCTGCCTTCCTTCTGGTGCTTGCTGTAATACCTCACAGTGTACCTCAAGTGGTTGAGTTGGAGGAGAGTAGTCAGGTACCAAATCATGCTCTATATCAAACAGAATTAAATCAACATTAATTAAATCTGTGGCCACACGGTCTAACATCCTCTTGATACTCTCAACGTGGGCTTTCGGCCAAGTCCAGTGAAGTATTTTTGGCAATTTATTAGGATATTCAGGAGCAGCAATACTAATATGTTCAGTAACCCATACCTGCAATATCATTATAATCAGTAAATAATATCTATCATCAAATTATATCAGCAGGTATATGTACTCTAACTTACAGCCAAAATATTTGGAAATCCCTTGAGCAAGGGAGCCTTGGCCGGTTGGGCTGAATCACCTACATGTTGTCTATGCCTCAATGTCACCTCCTTTGCAATGGCTCACAACTGAGGAGCCATAAAATTATACACGGCATTGCACCAATTATAGTTTCGTAGACTGTCAAAATCATCTACACAATCAATAAGTGATAGGGCAGGAATGACAAGTATGCTGCTAGTACCATAAAATAGCACTGTACTAAAAAAATAGAGTATATACAACTGACAGTACAGCTTGTCATTGGATGTAGTCTTTATTAGTAGTTTCTCCAAATACCGTGCAGAACAACTGGAATCTTCAAAATACTCCTTGTACAGTGGGCTGGAGGTCTCATTCAAATCAAGTTGGACTATCTCTCCATGGTCAGGTAGCCCTAGAATAAGTGATATATCAACCTTTGTGAAATTGAGTTTTTTCCCATGGAATATAAAGCTCTGTTCTTCTTCATCCCAATTATCAAACATGTTCTGAACTTGGGGTCTTACACAAGAACTAGTAGGAAGTTCGAGGACCCAAGAAAAGGGTGTGTCTCGAAGCACCTGTTCTTGTGCTGGTGTGGGTGGAACAGAATCAATAAAATTTTTGAAATGACATAGGCTACTTTTCCAGTTCATTCGTTTACTTCGACCTCTGTTGGAAAAACTTGAATACTGGGTAGGCAATTTGATTTTTCATTTTAGCAGCTATTTTTTCTCATGACTTCCCCCAGGGACTTGTTATTTCTTAGATTTGGTGGGAGCAGCTTTCTTTGAAGCTGATATTTTTTAACCCATACCGAACATTGCAACCATCAAGCACAAAATTATTTGACACAAACAAAAATGACACTTAGAATTCATTCATAAAAGGGTCTCCTCAAATTCAGTCTTTTATTGAAAACTATCGCTAACCCTAGGTGAAAGCAAGAACTGAAATGACAAACTACAAATTAGGGTACGTACTGAAGGATCGGTTTAGGCATGCAGAGGGGGGGTGAATGCACTTTTTCAACGATTGTGGATCTCTACAGAATTGTTAGCGTAGCGGAAATAATATGCAAAAGAAAGTGAAACAATGCTAACAGAGTTATTTTACTTGGTATCCACCCAGATGGGTGACTAGTCCAAGGATCCACGCCGCGAGCACCACTTTTCACTATCGAACAGTCTCCTTGAGGTGGAGAAACCTTTACAGCAAGATCTTCCTCTTTACAGATGCAGAAATACGCTAGAGGAAGCAAAAAATCTCTCTACACTTTGGCAGCACTTTGTTACTGTACGGAACCGTACCGTACACGTACAAAACGTGCTCCTTTTATAGGTGAACAGGACAGATTCGCAATCTATCCAGCCCGCACCAGTCGACTGCTCAGCTGCCAGTCGACTGGTCTAGCATTAATTGCTAGCCAACGGCTAGTTTCGGGGGTCTACCAGTCGACTGCCCAGATGCCAGTCGACTGGCCCGAGGCCTCGAGCTTTCTGTGGGTTTTGGCAGTCGACTGCACAAATGCCAGTCGACTACCCTGCCTCACAGCTCAGCTTCAGCCACTCCGGACCTTCTCCTTTGCATGTGCCTTCAGGTCTGCTCCCTTGGCTTGCCCCTTGAAGTCCACTTCCTCTGACTATCGTCCCTCGAATACGCACGCAAGCCTTCCCTTGGCTTGCCTCCATGCCACCCTTCACGTGTGCCCTTGAAGTCCACTTCCCGGCTTGCCCTTGGAGCTCTCCTCCCTCGACTTTCGTCCCTCAGATAAGTCCACCATGTGTGATTCTCCAAGTCCTGCAAACTCAATCACACACATCAAATACAACATAACACTCTAACCTTAAACATGTTTGCCCACACATCAAAACTATGATCTTCCAATCATTTAAGGGTCGATTGCCTCAACAATCTCCCCCTTTTTGATGTGTGGCAATATGTTTAAGTTAGAGATAAATAATAGCCACAATAACAATAACAACAGATAGCAATTGAAAACATAAGACATAATAACCCTAGGAGGTAGCCTCCCCCTTAATCTATGTCTTCTCCCTATTTTCAATTCTTATCTAAATCCAAGTTTCCACTTAAACAACAACAATATGTTAAAAATATAAGACATGTCAGAACCTAAGAGGTACCTCCCCCTTAATCCATGTCTTCTCCATTTTTACACATTCAAGTTCTAAGTTAGAAATAAACCTTAACCCATCCATTCCAAGTTAAAATTCTAACTTAAACCACCCATTCTCCCCCTTTGACACCATCAAAGAGATTACCTCAAGCAACCAAAACCCTTGGCATCAAGTGAGATAATTTTCAATTTCTGAAACTTCTCACAGCAGCTGAAATCAGCCGTGCCAGTCGACTGCCCATACGCTATCAGTCTGAGTTTTCAGGTTTTCTGTCGAATTTCAGAAACTCGCAGAAAATTCTAGAATATTCTAAAAATTATAAAATTTTGCATACATGTTTGAAATGTTATACTCTATCAGGGAAAAATATTAAACCATATAAAATGTCAAACATGCATGACTTTTGATAAAAATCGAAAAACTTTGAAAACCACTACATTTTGTATCAAACTTTGAAACCAATTTTGCAATCATATGACTTTTAAAAACATGGCAAAGTATGTAAAGAATAAAATGGTTTTCAAGGGTTTAAAATGTCTAACTATAATCATTGTGCAAAGTGTCCATTGATTAAACACTTGCCTTCCCCATAGTTGGTCTAGTTTTTATATTTTGATACTCTCAATGGTTCAACAATGTGCCACAAGCACAAGTGAGCCAAATGTATCACCCTAATGGATCAAGCACCCTTTTTCAAAGCTAATGTCTCCAAGTTCACCCTATACTTCCACAAAACACATTCCAAGGCCTCTTCTTAAGGATGTAAACTCTGATTCGGGAAGAGGCTTTGTAAATATGTCGGCTAGGGTTGACTTTGATTCAACATAGTGTAGTTCTATGTCTCCCCTTGCCACATGGTCTAATGAAGTGATGTTTCACTTCAATGTGTTTTGTCCTAGAATGGTGAACCGAATTTTTGGTTAAATTGATTATGCTTACATTATCACACAAGACTTTGACCTTGGTCTAATGTAGCTCATAATCCTCTAAGGTGTGCATGATCCAAAGCAGTTGAGAAACACACCCACCCATTGCCACATATTCGGCTTCCGTTGTTGATAGGGCAACGCATGGTTGTTTCCTACTACTCCAACTAACTAAGGAAGACCCAAGGAATTGACACCCTCCACTTGTACTCTTCCGATCTAGCTTACAACCTGCATAGTCCGAGTCGGTGTATCCAATTAGATCAACACTAGGGGTTCTAGGATACCAAAGTCCAACATTGAGGGTCTCTTTCACATACCTTAAGATCCTCTTGACTACAACCAAATGGGACTCTTTGACATACGATTGGTACCTTGCACACATACCTACCGCAAAAAGTATGTCGGGTCTACTAGCGGTTAGGTATAGGAGGCTACCAATCATGCTCCTATATTGTTTAGAGTCTACCATTTTACCTTCAAGGTCACTATCCATTTTCACATTGGTTCCAATGGGTGTAGATGCTACCTTAGCATTTTCTAAACCAAATTTCTTTAGCATCTCCTTAGCATATTTGGTTTGAAAGACATGTGTACCTTCATTAGTTTGCTTAACTTGAAGGCCTAAAAAGAAGGTTAACTCACCTACAAGGCTCATCTCAAATTCATCTTCCATACATTTGATGAATTCTTGTAGGAAGTCATTATTTGTTGACCCAAAAATTATATTGTCTTCATAGACTTGGGCAACAAATATGTCCTTATCCTTAGATTTTAGGAATAATGTAGGGTCAATTGTGTTGGGATCAGGTGCATGTTCACAAGGATACGGGTTCGTAAATTTAAAAATATTTACGTGCAGCGGAAGAATTAGCATAAAATAATTTCTTAAATTATTTTAACCACGTATCTAGCATGCGACCTTATGATGTGTGGACATGATCATAAATTAAAATTTTGCAGAAAAAGTAAACTAATTTACTTTGTACCTCGCGTAACTCGAAGAAAGGGACGAGATCCAACCGTAGCGTCCCTTGGAAGCTCCGCCTCTATTCACGTTCACGCCGAGTGCTCTTCGGGATGACTTCGCAAAGCCACGAGTTTTGTGCCGACGAGAACTACTAGATTCTCTAAAGGCACAACTAGAACAATAAGAGAAAAGAATGGAAACTAACCAACAAGAAACGGAATCAAAATTCCGGGAAGAGAGGAGTTGCGATCCGCTTCTTCTTCTTCTTGTTTGGCTCCTTCTTGGTGATGGTTGCACACGCCAACCCTTGGAAGGGTGAGGGTGCGCCGGCCCTAGGTTGGACTAGGGGCGCCGGCCCTAGGATGAACAAGGGGCGCCGGCCCTAGAAGGGAAGGAGAAGGAGAGGAAGAGAATAAGAGAGAGAGAGAGGGAGAGAATTAATCTCTTGATTACTCTATTGATTGGAATTCAAGGCTAGCCTTGGTTCCTTTATATAGTAACCTCTCCCTTGCCAAGTCTCCCTCTTAACGGAATTTTCATAAGAAATTTATCCTATAAATTCTCTTATTAATTATTCCGTTTAAGCCAAGTTTTATTATAACTAACTTTATAATAAAACAAATACCTTCTCTCCTTTTATTATGGAATAAATTTTATAATAAATTTATAAATTTTTTTATTATGGAAAAATCAATTCATAATTGATTTTATAAAATTAAAATAAACCATTCCATGGATCATTTTAATTTCTATAAAAAGGGAATAAATTTCTATAAATTTATTTCTATAAATTTCCTTATACAAATTTATTTATCCATAATTTATAAAACAAATCGCGCTAGATTTATTTTATTAATTAAACCAAATAAATTGGTTTCTCCCCATTGATGTGGCCGGCCAAACCAAAGGGGTTTGGCACCCTCTTTGGCTGGTCAAACCGAGATGAACCCAACGCGAATTAAACTCATTTAATTCGCCCAATAAGCCTTCAAAAGACTTAGTCATTTTAAGTTTCCGTTGCGCCTCTGATTAACTCAGATTCGACTTATTTTTCTTGATCAGAAAATCTAATTTTCAACTCGTTTTAAATCCCTCGGATTACTCGTAGTGCGTGTGACTAAATAGGCTTTCGATTTATGTTGGCCGTCTATAATCAACTAATTATAGAACGATCATGAGTGGCACCTAGTAGTACATCATGACCCCCAATTAATCGAAAGATCAACGGTTGACCTCAGAAGTAATTCTGAAACCCTTCAGCAGCTCTAATGAATCATGCCCCATTCCCTTCACCATCTTATACCCACTTGGTTCAGGACATGGTCTGATTGTGTCAGTCCCCACTAGACTGACTACGTCACACCTAGCCCAAGTAGTGTCTTTCTCGTCCTTTGGATTTCTAATTACTCTCATGTATTTAAGAGACTCATACTCTAAACATGATATGCTCTGGCCAGAGGCTTTGAGTAACAATCCGACGATAGGCCTGGGTATACATCTCCTCGCAAGGAGTGGTGAATCCTTTGTAGGCTGTTCAAACATCTTCGGGCACTTCGGCTTATACCCAATCATCCTGGGTCCACACCTCCTTGGAGATGCTTGCTTAAGATGTTAAAGTATAAGTCTCCATGACCAAGATGACTTGAACACCGTAAGTCAAAGGAACATCGCACTTAAGCTGCAGTAAGAACTTCACTGACCTGTCTATGTATAGACTACCATGTGAAGTTTTACAGTCAGTCACTCAAATGAACTAGTTCCCTTAACTAGCATCCATGTTTATCTCCGGACATCCCAATGTCACCAGCCAGTGAGAATCAGCTGATTAGAGAATAACCCATGCTAGTCTCAACAGAATTGATAGTGTCCGTTTTTATCAATTCATCGACTAGGGATATTTTCAATACTTCACAATTGCACATGTAGAGATAATCACTAGTTGTGATCCCATCACAAATTCTCTTATGCTGTGAATTGTATTGCGGACATTCAGTAGATGAGTTTAAGATCCCAATCAAATACACTAACATGTATACTCAAATAGTGAATTATCATTTATTACAATAAATGTTTACAATCATAAGGCGATTGCCTTAGGACACTTCTCTCATATCACTAACAAATTGTTCCTCTCCTAAACCCCTTAGACACTAGAAATGAGGAAAGCCTTTCATACCAAGCTCGGGGAGCTTGTTTCAATCAATATAAGGCTTTTCTTAATTTGAACACGTGTCTTGGATAGCTAGGGTCCTCAAACCCAGGGGGTTATTCTACATAGACCTCTTCCTTGATGATCCCATTAAGGAATGTCGACTTCATATCCATTTGGCGGAGTGTGAAACCCATGTGAGCGGCATAGGCTAGTAGAATTCTAATTGATTCTAACCTAGCTACGGGGGCATAAGTTTCATCATAATCTAGTCCCTCAACTTGATTAAACCCCCTAGCTACTAGTCTAACCTTTTTCCTAATGATTTTACCTTGGTCATCTAGTTTGTTCCTAAAGACCCATCTAGTGGTTACAATAGCGTTATCATTTGGTCTAGGAACTAACTCCCAAACTTCACTTCTCTCAAAATGATTTAGCTCTTCTTGCATAGCTAAAACCCAATCAACATCTCCCAATGCTTCATCAATGGTCTTGGGTTCTAATTGGGAGATTAGAGCTATTTGACTAGTTTGATCCCTAAAGTATGATCTAGTCCTTACTCCTTGAGTGACATCACCCACTATTTGATCAATAGGGTGATCATGGTGATGTCTCAAGGGCCTAGAGGTTGTAGGTTCATTTACTCCTTCCTCATTCTCTAGGGTATTTCTTACTCCCCCTTGATCATTGCCCTCCAACTGTAGGTCTTGGATTCTTTGGGCAAGGGGTTGAAACTCCTCTATGTCTTTATCAATTGAAGCCTTCCTAGGGTACGTACTAGTTGTTTCATCAAACTTAACATTTGAGGACTCCTTAATCACTTTTGTCCTCTTGTTGTAAACTCTATAGCCTCTACTAGTTAAGGAGTACCCTACTAAAATCCCTTCATCGACTTTTGACTCAAATTTTCTTAGGTCATCTTTGGTGTTTAAGATGTAGACTTTACATCCAAAGACTCTAAAATAATGGACTTGTGGTACCCTTCCATTCCACAATTCAAAGGGTGTTTTTTCTAGAAACCTATGTACCAACACCCGGTTTTGGATATAGCGAGCGGTGTTAACCGCTTCGGCCCAGAAAAAGCTAGGAAGGGAGTATGCATTAAGCATAGTCCTAGCAGCTTCTTGTAGGGCTCGATTCCTTCTCTCGACTACCCCATTTTGTTGAGGAGTCCTTGGGCATGAGAACTCATGCTTGTAGCCATTTTCAACACAAAATTGTGTAAAACTAGCATTTTGGAACTCCCCATCATGGTCACTCCTAATTCAGTTTATTTTGGTATGTTTTCCATTTTCTACCCTCTTACTGAATCCTATGAAGATTTCTAGGGTATCATCCTTATGTTTTAAGAAGTAGACCCAAGTAAACCTAGAAAATTCATCTACTATCACTAGGCAATACTTACTTCCTACAAGTGATGGAGTACTATGGCAATCAAACAAATCTATATGCAAAAGTTCTAAAGGTAAGGAAGTGGTGATTAGAGTTTTACCTTTGTGTGATGCTTTTGATTGCTTACCTTCTTAGCATGCATCACACAACTTGTTCTTCTCGTACTTGATCATTGGGAGTCCCTTCACCAATTCTTCCTTGGCCACTCTTGCAATGCTCCTCATGTTGACATGTCCAAGTCTCCGGTGCCACAACCACCCTTCTTCTTCTTTGGACATGAGACACTTAACAACATTGTTAGTAGCATAAGATAGATCAAGATAATATAAGTTTGTCTCTCTAAACTCTTCTAATATGATAGTACTTGAATCACTTTGCCTTATTACACATTTCTTAGCATGAAATTCTACTTTAAAACCGGCATCACATAGTTGACTCACACTTAATAAATTAAACTTCATATCTTTGATTAAAAGTACCTTATGAATTGAAATATTGGAAGATACCTCAATTGTGCCCCTACCAATGATCCTCAACTTTCCACTATTCCCAAAGGAGACCGTCCCTTCTCTTAGGTAGCTAATAGTGGTGAACTTACTCACATCCCCGATCATGTGTCTTGAGCATCCACTATCTACTATCCACAAGGTTGGGGCCTCCTTCACCTTTACCTAGACAACATGGAAAACATACTCTTTTGATACCCATATTTTTGATCCTTAAGCATCATTCAGAAATTCCTTAGGTACCCATGCCTTCTTTGTGGTTCCCTTAGCCCCTAATCTCCTAGATGCACCCATCCTACCGATGAGTGAAACAAAGGCTACCTCCTTGGTCTTAGGCCTATAACCCAACCCGGCCTTGTTATATACAGCCCTTTGACTGTTTATGATCATATCTAGGTTACTAGATCCTACTTGGAATTTCCTAAGGGCCTTTGTGAGGTCATCTACCTGTTTCCTTAATTCCCTATTTTCATTTTCAAGGTGTGAAACATGTGAAGAAGTAGAACTAGCATGCAAATCTTTAAGTTTAATTGCTTCTACTCTAAGCATGGCAATTTGTTCTTTGAGATCCTTAATTTTACCTCTAGCCTTAGCTAAGTCCATGTTCGTGCTAGAGATTATTTCACTAAAGTAGAGGAGGGCAAGTGATATACCTCACTTACCGACGCTTCTGATTCTGATGATGAAGTGCAGATGCTCTCATCTTCACTGCTTGAACTTCGTTCATCATCCGATGAGTCTGAGTCATCTTGCGCCATAAGAGCGAAGTGGGAGACTTGCTCTTCTTCTTCCTCTGAAGATGAGGGATCATCCCACGTTGCCTTAAGGTTGGTAGCACCCTTCTCCTTTCCCATTGATTTCTTCTTGTCACTCTTTTTCTTCTCTTCCTTCTTATCATCCCTTTTCTTCAATTGAGTAGACTCGTTCTTCATATGTCCCTCTTGGTGACAGTTGTAGCAGATTACGCCCTTTGCCTTACCCTTACCTTTAGCTCCTTTCCTAGCATATGACTTGTTAGAAAAACTTTTAAATGCTTTACGAAATTTCCTTACCATAAAGGCCTCTTGGTCACTATCCATAGAGGCGCTTGACTCCTCTGAGTCCGAAGATGATGAGTAGATCACCTTCTTCTTCTCCTTCCTCCTCTTCTTCTCCTTTTCTGCAACAAAAGCAATACCTTTCTCTATGGCCGAAATGTTAGCTTGCTCGTGCAGTTCAAATTCACAAAATAGATCGTCTAATATGACTAAAGATAAATCCCTCGATACCTTGTAAGCATCAACCATGGATGCCCACAGGGTGGTTCTCGGGAAGGCTTGTAAGACATACCTGACTATGTCCCGGTTTTCGATTTTCTCTCCAATTACATGGAGCTCGTTTATCACTTCCTTTACCCTTCCATGCAGCTGGCTGACGGTCTCATTGCTCTTCATGGAAAGGGATTGTAGTTGGGCCACCAACAAGTCCTTCTTGGCTCTTCTAGACCCGTTTGACCCCTCGTTCAGTTCAACTAACTTGTCCCATAGCTCTTTGGTGCTCTTGAACGACCCCACCTTGTTTAGTTGCTCCTTCGAGAGCCCGCATTGCAATGTGGTGGTGGCCTTGGTGTTTGACTGCGCCCTCTTCATCACCTCCTTAGACCATGATCTCTGTAGCGACCCGCCTTCTTACAACCTTAGACGGATCGTTACTTTTCTCCACTTCTCTACTTTTAATACATGACTGAAAATTGCGGAAATCTTTTTTTTTAAACTTTAAAATTCATCTAACAATTATATTCTAACTTAAGCAATCATGCATAATAACATATCACATTTACTATCTCAAAAACTCGTAAAATGGCACCCATTCGAATCTGCCTCACCCAACTGAACTCTCGGGTATCAGTCGACTGATACTGTATCAGTCGACTGATAGGCCCAAGTTCAGAAATCTGGAGTTTCGGCAGTTGCTTCAATTCTCCACCAAACCTAATATTTCGAGCCATATGCAATCATGACACCATCTCCACACTCTATGACAGTTTCCTAATGAGTTTAGCCAATCAAACGAATCCATAAACTTGAATTTAAAACTTTTATGGAAGAAAATGAACTAAACAAGTTTATATAAACTTTAACAATAGAGTTTGTACCAATCTTGACTTCTAACCATTTAAACTCATCATACAAAGTTCTATAACATCACTATGGCATTATGGAATGAGAAAACAACTTTTCTAAACATACTTAAGAAATAAAAACTTGATTCAAAAAGGAAATTGATACTATCTTGGCACAAACACCTTTTTCTCTAACAAAGTATCAATATATCTAACTACTCACTTTTCTACTTATCCAATGCAATCATAAAAATATATAAGCTAAATGAAATGACATGGAATCTTTACTCTAAGCAATTGAGCATGTAAAACTATCCAAAACTCAAATACTCTATAATCTCCATAAGCAAGAACTTGAAATTTGAATAATCTTAAACATTGCAATTCAAATAACTAAATAGTCTCGTCTCAAAGATCTCTCCATAATCAGCCACCACACACACTCTACTCAGCACCGCCTCGTCGTCTTCCTTCAGAATTGCTTGCCTTTACCTTTATCTGCAATAAGAGGAAATACATCTATAAGCAAAAAGCTTAGTAAGTACTATCTAGCTCACAAAAACTCGAAATATGCAAACATGCTTCTAGATCAAACTGAACATCATATGAGATACTAATATGCTTGAAAGAAAACTAATAACATGTGTAGCTCAAAACATGCATACTCAAGCAATAAATAATCTCAATCTACTTTTCTTGGCTCAACTTGAAACTTTAGCTATTCTTTAACTTTTTGAAAACTTTCTAAATTTTCGAAACTTTGCTAAAGCATATACTTGAAAATAATAATCACTTGGATCCACTGAAGACGTAAGTACCATCTCATGCGCGTTCCCTAAAAGGTTGGGGTAGCGAGCCACCAATCCTAATAGAGCAGACCTTGGTCTACCAGGGCCAAGACCTTGGAATTGGACACCTGGATTTCTTTAACGACGCCCTTGGACGCCGGGTACTGGCCTTATAAAATAAAATAGCTTTTCTTTCTTTTCTTTCTTATCTGTAAATGCCTTGGCATTTTCTGGAGCACCTTGCGTGCTAAAATCCCTAAGTCTTGACTTTTGGGGATTTCTTAAGGCCTTGGCCTTTTCTTTTCTTATCTTTATCTTCTCTTTTCTTTTCTCATAGCTTTTCTTGGTCCCTAATCTCATATAGGACACTCAATAAAATATATAAGCATATAATGAACTAAGATCACATGCAAAAACTAAAAACTAAAAGAAATATCTCTTTTAAAAACTTTTAAAGGAAATTCTCGCGGAAAAACCGCCTCTTACTGCAGGTGAGCAGTACTTACATTGATATCTTGGACTTACAACCAAGATTAATGTCTAGAGCTCGGGAGAAACTTGAGATCTCGGAGAATTCTTCGCGTCTACGCGTTCCTCTCGTCACGGGGATCCCGAATATAGGATTATCTCTTGGAGAAGGGTCTCGGCCGGCCCTCTTGGCTTGGTGTTGGTGTCGCCCAAGAGAGGAGAGGGAGAGAAGGGGTCGGCGCAACTTGGGAGAGGGAGAGGGTTTGAGAGAAAATAAAACTTCTCTCTTTAATTAGCTATTTATACTTAAGGGGCGGATTAACTTAACTACAGCTTAAATATTTGTCTTTCTTTCCTTTTCTGTGCTTGATACCTAGCCCAGCTGGTCGCGCGCTCCCTTGGTCGCGGGTTCGAGCGCCGGCTGCCCCTTTATGAATTTTCCTTTTTTTGGCTTTCTTTTTCCTTTTTCTTTTTCTTTTTCCAAAAATACCAAACGGACTCGGAAAATTCCATAAAAATACTCTAAAAATTCCTAAAAATATCTAGAATATTTCTAAACCATTTCTAAATAATTCTAAGGACTTTAAGAACTAAAAATGGAAATTTTTGGGGCGTTACAATCTCATAGGTGTTGGGTCTCCCCTTTCATCGACGGGCGCCTCGAAGCCATCTACAACACTTATCCAAGTTTCAATATCATTCATGAGGTAGTATTGCATCCTACCTTTCCAGTACGCGAAGTCGTTCCAATCGAAGAACGGAGGTCGTGTGGTTGAGTATCCCTCTTGAAACGCCATTACAATTTGTTCTGGTTGATTGTTAGATCTTCCAAAATACACCGACTCTGATACCAACTGAAGGATCAGTTTAGGCGTGCAGAGGAGGGGGTGAATGGACTTTTTCGACGATTGTGGATCTCTATAGAATTGTTAGCGCAGCGGAAATAATATGCAAAAGAAAGTGAAACAATGCTAACAGAGATATTTTACTTGGTATCCACCCAGATGGGTGACTAGTCCAAGGATCCACGTCGCGAGCACCACTTTTCACTATCGAACAGTCTCCATGAGGTGGAGAAACCTTTACAGTAAGATCTTCCTCTTAATAGATGTAGAAATACGCTAGAGGAAGCAAAAATCTCTCTACACTTTGGCAGCACTTTGTTACTGTACGTAACCGTACCGTACACGTACAAAACGTGCTCCTTTTATAGGTGAACAGGACATATTCGTAATCTGTCCAGCCCGCACCAGTCGACTGCCCAGATGTCAGTCGACTGGCCTAGCATTAATTGCTAGCCAATGGCTAGCCAACGGCTAGTTTCAGCGGTATACCAGTCGACTGCACAGATGCCAGTCGACTGGCCCAAGGCCTCGAGCTTTCTGTGGGTTTTGGCAGTCGACTGCACAAATGCCAATCGACTGCCCTGCCTCACAGCTCAGCTCCAGCCACTCCGGACCTTCTCCTTCGCGTGTGCCTTCAGGTCTGCTCCCTTGGCTCGCCCCTTGAAGTCCTCTTCCTCTGGCTATCGTCCCTCGGATGCGCACTCAAGCCTTCCCTTGGCTTCCCTCCATGCCACCCTTCACGTGTGCCCTTGAAGTCCACTTCCCGGCTTGCCCATGGAGCTCTCCTCCCTCGGCTTTCGTCCCTCGGATAAGTCCACCATGTGTGATTCTCCAAGTCCTGCAAACTCAATCACACACATCAAATACAACATAACACTCTAACCTTAAACATGTTTGCCCACACATCAAAACCAGGATCTTCCAATCATTTAAGGGCCAATTGCCTCAACACGTACAATTCGATAGTGCGATGACGAGGATGTCGCCCACAACTACTCCAGTCAAGACAAGCACGCTACCTTGAAATCGCAACAAATTTGGAGCTAGAAGACGATTGCTTAGCACTAGACTCCCAGGGACGGTATAAAGCTGAGTGACTGCTGGGCCTGATATAAAAAGATTTCAGGCCCTTGGCGGCCCTTTTTATATGTATTATAAATATAATTTAGGTTATATCTAGTTTTATTTATAAAATTAAACTAAATTTGTTATATATCAAATATATTTCAGATTTATCATGTGCATGTTATTGATTATGTATTTATATTTACTTTTCAAGACTCTACAATTCATATAAATTTATTTTTATTGATTATGTATTTAATTTTATTGAACGACGCTGGGCCTAAAATAAGTGTTATTCAGGCCCACGGTAGGCCTGAAATAAAATGAATTCAGGCCAAAGGTGGGCCTGAAATAAAATGATTCAAGCCCAAGGTGGGCATGAAATCAAATTATTTCAGGCCCACCGTGGGCCCAAAATAAAATGAAATCAGGCCTACGGTGGGCCTGAATGACATCAAGTCCAGAGTGAAATTCTGAAAACCCAATATCAGTAGAGAGGGTTGAGGTATGAGATGATATTTTTGAGATCCAAACATCTAATCTTGCTGTATCACCATTGCTATAGGAGTAGTTTAGGTATATTAGCGAGTTTTGAGCAAAACTCACTGATGGACCTCCCATATCTGGAATTCTGAAAACACTATATCAGTAGAGAGAGTTGAGCTAGGAGATGATATTTTTGGGGTCCAAACCTCTAATCTTGATGTATCACCATTGCTAAAGGAGTAGTTTAGGTATATCAGTGAGTTTCGACCAAAACTCACTGATAGGCCTCCCATATCTGGAATTTTGAAAACCCTATATCAGTAGGCAGGGTTGAGGTAGGAGATGATATTTTTGAGGTCCAAACCTCTAATCTTAGTGTATCACAATTGCTATAGGAGTAGTTTAGGTATATCAGTGAGTTTCGAGCAAAACTCACTAATGGACCTCCCATATCTGGAATTCTGAAAATCCTATATTAGTAAACAGGGTTGAGGTAGGAGATGATATTTTTGGGGTCCAAACCTCTAATCATACTGTATCACCATTGCTATAGGAGTAGTTTAGGTATATCAGTGAGTTTTGACCAAAACTCACTAATGGACCTCCCATATCTGGAATTCTGAAAACCCTATATCAGTAGAGAGAGTTGAGCTAGGAGATGATATTTTTGGGGTCCAAACCTCTAATCCTGCTGTATCACCATTACTATAGGAGTAGTTTAGGTATATCAGTGAGTTTTGAGCAAAACTCACTGATGGACCTCCCATATCTGGAATTCTGAAAACCCTATATAAGTAGAGAGGGTTGAGGTAGGAGATGATATTATTGGGATCCAAACCTCTAATCTTGAGTATCACCATTGCTATATATAGGAGTAGTTTAGGTATATCAGTGAGTTTAGAGCAAAACTCACAGATGGACCTCCCATATCAGGAAATCCGAAAACCCCATATCAGTAGAGTGGGTTGAGGTAGGAAATGATATTATTGGGTTCCAAACCTCTAATCTTGATGTATCACCATTGCAATAGGCGTAGTTTAAGTATATCAGTGACTTTTGAGCAAAACTCACTGATGGACCTCCCATATCTGGAATTCTGAAAACTCTATATCAGTAGAGAGTGTTAAGCTAGGAGATGATATTATTGGGGTACAAACCTCTAATCTTGCTGTATCACCATTGCTATAGGAGTAGTTTAGGTATATCAGTGAGTTTTGAGCAAATCTCACTGATAGACCTCCCATATCTGGAATTCTGAAAACCCTATATCAGTAGAGAGGGTTGAGCTAGGAGATGATATTTTTGGGATCAAACCTCTAATCTTGCAGTATCACCATTGCTATAGGAGTAGTTTAGGTATATCAGTGAGATTCGACCAAAACTCACTGATAGACCACCCATATCTGGAATTCTGAAAACCCTATATCAGTAGACAGGGTTGAGCTAGAAGATGATATTTTTGGGGTCCAAACCTCTAATTTTGCTGTATCACCATTGCTATAGGTGTAGTTTAGGTATATCAGTGAGTTTTGATCAAAACTCACTGATGGAACTCCCATATCTGGAATTCTGAAAACCATATATCAGTAGAGAGGGTTGAGGTAGGAGATGATATTTTTGGGGTCCAAACCTATAATCTTGCTGTATCACCATTGCTGTAGGAGTAGTTTAGGTATATCTGTGAGTTTTGACCAAAACTCACTGATGGACCTCCCATATCTGGAATTCTGAAAATCCTATATCAGTAGAGAGGGTTGAGCTAGGAGATGATATTTTTAGGGTCCAACCCATTACTCTTGCTGTATCACCATTGCAATAGGAGTAGTTTAGGTATATCAGTGAGTTTTGACCAAAACTCACTAATGGACCTCCCATATCTGGAATATTCTCAAAATCCTATATCAGTAGAGAGGGTTGAGCTAGGAGATGATATTATTGGGGTCCAAACCTTTAATCTTGCTGTATCACCATTGCTATAAGAGTAGTTTAGGTATATCAGTGAGTTTTGAGCAAAACTCACTGATAGACCTCCCATATCTGGAATTTGAAAACCCTATATCAGTAGAGAAGGTTGAGCTAGGAGATGATATTATTGGAGTCCAAACCTCTAATCTTGCTGTATCACCATTGCTATAGGAGTAGTTTAGATATATCAGTGAGTTCTGAGCAAAACTCATTGATGGACCTCCCATATCTGGAATATTCTCAAAATCCTATATCAGTAGAGAGGGTTGAGCTAGGAGATGATATTATTGGGGTCCAAACCTTTAATCTTGCTGTATCACCATTGCTATAAGAGTAGTTTAGGTATATCAGTGAGTTTTGAG
This sequence comes from Boesenbergia rotunda, assembly GCA_024364735.1. Classification (NCBI taxonomy): domain Eukaryota; kingdom Viridiplantae; phylum Streptophyta; class Magnoliopsida; order Zingiberales; family Zingiberaceae; genus Boesenbergia; species Boesenbergia rotunda. The sequence continues at coordinate 28,342 of JAGFNQ010005093.1, forward strand.
CAAAACTCACTGATAGACCTCCCATATCTGGAATTTGAAAACCCTATATCAGTAGAGAGGGTTGAGCTAGAAGATGATATTATTGGAGTCCAAACCTCTAATCTTGCTGTATCACCATTGCTATAGGAGTAGTTTAGGTATATAAGTGAGTTCTGAGCAAAAATCATTGATGGACCTCCCATATCTGGAATTCCGAAAACCCTATATCAGTTGAAAGGTTGAGCTAGGAGATGATATTTTTGGGGTCCAAATCTCTAATCCTCCTCTATAACCATTGCAATAGGAGTAGTTTAGGTATATTAGTGAGTTTTGACCAAAATTCACTCAAAGACCTCCCATATCTGGAATTCTGAAAACCCTATATCAGTAGACAGGGTTGAGGTAGGAGATGATATTTTTGGGGTCCAAACCTCTAATCTTGCAGTATCACCACTGCTATAGGAGTAGTTTAGGTATATCAGTGAGTTTTGAGCAAAACTCACTAATGGACCTCCCATATCTGGAATTCTAAAAACCCTATATCAGTAGATAGGGTTGAGGTAGGAGATGATATTTTTGGGGTACAAACCTCTAATCTTGCTGTATCGCCATTGCTATAGGAGTAGTTTAGGTATACCAGTGAGTTTTGACCAAAATTCACTGATGGACCTCCCATATCTGGAATTCTGAAAACCCTATATCGGTAGAGAGGGTTGAGCTAGAAGATGATATTTTTGGAGTCCAAACCTCTAATCTTGCTGTATCACCATTCCTATAGGAGTAGTTTTTGTATATTAGTGTGTTTTGACCAAAACTCACTGATGGACCTCCCATATCTGGAATTTTGAAAACCCTATATTAGTAGAGAGGGTTGAGGTAGAAGATGATACTATTGCGGTCCAAACTTCTAATCTTGCTGTATCACCATTGCTATAGGAGTAGTTTAGGTATATCAGTGAGTTTTGAGCAAAACTCACTAACGGACCTCCCATATCTGGATTTCTGAAAACCCTATATAAGTAGAGAGGCTTGAGCTAGGAGATGATATTATTGGGGTCCAAACCTCTAATCTTGCTGTATCACCATTGCTATAAGAGTAGTTTAGGTATATCAGAGAGTTTTGAACAAAACTCACTAATGGACCTCCCATATCTGGAATTCTGAAAACCCTATATCAGTAGAGAGGGTTGAGCTAGGAGATGATATTTTTGGGGTCCAATCCCCTAATCTTGCTGTATCACCATTGCTATAGGAGTAGTTTAGGTATATCAGTGAGTTTTGACCATAACTCACTAATGGACCTCCCATATCTGGAATTATGAAAACTCTATATCAGTAGACAGGGTGAGGTAGGAGATGATATTTTTGGAGCCCAAACCTCTAATCCTACTGTCACCATTGCTATAGGAGTAGTTTAGGTATATCAGTGAGTTTTGATCAAAACTCACTGATGGACCTCCCATATCTGGAATTCTGAAAACCTTATATCAGTAAAGAGGGTTGAGGTAGGAGATGATATTTTTGGGGTTCAAACCTCTAATCTTGCTGTATCACCATTGCTATAGGAGTAGTTTAGGTATATTAGTGAGTTTTGACCAAAACTCACTCATGGACCTCCCATAGGAGATGATATTTTTGGGGTCCAAACCTCTAATCTTGCTGTATCACCATTGCTATAGGAGTAGTTTAGGTATATCAGTGAGTTTTGAGCAAAACTCACTGATGGACCTCCCATATCTGAAATTCTGAATCCCCTATATCAGTAGAGAGGGTTGAGCTAAGAGATAATATTTTTGGGGTCCAAACCTCTAATCTTGTTGTATCACCATTTCTATAGGAGTATTTTACGTATATCAGTGAGTTTTGAGCAAAACTCACTGATGGGCCTCCCATATCTAGAATTCTGAAAACACTATATCAGTAGAGAGGGTTGAGCTAGGAGATGATATTTTTGGGGTCCAAACCTCTAATCTTGTTGTATCACCATTGCTATAGGTGTAGTTTAGGTATATCAGTGAGTTTTGACCAAAACTCACTGATGGACCTCCCATATCTGGAATTCTGAAAACCCTATATCAGTAGAGAGGGTTAAGCTAGGAGATGATATTTTTGGTGTCCAAACCTCTAATCTTGCTGTATCACCATTGCTAAAGGATTAGAGGTTTTTAGGTATATCAGTGGGTTTTTATGTGCACACTAAGTACCAATATTTATGAGTTATGTTTTATAAACGTATCAGTTAGGACAGAATGATGGTGTCATATTTATACACCTATACAACTACAAATTTATTATCGACCAACTTAAATCAAAAGGATTTTATGGTTAATAGAGACCATGAAATTTTCCCAGTTAAGGCACACAGTGGGCCTGAAATCACTTGATTTCAGGCCGACCCTGGGCCTGAAATGGAGCTATTCAGGCCCATACTGGGCCTGAATTAAAGTGATTTTAGGCCCACCATGGGCCTGAAAAGTTTTAATTTCAGGCCCGCTGTGGGCCTGAAATGATTTATTTTAGGCCCGTCGTGGGCCTGAAATCATTTCAGGCCCGCCATGGGCCTGAAATGATTTATTTCAGACCCACCGTGGGCATAAATTCATTTTATTTCAGGCCCACCGTGGGCCTGAATTCATTTTATTTCAGGCCCACCGTGGGCCTGAAAAGTTAAGTTCATTCTCACCTTAGTCATTAAATAAAATAATGATTTATAGAATAATATTCTATATTTATCTACTAGATGTGACCAAATCCTGTAATTTTATTTAATTATTAATTTTTACAATTTGAATCAAGTTTTTTTAATTTTAAATAGAGATAATCCATCTTACTAAGTAAATACAGAATGCATGCCAAATTTCAATTCCTTCGAGACCATTAAGTCATATTTTCAAATTATGTATCATAAACCCACTGATGGACCTTCTATACTTGGATATATATCAGTAGTTAGAGTTAACCAAAGAGATGTTATTTCTGGTGTGCAAACTTAGTCCAAATCATTATGAGATATGTTTTCTTACCTTATCAGTTGGTACACAACATTGCAGCAACTCGATGTGAATCAACATCACACAATTGTTTTGTTTTTCTGGACAATAAATTATATTCATACAAATGACACAATTTCTATACAAATGGAGCTAAATCACCAGCAAAGGATGTTTTTTTGTAACATTACTTCAAGAGATTGACAGTCTTATGTTTTACAATACATGTCTCCCATAATATTTACTGTCAGATCAAATCTCATTTTCGTCATATCTCCTTATTTGAAATCCATCTTCTCGTTTAAAATCCATCTTCTCATCGTATAGTAGACATCGGACGTATTGCATAACAAAGAAGGCACAGTCCACGCTGAAAATAACAAACAATATTTCTGATGTCAATAAGTGGAGTAATAAAATACTTTCATGATTTTAAAATTTTGAAACTCTTCCTCACTTACTTACCTATGTTCTTGTTGGGGACATTTTTGTATGACGGAGGGCCATTTGTCCAAGGGATGATGACTTTGTAGTTATGGATAAATAGCTGTAAGTTCCTCGCGAGTATATTGTTTAAGTTCTTTTACCTGTCAAATATATCATGAATTTCAATGACATTTTTTATCAAATGATGAACATATATATGAATAAAGGTAGGTAGCTCACCGCTAAGTCAAAATCATGCTTATATTTACGGCCACTAGCAAGAGAATTTAAATGATTGAAAGTCATTGCTTCTGTATCCACCGCCAACAAGTGAAAGTGTGTATTATCAATACACACAAAGGTATTAAAATATATCTAAACCCTTGTTCTATCATATCAGTCATCATCACTTGTTGCAGGGAAAACTTTCTTGACAATCCTATTGAAGCCTAAAAAGTTGCAAAATCAAAATTATTAATAATCACATCATAATAGTAGGTCTTCTACAATCTATTAATTCATACTAATTTACATCACTTACTGTGAAGAAGGTTGAACAATATATTGATTTGTTGTATGACCTACCATATGTGGATGCTCCCCTAAATATAATTTTACAGAAGGCATCAATGACCTCGCCTTTTGTAAAAATCTCTCCATTGAGGATTTATAAGAATGAATGTAATTTCATAGCAAAGGGTGCATCCTCCCAGATAAATTCATTAACCAACCTGCCAAGTTAATTGATAAGATTATATATTAAAGCCCCAAATATATTTACTAAACTATGTTTCATAACTTACTTTAGGTTCTCTAATTTATTTATCAGGTAGGCCACTTCTTTATCTTGAGTTTTCTTCTTCGACTTCATAAAATGCTTCTTCATAAACTGCATCGATACAATTTAGACCAAACTAATTAATGACCAAAATTCAATAAATTTGACGTAATTTATATGAAAATAACTCACATACATCAATGTCTTGTTGCCTCATTTTGTATAGTTCGGAGGTCCTTTTTTCCTCCTCTATATCTTATTCAGACATGACTTCCATTACAGTAATGGTTTCTCTTGCTTCATCCATATCCTCCTGACTACGTTTTCTTTTTCCCTTATCCATGACATTTGATATTTATTCCTTTCTCCTCTTCTCCTTATGTAATAGCTGGTGTCATACTAGACTCTCAATTGGAGTATCCCTGTAATCATACCGAGTTCGGTCACGTCCTCTCCTTGTTCTACAAGATACTGGATCAGAAAGAGGACTGCCTACAGGATAGCTTTCTTGACCCACCATCCCCTTTTTTCAATAATTGAAATTAATTCCTTAACCCTTTCATGCAAACATATATTCTCCTCTGTTAGATCCTTGATTAGGGTGTCTTTAAGAATGCATTCTCCACATGGCCTTACATCTTCTGTGTCATGTCCTTCTGATGTCTCCATTGCCCGTGGAATGGCATCCCCAATCTCAAGGTTATCAAATAATGTGTTTTCATGTAGGTTAGGAATTATTTCAACAATCACCTGCCAATTAACAAGTACACAAATTTTACTGCCTCTATATCAAACTAACATAGATCACAGTTTAAAATAATTACCTCTTCGGACCTGATTTGGTTGACAAGGTCCCTCACCCTACTAATATGTGAAAGAATATTCCTCCACTTATTTATTCGGGGTCCTTCAACATTGTATGGTTTTTGAATGGGTACATGCTCTAAAAACCATGCTTACACAAAGTTTTCCAGACAATTACATTAATGACAGCAAAATATTATATAATATAATTTAGATAAATTCTACTCACTGCCAAAAGCCCAGCAAATCCCTTTACGTAAGGGAGGTTGGTGGTCCTCTGGTTTCCCTGAGTTGATGAAAATAATTCCCCAATCTTAGGTAATTAGGGAGACAAAAATTTATGGATAGCTTCCACCCAGTTGAATCTACCAAGATTGTCATAATTATCTACTATATCTACAAGCCCTAGAGGGACCTTATATGTACTAGACGAAAATAAAACACAAACAAATATATACAAAATATATAATTTACAAACTAATAACACATCATCCTCTGATTCAATACTTTTAGAATAATGTTTAAGTAAGTTCTCAATTCTTGTTCTGGTAGGTTGTTTTTCTTTTGAGAAGTAAGTACGATAGAGGTCGCCCGATGCTTTAGTTGAATTAATAGGGATCGAAACTCCACGGTCCACTATACCCAGTAACAAAGCAACATCTCGTCTAGTGAATGCAACCGGTACACCTGAAACAATTAAAATATTTAGTTATCATCAACAATATAGGCTTCAACTTATTTCACTTTGGGCCTGAGCCCAACGTGGGCCTGAAAAGAATTCATTTCAGGCCTACCAAGGGCCTGAAGTATATTCACTTCAGGCCCTCGGTAGGCCTGAAATAAAATCATTTCAGGCCTACCGAGGGCCTGAAGTGAATTTCACCTGAAATCCACTCATTTAAATTGATCAAATATCAATCATTTAAGGCCAACTATATCCAAGTTTTATCTTACTATAGATATTGTTTATAATTCATAATTAAAACTATTACCTGAGAATTTAAAAACTTGCGATGTTGAATTTCAACTTTCAAATATATTAACCAAAATTCCCAGAATATGCTGCAATTCTTCTATGTCCAAGAAAATACTGAAGGACGACTCTTTGATCTTCGCAATGTGTCAATCATTTAAAATTTCAAATGCTTCAACAAAATGTTTAAAGTGGCCTAAAATACTGCACCAATGTAATTTTTTCCCAAACTCATCTGAACCCTACAGTTTTTATACATTACAAATTTATTCAGCAAAAATAAGTATAAACATTTTCACAAACTATGTTGTTCTTACCTAAGCCTATTGCTAACATACCTTGGTCATTAATGCCAATGAAGAAGACGATGAACCACCCACAAATCTTTTTCCTCCCATTATCATAAAAATCAACCCTGCAGAAACCCTAAATCCTACTTTGATAGTGCCGAGCAGTCTGGACTTCAACGTTAACACTTAAAGCCGCCTCAGGATCACACACTAACACTTTCGATACTTGCCTAGGTTTTGGTTGCCCGGAGGGATTTGAGGGATCATCTTGCGACTAAAGCACAAAGAACAACTAGGGCATGCACAATGTCCTCCTTCGACAATAGCATTTACATTGTTGCACTGAGAGAGAATGGACAAAAATTCTAAACCCTGGCCATCCGAACCACAAATTCTTATTTTACTGCAAAAGTGGTTCGGATGTCTCGAAATTGTGATCGAAAAATGTATTTTATGGCGGGAGGGGTATATTAGGAAGTTCACTTTAAACCGTGGGCCCTTTAGTAAAATAGAAACTATGGTACGTCCTTTGGTAATTTCCAATTGTTACGTACGCCCTTTTGTAAATTGTCGAAAAAAAAACATATTCAGTGTTCCCTTTCTTCACCACCACGATTATATTTATTTTTCTTATAAGAAAAAAAACAGTCTAATTACGTTGAATCAATTTGTTTATTGTTTTTTACATCATTAATGATTGATATATGAATTATCAAGTTAACGCAATACATCCCTAACTAATACAATCACGCAATCTCGAGATGACAAAAGACGATTTGTTCTTCTCAGTAACCTATATAGAGCATTCAATTTAGATTGGACTCATCGGGTTTGGCTATCCTGTCAAGCAATTTAAGCGGGTTGAGTTGAAATTTTAGCAACTTAAGTCTGCTGCGGGCCAACTCGCCTAGGCTCATGTCCTGCACGGGTCAGCCCGCGATGAACTTGGGTTGGCTGGCGAGTTAAGAACTATATGTTAGTTAAGTTTTATGTCAATTTATTATTTTTCTTTGTTATAATTTTGAAATAAAAAATAATACTTTTCATCGAACATGAATACATATTTGTATTCATTTATATTTAAAATATATATTTCTTAATACATAAGATTGATGAAACCATTTCAAAGTAAAATATTGAATATTCGATATTTTTTTTTTAATTTTTGATGAGTCTAGGAGTTGACCTGTTTAACCCTTGACCCGTCTTGGATTGGGTTAGAGATTTCCTAACCTGCCAAGATGACGGGTCGGCTCGCTCCGCTCCGTCAAATGGCCGACCCGCCCAGCCACGGGCTGATCCGTTTGACAACTCTACCCCCGCTAACTCGTTCAAACACCAATACGGAGGAGATAAATCATGTGGACTACTAGCCTGGATGTTGTAACTAACACGTGAAGAAGACGAGTACACTAGCTTTGTCAAATTTTAACTCATAGCTAGATCTTAATATGATAACACACATATTAACTATCAATCTATCTTGTGACGACATTCAATCACGCATTCTCGATAATTATGCTCTTTGTCGTTTTGGTATACTCTATGCATACTCATTCTATTTGTCTTCCATAGTTATAAATTAGTATGCAGGGAGGTAAATCACGGATTATCAGTAGCCC
>JAGFNQ010005093.1:37488-51646 GCA_024364735.1 Boesenbergia rotunda
TATATATATATATATATATATATATATATATATATATATATATATATATATATATATATATATATATATATATATATAACACATCAGCAGCGACTTCCGGTTCAACTAGGACTGTAAATGAATCAAGTCGCTTGTGAATTATTCGGAGCTCGATTCAATAGAAATCGTTCGAGCTCGTTTAATATAGATCATTAATATTAACGAACCAAACTCAAACTCAGCAGTATTCGGCTCGTTAGCTCATGAACAAGCTCGTTAATAAGCTCGTGAGCTAGTTCGTAAAATATAAAATTAATATTTAATATTAAATATATAATTTTGACACTTTTATATTTAATAAATATAAAATATCTAATAAAGCTCATTTGTATGAATAAAATCATAGATTTTAGTAAATATTTTATATTTTTTAGAATATATATATAATTTATTTTTTCTATAAATTGATAAATAATTTAATTAATAATTTATATTTGGTAAGTTCGTTTAGGGCTCGATTAGGCTCGAATATGCTCGCGAGCCATCACTATATTCGATAAATTAAGCTTGAGCTCGGTTCGATGATAAACGAACCAAACTCAAACTCTCAGATATTCGATTCGGCTCGATTCGATTACAGCCCTAGGTTCAACCCTGCTTCCAATTTTCCAACGTTTATGACGTGAAGGAGGAGGAATCGAATTATTATTATTATTAGGAAGATGCCTTCCCTAGTTCAAAGAAAAATGTGAATCATTATTAATACTACAACAATTCAATTGGAATATACAATAACTACGTGCATTGTTTTCATGGCGTCACGTATTTTGGTGGAAAACAAAAAAAATAAGAAGCTGAGATAAGGGAGTGGGTGTCACTCCTTAGAAAACTTGGTATTTGTATTTTTATATATGTGCATTCAATTCCTAATTCCCAATGTATTCTAGTGATATTGATGATTAGGTACGTGAGGATTCGTGTTTTCGAAGGAACTTATTCAAGCACACAGTGTCATGGACATTATAAATTAAGGATTTTTCACAATTAATTAATTAATTAATTAATTAAGAGCATCACGCAAGTGCAATTAGACGATAACGACCACCTATGGAATTTCATTGGCAGAGCAAAGCATAAAGAAATCATTGAGACTAATGAGCAATTAACTCTGATGGTGAAATGAGTAAGTTTTTGTAATGTCAGACTATGAGGCAAGGGTTGCTGGGGAAAAACCTTTGGGGGCAAGAGCATGAGATAAGAACTTTGAACAATGCATTTCTTTTCTTTTTACTTTTTCTAACCATGGCATATGATAATTTCTTGGTTGGGATAAGGCTTTTCTTCTAAAAATCAAGCTTAATATAATATTTTTTTGGTAATTATAAGGACTTGGGATAAGCTTTTTCTTTTATGATCAAGCTAAGGTTCAAATAAGACCTCCCCTCACAGACCTTCAAGGTCAAGATCAAACCCTCCAAGGTAAAAGGAAAACCCTCCAAGGTGAAACACAATTATGATTTTAAAGGTAAAATTATTATGATTTAAAAACATTTAAGGGAACGAATAAAAGGAATAAAGTTGAAATAATTCCAACATAGACGGATATTCTAAGTTATCTTCCGAATTTATCTGAAATCAAAATTTGATCGGGTAGATCATGAATTTTAAGTAATTCCAATCGACCCAAGTTTGATCGGGTAGATCATGGAATAAAGTTTAAATAAATCCAATTGACCCAAGTTTGATCGGGTAAATCATGGATTTTAATATGTGTGTCAATATGATTAAGTTATGTTTCCATATTTGTTTGATGTGTGTATTTGAGTTTTGCAGGACTTGGTGAACGACACATGAGGATAACGGAGTGTGCACATCCGAGGGATGAGAGCCAAAGGAAGAGGACTTCATAGGGCGAGCCGAGGAAGTAGACTTCAAAGACATATGCTAAAGATGACATAGAGACAAGCCGCGGGCTTGTGTGCGCATCTGAGGGACGAGAGCCGAAGGAAGAGAACTTCAAGGGGCAAGCCGAGGAAGTGGATTTCAAGCCATATGCAAAGGATGGACTCCGAAGAGGTTGAAAGTGAGCTTGTAAGCAGGGCAGTCAACTGACAAGGGAAGCAGTTGACTGGCATCGCTAAGAGTGAACAGTAGCAGTCGACTGGTAAGGAAACCAGTCGACTGATCTTTCTGTAAGGTCGAACAACATGTAGCAGTCGACTGGTCTATTTGAAATCTAGTCATTAGACTAGCCGTTGGCCGGACACCAATCGACTAGTCCTGGGGGCAGTCGACTGGTATTGGGTCTGAGTTGTTTTGTTAACAACTCTCTCCTCTATTTAAAGAGGAGCATGAGGCTAGCAAAGGGTTACGTTTTCTATTGTGAAATCCTTGCTCAAGTGTTCAAGTACTCAAACTCCAAGTCTTCTCTCTTCCTCCTAAATCTTAGCTTTCATCTTGTAAAGAAGAAGAGGATTTGTGAGATATTGTTATCCGTCGAGAAGGAGAAAGTATTAGCCGGAGATTGCCGGGGAGTGATCCACCGAAGGATCAAGGGTTCGTCCACCTCAAGGGCACGGCATGGAATAGAAGCAAGCAATCTTCGAACCACGTAAACGGTAAAGTGTTAGCATTGTTCTAATTGGTAGTTTGAGTTTTCGCTTGCGCTTACAATTATAGGAAGAAAGTGAATTGGATGAAAAACTATTCACCCCCTCTAGCCGGTCCATCGGTCCTATCAATTGGTATCAGAGCACGAGGTCGCCTTCGATGGACTAACCGCCAAGAAGAGCATATTCATCAAAATGGCCGGCTTGCACATCCAACCGCCAAAATTCGAAGGAGAATTCACTTGGTGGGAAAAAAAGATGGAGGTATTCTTCAATACTGATTTTGATATTATGTTGAATATGGAAAAAGATTTTAAAGTGCCTACGGATCAAGAGAACAAACTACTTAAAAAGATAAAATGGAGCAAGAAGCAAAGAGATGAGTATCTAACAAATTCAAAAGTCTTGCATTATCTACTAAGTGTGCTTCCTTAATAAGAAGTAATAAGAATTGGGAGCTACTCAAGTGTCAAGGATTTGTAGGATAAGCTAGTAGAGCTTCATGAAGGTACTTCGAAGGCAAAATTGACAAAGAGAGACCTTCTTCGATCTTAACTCAACAACATTAAGCTTGATAAAGGGGAGAAGGTATCAGATTTGCATGCTAGAATTAAAGAAATTCTTAATGCACTAACAAGTGTAGGTGAGCAACTTTCCAACCTAGACATATTGATGAAAGCCATCAATGTCTTCCCAAGAACATCAAATTGGAACTCAATGGTGGACTCATATGTTGGTGCAGGCAGCACCTAAGTCGAACCTGGGTTTTGATATTGGCAAAGGGTTCAAAAGTTAAGTATTGTTTGTGTTCTAATGTGTTCATTAAGTGTGCAGAAAGAAGTCCTGGCAAAGGGCTGCTGGGCACCTAGCGAAGGGCTGCCAGGAGTCTAAGACTTGGCGAAGGACTGCTAGGCACCTGGCGAAGGGCTGCGGGGAATCTAAGACCTGGCGAAGGACTGCTAGGCACCTGGCGAAGGGCTGCTGGGAATCTAAGACCTAGCAAAGGACTTCTAGGCACCGGCGAAGGACTTCTTGGTACCGAAGACCTGGCGAAGGGCTGCTAGGCACCTGGCGAAGGACTGCTGGGAAAAAGTCCAACCGGAGGAGCCGGTTGGCAAAAGGTAAACTCTCCTGAGAGGAGTAGGTGAGGACGCGTTCCCCATCGAGGGAACAGTAGGTGTCGGTTCGACCTAGGGTTCCATTTGGGAGACCCAAAGTCAGAACCAAGACATCTACGACTGTAAGAATTTTCTAATACTCTTGCTGTTGTGTTGTTTTGGACTAACCTTGGATGCAGGATCGAAGGAATGTGTTTCTGCAGCTCAGAACGCCCCAAAGGAGAGGGGTAGGCAGCTGGGCAGGGCGCCCCCGTCAAACTCCGAGCCCGATCCTAGAGGGATAAGGGCTGACCGAGTTCCGGATAGGGGTTTACGGATCAAGAGGCACGTTGAGGGCGCCCCCAACGTCCAGGGCGCCCCCAAGTGCACTATAAAAGGGGTTCGACCCCCAAGGCTTCAGAACACACTTTTCTAACGCCACAACGCTCTTCGCTCAAGCGCTCTGCTCCGAAAACTTCTGATCTCGAGGTTCTAGTGCCGACGACGACCCTACGCACTGAAGTACGATCCACACCGGACGTCGATAATGAAGAGTTAAATTATTCCTTTTACTGCAATACTACTGTACAATTCTCTGTAAAACGTTGCGCATTATAGAATTGCCCGCAATAAATGGTCAAGGACCGTGGGCCTTGGAGTAGGAGCCGACCGCGACTCCGAACCAAGTAAAAATAATTGTGTTCTGTGTGTTTTTGTCTTAACTTTCCGTTACGCATTCTCTTTTCTAATCCGAAACATTTTCACGATATTCACCCCCTGTAACGACCCGAAAAATTTTCTTAATTTTTCTTTAAAATATTAATCATGTCTAGATAATTTTTCGAGGGACGTAGAGATATTGGTACGAACCTTAGGCTAGAAATCCATGATTTTCTCATTTAAATTGAGAAACTAAGTACTAACGGGCCTTATATGGGCTTTTCAGTACCATGGTTATTGGTAGATTTTGGGCAAAATTTAATATAAATATAAATGGATTTTTATTAGGAATATTAGCATGATTATGGGTGAATTTTAGGGGAATTTTCGGAAATAATGGAAAAATAAATAAAAATAAAGTGCATGCACCAAGGATTGAACCTTAGACCTCTTGTACTACCATGCATGCACTAACCAATTCACCTAGCAAGGGAGTGCTATAAGGGAATGGAGTGGATTTTTGTTAAGGCTAAAGGAAATGAAGAGTCACATGAGAGAAGGCATCATGTCTCTTCACTTACCCCTCTTCATGGTGTTTAAATGAGAAGTAACTTAACAATTAAGATTCATTCTCTTCTCTTCATCCACCAAGCCACTTCTCTTCTTCCTCTTTCCCTTCTAGCCGAAACCTATAGGAAGGTTTTTTCCTTGGGAAAAGCTCACAAGAAGGCCTCCCCTTCCAAGATCCAAGGTTCTTGTTCAAGGTTTCAAAGGTTAGAGGTGGTCAAAAGGCAACAAGGTCTTCATCCTTCTCCCCAAATCTAAGGTCTAAAAACCAAGATAATCTAAGGTAAGACTCCCTCACCTGTGGTATAATAGCTCTCTTTGATGTTTAATATAATATGAAGTTTGGTTTGGATTTGATGTTGAGAAAACCATGATTTAGACCCCTATGACTTTCGGCCACCATGGTTTTTGGGTGCAAGATGATGTTAAAAATCCCACTCATGCTTTCTAATGTTTTCCCATGATGAATATAGGTTAAAAATATGATTTGGAGAATTTTGGAGTACCCTAGTACCCTTTAGGGTTCGGCCAACACCATGAATCCATGGTTAGGGTTGGATCTAAACCTTCAAGTAGGTATCTTGTGTATCTTCATGATACAAAAGAGGTTGAGGGTGATTTATGTGAATTTTCACAAGGCTTTGTAACCCTAAAGGTTTCGGCCAAGAAGGGTTCTAGGGCAAGGAGTTAGGGTTTGCTTCAAGTATGGGTTCCAAGGGCCCTTATGGTATGGTATGGTTGGTGTAATGTTTGATTGGGAATTTTATGGAATTTTTCCATGCACCCATGACCTTGTAAGGTTTCGGCCAACCCTAAGAAGTAGGGCTAAAGGTTAGGGTTAACCCTAATCATGAGCTCTAATGGCTCCCTATGGCCTTATAGGTAATGTATGGTTGTTTCTTTACCTTATGCTACCTTACATGTCATTTGAATGATGGAACCCTTCCTTGCATGTTTTGGCCAAGCAATGTAAATAGGGTTTAGGTGGAGTTAGGGTTTGAAGAATGATGGTTTATGGCTCATTATAATGTATATATATAGGTTAAAGCATGTGGTAGAAATTATGTACCTATAACCCTAATCTTCAGTACTATGTTTCATGTCGTATGTTCATGTTAGATGCCATGCTTAATAGGGTCTATTCATAAATGTCCTATGTTCTATGCCATGCACTTGGATAGTATGTAGCATGTTTAGAGAAGTTCTACCTATGCATGCTTGTGATGGATACCATGCTTCTGTATGAAATGCAATGCTTACCTTATGTATCATGATCATGCAAACTCTATGGATTAGGATAATAGTTTATGTAAACATGTCATGTTTAATGAATATAAGACAATACTTACCTTATATGCCATGATCATGCAAGCACTATGAACAAGAATGATGTTTTATGTAAGCATGTTATGTTTATGAATGAAGTTAATGCAAGCACTATAAACAAGAATGATGTTTTATGTAAGCATGACATGTTTTATGAATAAAGATGTGTGCCATGTTTTATGAATGAAGATAATGCTCATGCCTTTAAGGCATCATGATGCTATGCACTAAGTATGAACAATGAAAGGACAAGTATGCTTTATGTCATGCTTCATGTAACAAAGCTATGTTATGTCTAAGTATGCTACGAATGTTCTATGAATGATAAAGCATGTGAAGTATTTTACTTTATGAATGAGCTTGTACCGGACCGAAGTATGGGTCCAAGGGATGGGCACCTTAAGAACGCCCCGATTTTGGACTACCGACTATGCTGTCCACAGTTCTGGCACTACCGAAGCTGTCCAACAGGGATGGGCATCTTAAGAACGTCCCGGTTCTGGGACTACCGACTATGCTGTCCTTACCCTAGTAGGTCGAGACTAGCTACCTCATATTTACTTAGGGATGCGCGCACATGATGTATGTATGTGGTACAAGCCGGGGACCCCAATGATGTGATGTTATGTTTAAGTATGTAAAAGTATAATTTTTAAAGCTAAGCATCCTTATGTATATGCATTCGACTCATGCATTCATTCATGTTATGCATTATGCCATGATAATAATGTTTTATGCTTAGGTGCCATGTTAAGTATAATGATGTTTATGTTTATTCCATGTATCATACTATGTTAGGTTTATGTATGTTTATGTTTATGCCATGTATCATGCCATGTTAAGTATAATTATGTTTATGTTTATGCCATGTATCATGCTATGTTAAGTTTATGTATGTTTATATTTACGCCATGTATCATGTCATGTTAAGTATAATTATGTTTATGTTTATGCCATGTATCATGCTATGTTAGGTTTATGTATGTTTATGTTTATGTCATGTATCATGCCATGTTAAGTATAATTATGTTTATGTTTATGCCATGTATCATGCTATGTTAAGTTTATGTATGTTTATATTTACGCCATGTATCATGTCATGTTAAGTATAATTATGTTTATGTTTATGCCATGTATCATGATATGTTAAGTTTAGGGATGTTTATGTTATGCCATGTATCATGCCATGTTATGTTTATTTATGTTTATGTTCATACCATGTGTTATGCCATGTTAAGTGTATTTTATGTTCATGCACTATGTGAGAACTATGTCATGCTAAATGATTTTAGATGCTTATGTCCTATGTAGAGCACCAAGTTATGTTAATGTTTCATGTGCTTATGATTAAGTGATGAAGGGATTTAGTGAGTAGGAAAGAGTCTTACTAAGCCTATGTGCTTATAGTTTTATTTTCCTTATATCGCAAATCACGCAGGGGGATAATAAGGAAGCAGCAGGAGGGCAAGAATATATGTGTGGTAGTGACTTGGTCAAGAAACAATAAATTATGAGTCTTATGCTAAACTTTACATTTGCTACTTATGTGCTCAAAGGATGACTTATGTGACTTCATGATATGATGCTAAGTATGAAGTTAATATGCTAAGTTCCCATGCCATTATGTTAGAAATGGTAGTTAGGTGCATGTGTAAGTTTAAAGATATTCCGCTGCATTACGATGTTCACATGCCTCTATGTATGTTAACGTAACGCCGCTTTGGGAAAAGGGAAAAAAACCGACGTTACACCCCCCCTCTATCGTGTTTTCTTGATCCAACAAGTGGTATCAGAGCGGGGAAGCTCAAATTTGGCGCAACCACCAATTTGAGAGTTTTTCGAATTTTTTTTGCGAAATAATCTTTTATTTTTATTTTTTTCGATCAAATTTTTATCGTTAATCGAGTTTGGCAACACCATTCGATAACTTTTTTTCTTCCCGCACTGCTAATCCAAGACCAAGTCTTGGGACGTGTTTTTTCTCTCTCTCTTTTCAGTAAAATTCTAAATGGCCATGCAAGAGGGCTTCAGTACCGCCAGACCACCACTCTTCAATGGGAAAGATTTCACCTACTAGAAGAGTCGGATGGAGGTCCACCTGAAAACTCAGGTGGACATGTGGATAATAATCCAGTCTGGTCTGGAAATCCCTAAAAATGCTGACGGAGTGCCACAATCCTACACTGGATGGGATACCGCCTTAAAAAGAAAAATTAAAGCTGATGCTAAAGCAACCCAAACACTCCAATGCGGCCTAACCAAAGAAGAGATGAACCAGGTGGGTCCATTTAACAGTGCAAAGGAACTCTGGGGTAAGCTAATTGAGTTGCACGAAGGAACCTCTGACACCCGAATCAGCAAGAGGGACCTACTACTGAACAAGCTGTATACAATCAAGATGAACGACAGTGAATCTGCAGCTCAGCTCCACGCCAGAATTCAGGAGCTAATGAACAGTCTACACACAATCGGTCACAAGGTAGAAAACCGTGACCTGATCAGGTATGCTCTTAACGCTTTCCCGAGAAACACTTTGTGGGCATCTATGGTAGATGCGTACAAAGTTTCAAGGGATTTATCTAAAATTAAATTAGATGAGTTGTTTTCTGAACTACAATTACATGAGCAGACTAACTGCACCCTGGCCGAGAAAGACATCACTTTTGTTGCAGGTAAAACTGGAAAAATGACCAAGAAAAAGCCTCAACCTGCACCCGAGTCTGATTCAGACTCAGACTCAGACTCAGAAGACAACGAAGGAAATCGACCCAAACTAGTCGGCTAGCCCGGGACTACTACAAGGAACTGAAAAACCAAACTAACAGAAGGAAAGCCAGCCGAAGAAAGGAAGAACCAGCTGATCCTTCAAACGAAAATAACAAACCAAACGTGACCTGTTACGAATACAAAAGAAGGGTCACTACAAGAACGAATGCCCTAATCTGAAGGAAGCCAAGAAAACAAGAAGGAAGAAGGCCCTTCAAGCAACGTGGGACGAGTCTTCCTCTGAAGAAGAAGACGAGGCCCCACAGTCGAATCTGCTCGCTCTGACTGCATCGGAAGAAATCGAGACCGAGTCAGAATCGGAATCGAACGACGGCAAACTCACATTTTCAGAGGACGGCGAAATCACTATAAGTGGGTTTTCTAAAAGTCAATTATTCGAATTAATTGCGTATCTTTCTCGTGACTTGGTGAAAGCTAAAATCCGAGTCGAGTCCCTCCGACAGGAAGTAAAACTCCTGAAAGAGGGAGCTGACTCTAGATCCTCAACTGAGAAGGTTCAAGAAGGAACCTCTACTCAAGTTGAAAAACTTGAGAAAGAGAACTCCTCCTTGAAAACTCAAGTCAAGGACCTTAGAGCAGCCTTAGAACGATTCACTTCTGGTTCCAAGGGTCTTGACATGATCCTTAGAAAATAGAAGTCGGTTCTAAATCGATCCAGGTTAGGCTAACGAACCAAATCTAGACAAAGATCATACTATGCTGTACTGAATCAGTCTAGACCTAAAATTCAGGCATGGGTACCCAAACTATGCCTGAACAAATAAACTGGATCAAATCAGTATTTGATCCCCAAGGATAAGATTCACATCTTGCCAAACCATTATCGTGGCTTTAGTCCAGGGGAAGCCAATTTAAAACAATTTTTATAATTAAATAAATTCTTTTTCTTATCATAAAATTGCATGATTGCTTGTTTATTTATTTTATATAATTTATCATGCTTAGACTTAGGACTGGTTAGAGTAAGGACTGAACCAATTAACTGAAATTTGAACAACCAAGTATTGGGTGGCGGTGAGATGATAGTACGTTAGGGAAGCCTCTTCTAATAAGGTCAAGTATACACTACTTGGTCTCTTTAGACTGGTGAAACTAGCTGAAGCTACCGATCCAAGACCCAAACTAGTTAGACCAGAATTTTTTAAAAAATAAGTTTGAAAATGAAATTTTATTAAAAGGCTTTGTCAAGGAAAGGGTTGATGATCCAATAAGGCTACGGCCAAAGAAGGTCTAGTGCCTCGGCAAGACCTGGAAGCCAATTCTTGAAATTCAAATTCAAAATATTCTTTGTCAAATTCGAATCTAACACAAATTTTCATTTAATTGTAGATTCAAACACTCCTTTTCAAAATAAATTCAAAACAAATTGCTTTCAAAATTAATTCAATTTTTTCCAAAATAACTTCTTATTTCTACGAAAACCTGTCTCACAAAAACCTATAAGACTAACGTGATTGACAACTCTAGACTGAGTGAGATGGCTAGATAAACTTTGAAGGATCGTCTAAGCGTGCAGAGGGGGGGGGGTGAATGCACTTTTTCGGATCGTTCCGATCTCTACAGAGTTGTTAGCGTAGCAGAAATAATATGTAAAAGAAATAAACAATGCTAACACTTATCAGTTACTTGGTATCCACCCAGATGGGTGACTAGTCCAAGGATCCACGCCGCGAGCACCACTTTTCACTATCGAAAAGTCTCCTTGAGGTGGAGAAACCTTTACAGCAAAATCTTCCTCTTTACATATGCAGAAATATGATGGAGGAAGCAAAAATCACTCTACAATTTGGCAGCACTTCGTTACTGTACGGAACCGTACATGCATGTGTAATGAGGAGCTCGTTTTATAGGTGAAAAGGACAGATTCGCTATCTGTCCAGCTCCGCACCAGTCGACTACCCCGAGGGCAGTCGACTGGCCCAGCAATAAATGCTGGCCAACGGCTAGCAAACAGCTAGCCAACGGCTAGTTTTGGGGTATACCAGTCGACTGCCCCAAGGCCAGTCGGCTGGTCCGAAGCTGCGAGCTTTCTATGGGTTTTGGCAGTCGACTGCCCTGCCTCCCAGCTCAGCTCCAGCCACTCCGGACCTTTTCCTTCGCGTGTGCCTTCAGGTCTGCTCCCTTGGTTCGCCCCTTGAAGTCCTCTTCCTCTGGCTATCGTCCCTCGGATGCGCACGCAAGCCTTCCCTTGGCTTGCCTCCATGCCACCCTTCACGTGTGCCCTTGAAGTCCACTTCTCGGCTTGCCCTTGGAGCTCTCCTCCCTCGGCTCTCGTCCCTCGGATATGTCCACTAAGTGTGATTCTCCAAGTCCTGCAAACTCAATCACACATATCAAATACAACATAACACTCTAACTTTAAACATATTCGCCCACACATCAAAACCCTGATCTTCCAATCATTTAAGGGCCGATTGCCTCAACAATCTCCCCCTTTTTGATGCATGACAATATGTTTAAGTTAGAGATAAATAGCAGTAGCAAAAGCAACAACAATAGATAACAATTGAAAAAGTATAAGACATAGTAACCCTAAGAGGCAACCTCCCTCTTAATCTATGTCTTCTCCCATTTTCAATTCTAATCTAAATCCAAGTTAAGTTTCCACTTAACAACAACAATGTTAAAATATAAGACATATCATAACCTAAGAGGTACCTCCCCCTTAATTCATGTCTTCTCTATTTTGACATTCAAATTCTAAGTTAGAAAGAAACCTTAAACCATCCATTTCAAGTTAAAATTCTAACTTAAATCACCCATTCTTCCTCTTTGACACTATCAAAAAGATTGTCTCAAGTAACCCAAACCTATGGCATCAAATGTGAGAATAATTTATTTCTGAAATTTCTCATAGCAGCTGAAAATAGCTGTGCCAGTCGACTGCCTATGGGCAGTCGACTGATACGCCATCAGTCTGAAATTTCAGCTTTTCTGTCGAATTTCAGAAACTCCCAGAAAATTCCAGAAAATTCCAAAAATTGTAAAATTTTGCATACATGTTTGAAATGTTATACTCTATCAGGGAAAAATATTAAACCATATAAAATTCAAACATGCATGACTTTTGATAAAAATCCAAAAGTTTTGAAAACAACTACATTTTGTATCAAACTTTGAAACCAATTTTGCAAATATATGACTTTTAAAAGCATGGCACAGTATGTAGAACATAAAATGGTTTTCAAAGTTTTAAAATGTCCAACTATGATTTTTAGTAAGGTGTCTATTGATTAAACACTTGTCTCCCCCATAGTTGGTCTAGTTTTGATATTTTGATACTTTTAATGGTTCAACAATGTGCCACAAGCACAAGTGAGCCAAATATATCACCCTAATGAATCAAGCACCCTTTTTCAAACCTAATGTCTCCAAGTTCATCCTATACTTCCACAAAACACATTCCAAGGCCTCTTCTTAAGGATGTAAACTCCGATTCGGGAAGAGGCTTGGTAAAAATGTCGGCTAGGTTCGACTTTGATTCAACATAGTGTAGTTCTATGTCTCCCCTTGCCACATGGTCTCTAATGAAGTGATGTTTCACTTCAATATGTTTTGTCCTAGAATGGTGAACCAGATTTTTAGTTAAATTGATTGTGCTTACATTATCATACAAGACTTTGACCTTAGTGTAATGTAGCTCATAATCTTCTAGGGTGTGCATGATCCAAAGGAGTTGGGAAACACATCCACCCATTGCCACATATTCTGCTTCCGTTGTTGATAGGGCAACACATGGTTGTTTCCTACTACTCCAACTAACTAAAGAAGATCCAAGGAATTGACACCCTCCACTTGTACTCTTCCTATCTAGCTTACATCCCGCATAGTCTGAATCGGTGTATCCAATTAGATCAACACTAGGGGTTCTAGGATACCAAAGTCCGACATTGAGGGTACCTTTCACATACCTTAGGATCCTCTTGACTACTACCAGATGGGACTCTTTGGTACAAGATTGGTACCTTGCACACATACCTACCGCAAAAAGTATGTCGGGTCTACTAGCGGTTAGGTATAGGAGGCTACCAATCATGCTCCTATATTGTTTAGGGTCTACCATTTTCCCTTCAATGTCACTATCCATTTTCACATTAGTTCCTATGGGTGTAGATGCTTCCTTAGCATTTTCTAAACCAAATTTTTTTAACATCTCCTTAGCATATTTGGATTGAAATACATGTGTACCTTCATTAGTTTGCTTAACTTGAAGGCCTAAGAAAAAGGTTAACTCTCCTACAAGACTCATCTCAAATTCATCTTCCATGCACTTGATGAATTCTTGTAGGAAGTCATTATTTGTTGACCCAAAAATGATATCGTCTACATAGACTTGGGCAACAAATATATCCTTATCCTTAGATTTTAGGAACAATGTAGGGTCAATTGTTCCTCTCCTAAACCCCTTAGACACTAGAAATGAGGAAAGCCTCTCATACCAAGCCCGGGGAGCTTGTTTCAATCCATATAAGGCTTTCCTTAATTTGAATACATGTCTTGGATGGTTGGGGTCCTCAAACCCGGGGGGTTGTTCTACATAAACTTATTCCTTAATGATCCCATTTAGGAATGATGACTTCACATCCATTTGGTGGAGTGTCAAACCCATGTGAGCGGCATAGGCTAGTAGAATCCTAATTGATTCTAGCCTAGCTACGGGGGCATAGGTCTCATCATAATCTAATCCCTCAACTTGGTTGAACCCCCTAGCTACCAATCTAGCCTTGTTCCTAGTGATTTTACCTTGGTCATCTAACTTGTTCCTAATGACCCATCTTGTGGTTACAATGGTACAGTCAGTGGGTCTAGGAACTAACTCCTAAACGTCACTCCTCTCAAATTGGTTTAGCTCTTCTTGCATGGCCAAAACCCAATCAACATGTCCCAATGCTTCATCAATGGTCTTGGATTCTAATTGGGAGATTAAAGCTATTTGACTAGTTTGATTCCTAAAGTAGGACCTAGTCCTTACTCCTTGAGTGATATCACCCATAATTGGTCAATAGGATGATCATGGTGATGTCTCAAGGGCCTAGAGGTTGTAGGTTCATTTACTCCTTCTTCCTCATCCTCTAGTGTGTTTCTTACTCCCCCTTGATCATTGTCCTCAAAATGTAGATCCTGGATTCTTTG
>JAGFNQ010005094.1:0-133347 GCA_024364735.1 Boesenbergia rotunda
GGCAGATTTTGAGCACGAGTTCTATGAGGAATTCTTCCACATGAAGGTTACCAACAAGCACTTCGAGGACTTCATGGAGTTCAGACAGGGTAGCCTACCAGTGGGAGAAGCAGTTGCAAAGTTCAACAGACTAGCTCGCCTCTGCCCAGAGCTAGTCAGCACAGAGAAGGAGCGAGTCAGACTGATGCTTCGCATGCTGAACCCTGAGATAGCACTCAACGTGAACAGCGGGATGCACCGACCCCAGACCAGCGAGGAGTTGGTCAGTAGTGCCCTAATCTCAGAGCACTACCTGAATAGCATCAAGGCACAGCAAGCACAGCAGAAGCCAGTCCTGATTGAGAACAAGACAATAGGAGGCCAGAAGCCTCAGCCAAATAGCCAGAACTGGAAGAACAAGAACCACAAAAGGAAGCAGTGGCCTGGCAGCCAGAAAGGAAAACCAGAGAATAAGCAAGCTAGGTATCCACCTTGTCCTAAGTGTGGGAGGAACCATCCAGGAACATGCCTTTTGGGTGTAACTGGATGCTATTCATGTGGACAAGAGGGACACAGATCCAGAGACTGCCCAAACAAGTTCAAGGTACTTCCTCAGCAGTCCGTTCAGTATGGAGGCCAGCCTCAGTTACATTACATGCCTACTATGCTGGAGGGACCTCAGATCAGTCAGGGAGGGTTGGAAGCAGCACCAGTTCCAACCAATGCCAGAGTCTTTTCCCTCACGAAGGAAGAAGCTGCCAGCGCCTCCACGGTCGTAACAGGTCAAATAGTTATTTTTCAGCATTTAGCTACTACACTGTTTGACACTGGGGCGACCCATTCTTTCGTATCAGTACCTTTTGCTAGTAAGTTACAGGTGCCTGCAGAGAGTTGGGAGTCCAGATTCCTGACAACTCTCCCTTCAGGGGAAATCATGGAGTCCACCCAAAGGCTCCGGGCTGTGCCAATCAAGATTTCAGACCGAGAGCTATATGTCGATCTGATAGTCCTTGCGATGCAGGACTTCGACATCATACTGGGCATGGATTTCCTCAGTAAGTACAGCGCTTCAGTGGACTGCCGTAGAAGGAAGGTGGTTTTCAGCCCAGAAGGAGAACCACCATTCGAGTTTCAAGGAGCCCCAAGGAGGAAGACTCAGAAATTTCTCTCAGCCTTGGCAGCCCACCAGATGCTAGAGCAAGGGTGTGCTGGTTTTCTTGCACACATAGTGGAATCAGAAGCAAAGGAAGAACTCAAGCAGGAGGATGTACGGGTAGTCTGCGAATATCCAGAAGTGTTCCCAGAAGAATTACCTGGACTACCTCCCAACAGAGAAGTGGAATTCGAGATCGAGCTAGTGCCCGGTACCGGTCCGGTCTCGAAGGCCCCATATCGTATGTCTCCAGCAGAGTTGAAGGAATTACAAGAGCAACTTCCAGAGCTACTAGACAAGGGCTTCATTCGCCCGAGTCATTCACCCTGGGGAGCTCCTGTACTATTCGTCAAGAAGAAGGATGGATCTATGCGTCTGTGCATAGACTACAGAGCTCTGAACAAGGTGACCATCAAGAACAAGTACCCCCTTCCTAGAATAGATGATTTATTTGATCAACTCAAAGGGGCTACAGTGTTCTCGAAGATAGACCTGCGTTCTGGGTATCATCAGCTAAAGGTTAAAGAAAGTGACATTCCCAGGACGGCCTTCAGGACAAGATATGGACACTACGAATTTGTAGTAATGCCTTTTGGAGTAACCAATGCTCCAGCAGTCTTCATGGAGCTGATGAACCACATCTTCAGGGAGTATCTCGATAAATTCGTCATTGTATTTATTGATGATATTCTCATATACTCACAGACTCCAGAGGACCATGCTACACACTTGAGGATAGTGCTGCAGATCCTTCAGCAGGAGAAGCTTTATGCAAAATTCTCAAAGTGTGAGTTTTGGCTAGATCAGGTGACTTTCCTAGGTCACATTGTATCCAAAGAAGGCATTCAAGTGGATCCAGCCAAGATAGAAGCAGTCAGCAACTGGTGTAGACCCAAGAATGCCAGTGAGATCAGAAGCTTCTTAGGCCTGGCAGGATATTACAGAAAATTTGTGGAGAACTTTTCCAGAATAGCCTCTCCTCTCACAGCCCTGACCAGAAAGAATCAGAAGTTTGAATGGTCAGATAAATGCGAGCACAGTTTTCTAGAGCTGAAGAAGAGACTGACCAGTGCTCCCATCCTGACTGTTCCAGAGAGTGACAAGGCCTTTGACATTTACAGTGATGCATCCAAGATGGGCCTTGGAGCTGTCCTCATGCAAGATGGTAAAGTAATAGCATATGCCTCCAGACAGCTCAAGGACTATGAGAAGAATTACCCTACCCACGACCTTGAGCTAGCAGCTGTGGTTTTTGCACTGAAGCTTTGGAGACACTACCTGTATGGAGTGCAGTGCAGGATCTTCACAGACCATCAGAGTTTGAAGTACTTCTTCACTCAGAAGGACCTGAATATGAGGCAGCGCAGGTGGCTAGAGTTGGTCAAAGATTATGACTGTGAAATCCTCTACCACCCAGGTAAAGCTAATAAAGTGGCAGATGCACTGAGCAGAAAATCCTGTGCAGCACTGATGTCCCTATCGTCACTGTCTCTACCACTTCAGAAAGAAATAAAGGATTTTGGAGTCGAGGTAATAATTGGGCAACTTTCTGCATTGACTCTAGAGTCAACCCTGCTTGTGGATATACAAAGAAAGCAAAGTCAAGACCCAGAGATCCAAAAGATCAAGCAGGGGATCCAAGAGGCAGAAAATTCAGAGTTTCGAGTATCAGATAGTGGCATCCTCTATTTTGGAGACCGCCTTTGCGTCCCCAATGATGAGGAACTAAGAAGGAATATTTTAGAAGAAGCCCACAGTACCCCGTACTCTATGCATCCTGGTTCTACCAAGATGTACCAAGATTTAAAGCAGAGGTTCTGGTGGTCTGGACTCAAGCGAGACGTGGCCAGATATATCAGTACCTGCTTGACCTGCCAGAGGGTCAAAGCCGAGCACCAGAGACCAGGAGGAGTTCTACAGCCACTTCCCATTCCAGAGTGGAAGTGGGAAGAAATATCCATGGACTTTATCACAGGTCTTCCAAGAACCACCCATGGACACGATGCAATTTGGGTGATAGTGGATAGATTGACCAAGTCTGCCCACTTCCTAGCCATCAAGTTATCGCATTCGGTAGAGCAGTTAGCACAGCTGTACGTGAGAGAAGTAATCAGGCTTCACGGAGTACCGAAGTCGATCGTTTCTGACAGAGATGGGCGATTCACCTCCCATTTTTGGAAGTGTGTTCAGGACGCCCTAGGCACCAGACTTCAGTTCAGCACAGCTTTCCATCCCCAGACAGATGGACAAACAGAGAGAGTAAATCAGATTTTAGAAGACATGCTCAGGGCTTGTGCATTGGACTTTAAAGGTAGTTGGTGCAAATTTCTGTGCTTAGCTGAGTTTGCCTACAACAATAGCTATCAGGCCACCATCAGGATGGCACCTTATGAGGCATTATATGGCAGGAAATGTAGATCACCCATATGTTGGCAAGAAGCTGGTGAGAAGAAAGAGATGGAGTCAGGACTAGGCAGCCAGACTGAGCTTATAGATGAGACCGCTCAGGCTATCCAGACGATCCGCCAGAGGATTGAGACTGCCCAGAGTAGACAGAAAAGTTATGCTGACACACGCCGTAGGCCACTTGAATTTCAAGTTGGAGATTCAGTATTTCTCAAGGTCGCTCCCATGAAGGGAGTGGTGAGATTTGGCAAGAAGGGCAAGCTAAGTCCTCGCTACATAGGACCCTACAAAATCATAAAGAGGGTTGGTAAGGTAGCATATGAGCTGGACCTGCCAGAGGATATGTCAGCTATCCACAGTACCTTTCATGTCTCTATGCTAAAGAAGTGTATTCACGACCCTAGCCAAGTGATTCAGCCTCAGTCAGTACAGATCCAAGAAGATCTTAGTTATGAGAGCAGACCGACACAGATAGTGGACAAAGCAGTTAAGAGATTAAGAAACAAAGAAGTGCCACTAGTGAAGGTCATCTGGCAGAATCAAAAGCATGAAGAGGCTACTTGGGAACGTGAGGACAGCATGAGAGAACGATATCCAGAGTTATTCTAAGTTCGAGGACGAACTTTTTATAAGGTATGGGGGATTGTAACGCCCCAAAATTTCCATTTTTAGTTCTTAAAGTCCTTAGAATTATTTAGAAATGGTTTAGAAATATTCTGGATATTTTTAGGAATTTTTAGAGTATTTTTATGGAATTTTCCGAGTCCGTTTGGTATTTTTGGAAAAAGAAAAAAAAAGAAAAAGGGAAAAAGCAAAAAAATGGAAAAACAGCTTAAGTGCAGCCGGCGGTTCGAACCCGCGACCACACCGAAACAGCACAAGCGCCCAACCGGCTGGGCTAGGGGTATCAAGCACAGAAACGGATGGAGAGAAGGGTATTTAAGCGATAGTTAGGTTGATCCGACCCTTAAGTATAAATAGAAAATTTAAAGAGAGAAGTTGGGATTTTCTCTCAAAACCCTTTCGGCCAACACCTTGCGCCGACCCCTCTCCCTCTCCTCTCTTGTGCGCACGCCACACCAAGGCCTAGAGGGCCGGCCAAGGCTTTTCTCCAAGAGATAATCCTATATTTGGGATCCCCGCGACGAGAGGAACGCGTAGACGCGAAGAATTCGTCGAGATCTCAAGTTTCTTCCGAGCTCTAGACATTAATCTTGGTTGTAAGTCCAAGATATCAATGTAAGTACTGCTCACCTGCAGTAAGAGGCGGTTTTTCCACGAGAATTTCCTTTAAAAGTTTTTAAAAGAGATATTTCCTTTTTGTTTGAGTTTTTGCATGTGATATTAGTTCATTATATGCTTATATATGTTGATTAATACCCTATGTGAGTTTAGGGTCCAAGAAAAGCTATGAGAAAAGAAAAGAAAAGATAAAGATAAGAAAAGAAAAGGCCAAGGCCTTAAGAAATCCCCAAAAGCCAAGACTTAGGGATTTTAGCACGCAAGGTGCTCCAGAAAATGCCAAGGCATTTACAGATAAGAAAGAAAAGTAAGAAAAGCTATTTTATTTTAAAAGGCCAGTACCCGGCGTCCAAGGGCGTCGTTAAAGAAATCCAGGTGTCCAATTCCAAGGTCTTGGCCCTGGTAGACCAAGGTCTGCTCTATTAGGATTGGTGGCTCGCTACCCCAACCTTTTAGGGAACGCGCATATCAGATGGTACTTACGTCTTCAGTGGATCCAAGTGATTATTATTTTCAAGTATATGCTTTAGCAAAGTTTTCTAAAGTTTCAGAAAGTTTTCAAAAGTAAAAGAATAGCTAAAGTTTCAAGTTGAGCCAAGAAAAGTAAATTGAGATTATTTATTGCTTGAGTATGCATGTTTTGAGCTATACATGTTCTTAGTTTTTCTTTCAAGCATATTAGTATCTCATATGATGTTCAGTTTGATCTAGAAGCATGTTTGCATATTTAGAGTTTTTGTGAGCTAGATAGTACTTACTAAGCTTTTGCTTATAGATGCGTTTCCTCTTATTGCAGATAAAGGTAAAGGCAAGCAATTCTGAAGGAAGACGACGAGGCGGTGCTAAGTAGAGTGTGTGTGGTGGCTGATTATGGAGAGATCCTTGAGACGAGACATTTTAGTTATTGAATTGCAATGTTTAAGTTTATTCAAATTTCAAATTCTTGCTTTATGGAGATTATGGAGTATTTGAGTTTTGGATAGTTTTATATGCTAAATTTCTTAGAGTAAAGATTCCATGTCATTTCCTTTAGCATATATATCCCCATGATTGCATTGGATGAGTAAAAGTGTGAGTAGTTAGAAATATTGATACTTTGTTAGAGAAAAAGGTGTTTGTGCTAAGATAGTATCAATTCTCCTTTTGAATCGAGTTTTATTGCTTAAAAATGCTTAGAAAAGTTGCAATCACATTTCATAATGCATTAGCAAGGTTGTAGAACTTATAGTTGATGTCATGGATGCATAGGAGTCAAGATTGGTACAAACTCCACTGTTAAAGTTTAAACAAATTTGTTTAGTTTATTTTCTTTCATAAAAGTCCTAAAATCAAGTTTATGGATTCGTTTGATTGGTTAAATTGTTTGGGAAGTTGACATAGAGTATAGAAATGGTGTCGTAGTTTGATATGGCTCGAAATTGAAGGAATGGTGGACTTGGAAAGAAGGGCCGAAAACCTGTAAAACTGAATACAGCCGTATCAGTCGACTGCGACGTCACCAGTCGACTGGTACGGGCTGTTTAGGTTGAGTAAAGCTGTTTTCGATAAGTATAAATTATGAGATTTGAGAAGGAAGTGTAATATGGAATCATGCATGACTACTTAAGTTAGAATATTATTTTTAGATGAATTTAAAAGATTCCAAGAAAAGATTTCCGCAATTTTTAGTCATGTATCTTGGTTGAGAAGTAGAGGAAAGTAACGATCCGTCTAAAGGCAGTAAGAAGGCGGGTCGCTACAGCTATCAAGAAGAAGGAGAAGCCAACCAAGAAGAAGAAGAAGCGGATCACATCTCATTCCTTCTCGGAATTCGATTCCGATTCTTGGTGGTTAGTTTCCATTCTTTTCTCTTGTTGTTCTAGTTGTGCTTTTAGAGAATCTAGTAGTTCTCGTCGGCACAAAACTCGTGGCTTTGCGAAGTCATCCCGAAGAGAACTCGGCGTGGACGCGAATAGAGGCGAAGCTTCCAAGGGACGCTACGGTTGGATCTCGTTCCTTTCTTCGAGTTACGCGAGGTACAAAGTAAATTAGTTTACTTTTCTGCAATGTTTTAATTTATGATTATGTCAACACATCATAAGGTTGCATGCTAGATACGTGGTTAAAATAATTTAGGAAATTATTTTATGCTAATTCTTCCACTGCACGTAAAAATTTAAAACTTTTACGAACCCGTATCCTTGTCGACATGCACCCGGTCCCAACAACTGGTTGATCTTGATGCTAGCATGGAGTCCAATTTTGTTCTTAGGCTATTTGGAGGAAAAGTTGGCAACGTAAATAGGACCATGATTCATGATAATTTGCGGTCATTAGCTGGATCTGAGAAGGAATCTGAAGTAGATGATTTTGTTAGGCTGTTTATTTGTCTTCTATTTAACTGTGTTATTTTTCCAGTTAGCAACTATTTCACTCCTCGATTTATTATGTCCTACATTGATAACTTGACGAGGTTCTTTGATTATTCATGGGGAGATGCAGCAAATAGATTTTTGTGCCACCAAATTATCTTGCATATCGGTAATGGCAAAGGAAAGGCTGGTTATAATATGTATTTAGATGGTTGTACTGTAGGTTTGATGGTGAGTTTTTAATATTTCAAGTGCAATTGTGATATGTTTAATATTATTATATTACTCTCTCTCTATATATGTATTCAGGCATGGCTGTATGAAAGAATTCCTTCATTTGGAATTGCACGTTCTTTATGTTGTTTCCCCCGATTGTTTCGCTGGGAAAGGAGTAAGATATCACTTAAAGATGATGTTGCTGAGAGTTTATTTTGTAGAATTGATTTTAGTAGGGTAAGTTGCTATGTTTTTAGTATGTTTTTTCTAAATATGATTGTAGAAGTGACATTTTATTTATAATTGTGAAAAGGTGTTAGATATAGTACCATTTCCTGAGGAGGAGATACTCTTAAGTGGCAAGCAGGTAACTTATTCTCTAAATATAGAAATAATAAAATTATTATGTTAAATAATGATGACAACACATTTTTTGACTACATTACTTATATTTTTCAGGTGCCACTTTGTTTGAGATGTTCTGGAATTTCTAATACCCAGAGGTTGCTTGAACCAATTGTTGTTGTTAAGAGCACTGAGCTGGAGGCCAAAAAAGTTAGTGAGGAATTGATTTTAGAAGCAACTAAGATTGTTGAGGTTGAAGTGGGTGGTGAAAATGAACTTGCTGGGTTGGAGAAGTTGAATGTGGAATTGACAACTGCCAACATTGATGACAATGTTGATTTAGTGATAAAAGATGTTATTTCTGATTTGAATAAAGAGCAAGTTTCTGGCAGTGACATTGGTACTTCGAAAGCAGAGAACAGCAGCCACTTTCAATCTTCCATTGTGGATACTGTGAGGTGTAGAGCTGATCATGTGCCGAAAAGAAAGGAGTCTATGTTTGTGACTCCTCCTAGCTCAATACCAAAACGTAAGAGGAAGGGGAAAAAACAGGTAGATGAAGTATAAATCCGAGATTCATTATTTTGAAATTTACTTGTTTTTGCATGTTATTGTATATTGTTACTAACTACGTATAGATTTTAGCTTACATGACTAAGTATGTTTTTATATAGGTAAATTTGATAGTAGATGTTAAGGATTGGCAGAGTCCTCCCAAGGCTACATTGGATGTATATACAAAGAGAACTAATTTTTGTGGACATCAAGAAGCAACTGAAGAAGATAAAAAGTTGTTGACAGACTTTCTCAATAGGGAACAATTGGAGTAGGTTTATTTTCAATAACTGAAATTTTGCTAAACACTTCTTATCAATTTTGTAATGTTATTTTTTACTCCCCGCAGTGTTGTCATATGGCAAGATGAGTTCCTAAGCTTAACTGGAGCTACATTTTATCCTTTTTTGTTTGGTGACCTTGTTGATAGTCAAATCATAAATGTGTATATGAATATTATGAAAAAACACAGTCCAAATTATGGATTTGAGATTTACTGTATGGACACAAACGTACAGGTTTGTAGCAAATTGAGATAATTGATAGTTGATATTTGATTTTTAATTCTTATTAGATTAAGAAACATGATTATATCATATTTTCAATGTGTAGAAAGAAGTCTTACAGCACTTGCAGAAATATGGAAAATATAGGCAGATACACAAAGCAGATTATGATGCTTTCCTTGCAAGGTTGACATCCACAACGAGGAGCAAACTACAGGAACTATATGAAGATCTATTTACAAAATGTAGATATATCATTTTCCCAATTAATGATAGATGGCATTGGTATTTATTGGTGTTTAATCCAGCTGAAGGGAAATTCAAATTGTGGAATTCAAACCCTGATTCATTTGCATTTGGGACTGCTAAAGTTTATGTGAGTTTGACAATATTCTACTCCAATATATCTTAACAGATCACAGTATTAAAGCATTTACTATTTTGCAGGCAAGGTTTTTGGCTGGATGCATTTTGCATCTTCATGCATTTGCAATAGGTAGTGAAGAAGTGGTGAAACAACTTTGTCGTCATCAAGGCGCTACCCTTGATTGTGGTGTATACATCTGCCTGTGGGTGGAGTGTCTATCTTATGACACTGATGACATCTGGAGTTTTCAAGATCATGTAAACATAGACGCTTATCGGGCCCGGGTTTCTTCAAATATATTATCAGATGAGAAAGGATTGTTAAAAAACGTAATGGACTAAGATGTAAAGCAATGTTGGTATTTGACTAATATGTAAACCATCTGAAGATAGACAACCTTATCTGTTTCTTATGCTCAAGCAGATGTATTGGAGTTTCAAATTTTGCCTTTTTGTGTAACCAAATTCAGATGTATTATAGATGTTTTATGGTACTGTTATGTTAAGGAGATGATTTCTAGTACAGTTATGTTTAAAATTTGACTTCTTATGACAGATTGTGGTGTTTCAAATTTGCCCTCTGTTAGTAATGACAGATTTTGGTATTTCAAATTTGCCTTCTGTTTCAAATTTGCCTTCTGATAGTAATGACAGATTGTGGTGTTTCAAATTTCTGGTACAGATGTTAGTTTGTACATGATTGTAGCAATACTGGTTTTTATTCTGGTGTAATGACAGACTTATGGCTTACTTATGTAAAGCAATGTATTTTCTTAGTAATGACAGATACATGTTGGTTTTAATTCTGTGGCAATGTTGGTTTTTATTCCGTAAGCACAATTGAGAACTGCCTCCCTCTTTAGTGTGTCCACTGCCACTAATCAAATTTGACAATTTAGTGTTGGTTTTTACTCTTGCAAAGTAAATTTGAGTATGTGTCTGAGAAAATTGAGTATGCATGTCCACAAATTGAGTATTAACGTACGAGCCTCCATCATTAGTTGTCAACTGCTAAAACCTTCCAAGTATAATTGATTCAGAATCAAGTATATATTCTAGAGAATGAGGTACTATTATAAAAATTCAGATACACAACTTGGGTAGTAAGGTCTGAAATTTGAGTATGTCTGAGAAAATTGAGTATGCATGTCCATAAATTGAGTATTAAGGTACGATCCTCCATCATTAGTTGTCAACTGCTAAAACCTTCCAAGTATAATTGATTCAGAATCAAGTATATATTCTAAAGAATGAGGTAATATTATAAAAAAATTCAGATACACAACTTGAGTATTAAGGTCTGAAATTTGAGTATGTGTCTGAGAAAATTGAGTATGCATGTCCACAAATTGAGTATTAAGGTACGAGCCTCCATCATTAGTTGTCAACTGCTAAAACCTTCCAAGTATAATTGATTCAGAATCAAGTATATATTCTAGAGAATGAGGTACTATTATAAAAAATTCAGATACACAACTTGGGTATTAAGGTCTGAAATTTGAGTATGTGTCTGAGAAAATTGAGTATGCATGTCCACAAATTCAGATACACCACTGCTCCAATATGTGCCTCCCAAGATCGATTAGGACACATCTTCCAGACTATTAGGTATGAAAAATATACAATGCTCTATGGTTATAATGACCATAGACAACCCAGCATGAGAGTGAATACCTTAGAAGTAGAAGAGAAAAAATGCATGTATATGTCTTTCACATTACCTAATGTCGTGTACACCTACAATCAAAATCATGAAAAGAGGTTGGTGAAGGTGAGTTTTCTTATTTATCAACATATTTTTTGTTTCCATGATAATATGATATGGATTAAGGTTAAATGGTTCCCATGATTGATTAGGGTCCATCAGCCAGATTATTAGGTACGAAACATCCAAATTCAAGTACGTGCCTGAGCAGATTGAGTATCCGTCCCCAGAAATTGAGTATTCAGGTACGAGACTCCCTCTTTAGTTCTCAATGGCTCAAGAAATCAAGTATAATTCACTCAGAATCAGGTATATATTCAAGAGAATGAGGTACTATTCTCAAAAAAATCAGGTACACATTCCCTTGTTTCTTGATAATATAATAAGGATCAAGGTTAATGACACCACTGCTCCAATATGTGCCTCCCAAGATCGATTAGGGCACATCTTCTAGACTATTAGGTATGAAAAATACACAATAGAGCTCTATGGTTATCATGACCATAGACAACCTAGCATGAGAGTGAATACCTTAGATTATCAGGTACGAAATATCCAAAATCAAGTATGTGTCTGAACAAATTTAGTATACTTGACCAGAATTTGAGTATTCAGGTTCGAGACTCCCTCTTTAATTCTCAATGGCTCAAAAATTCAAGTACAATTGTCTCAGAATCAGGTATATATTTTAGATAATTATGTACTAAATATCCAAATTCAAGTATGTGTCTGACAAAAATTGAGTATACTTGGCTCAGACTCAAGTATACTCAATTGGGACGCAAGTTATATTGATTAGGGTACATATCCAATTGACTCAGTTTCTACTATATATTTCCACGAATGAGCTATTTGAACTTACAGGTACATTGGGACGAAAGTTATGTATTAATTAGTATGGGCATGATACAAAGTCAGAAACTATAAGCACACTTTAGGGACATTTGGCCACTTGTTATTGGGGATATTTTGGCACTAACACATGATACAAAGTCAGAAACTATAAATACAACCATAAGTTTCCACTCCACAACATCAACTTCAGACAAACCAATTCTTGTACAAAATAGAACCATCAAACATAACATATACCTTATTTATCCAAATTTGTACTCAAGTTTCTGGCAGATTTTGTCTATGAAACTAACAAATTCAACCAAAGAAAAATGAAGATATTGCAAAGTTACCTAACCAAGTTCATAAACATAATCATAACTGACACATGGTACAAAGTCACATAAACTATAACCATAAGTTTCCACTCCACAACTATAGTATATACTATAACAACTACACTCAACTTCATACAGAACCATTCTTGTACAAAACAAAACAATCACAAATTTTTACTCAAGTTTCTGGCAGAATTAGTCCATCAAACTCACAATTTCAACCAAACTACATACAACATATTGCAAAGTACCTAACAAAGTTCATAAATATACTAATAACTGACACATGATACAAAGTCACAAATATCATACATACAGCCATCAGTTTCGACCACACAATCATAGTGCACAATAATAACTGACACATGATACAAAGTTCATAAACATATTGCACCATTTTTTCCTGCCCCTAAAAACACCAATGCAACCACCATTCAACCAGAACCAATACGTAAATTACCAATGCTTCCACTGATACATGTCTGCTTTTTCAAACGCAACACCCTGCTTGATTCCCCTTCTAGCAATCTCTTTTCCTGTAGAAGTGTATATCAAAAAGTATCAGACTACCCATACAAATTATAGAGTGTGATTGCAAAAATAAAACCAAGTGTTTACAAAGAAATCAAACATAATTTTGAGCATAACAGCTAGTTTATAGCTTCTTTGCAGCTTCGCCTGTTGTGGCCTTTCTTATGGCAACGACTACACTTTGACGCACGTATTTCAACTTGTGATGGTATTCTCTTAGTCCTCCTACGACCTGGCTGACTGCGAACAGCTGGAGCATTGATTACATTTCCTTCATCAAGATTTGACTCATTATTGTCAACAGTTGGGAATGGATTAATAATTCCTTTGTATGCTTGGCGATACATTCCAATCTTGAAATACTGATCACAGAATTCATACAACGACAACGACTTTGACTCAATAGCAGCACAAGCATGCTTGCATGGAAGCTTAATGATCTGTCAAGCTCTACACGAACAACTCTTATCAATTAAATCAACAACAAAGGATTTTTCCCCATCAACTACCTCAAACCTCCAATTACATGACCGATGCACTCTCAACTTTCGGGATTCAAGATAAACACTAGCAATAACCTTCTCCTTTTTGGGACTTAATTCCTTAACCATCACCATTGTTGATTCACGTCGCCGATGCATTATGTCCATGATTTGTATGCGTATGTGATCCACCATAGCCACAATAGGGAGATAACGAGCTGGTTTAACCCAATTATTCCAACACTCGGCCATGTTATTATTCATAACACCCCATCTATCACCAAGAAATAAAGCATTTGCCCAACTTTGTGGCTATGAATGTACAATAAATCCTATGGCAAGTGGCATGGAGTCTATGATATTTTTTATATGTTGTTCATGCTCCTGCA
This sequence comes from Boesenbergia rotunda, assembly GCA_024364735.1. Classification (NCBI taxonomy): domain Eukaryota; kingdom Viridiplantae; phylum Streptophyta; class Magnoliopsida; order Zingiberales; family Zingiberaceae; genus Boesenbergia; species Boesenbergia rotunda. The sequence goes on from JAGFNQ010005094.1 coordinate 13,399, forward strand.
AAGATGGAGCATATGCAGCTTTCTTGAATATCGAAGACTAGTGTTTTTTGTTATGTTTTGGATAACTTCGCATTACCTATATTGACAAAAAAATCTTTTTTATTCAAAACATGTATTAAAATTAAATTCAAATTCAAATTCAAAACAAAAGTAGGGTTTTAATTACCTGCTTCACAAAATTATCCACTAAATGCCTCAAACAATACGCATGGTGACTACCCACAAATAGTTGCTCAACTGCCTTCATAATCCCAGGGTGCCTATCGGAGAAAAATGTGAACTTATTGAATGGAATACTTTGATATGAAAGTAGCACACTTCTCAAAAGATAACAAAACCATTCCCAATTATCATCATTCTCTGCATCCACTACTGAATAAGCAATTGTGAAAAGATCATCATTGGCATCCTTCGACACAGCAACTAGGATACTACCTTTATACTTATTCTTTATATGAGTCCCATCCAAAAAAATCAACGGCCTACAACCAGTAACAAAACCAACTGCACATGCATGAAAACAAATGAATAGTCGTTTAAATTTATTAGTTACAGGATCAACCTCACACTCAGTAATACTGCCAGGATTTGTTTCTCAAATAGCATGACAATACCATCTTAACTTATCGTAGCATCTCGTCTCTGTACTATGAATATCAAGCATCGCTAATTTCTTGCCTTTCCATACTTTGCGATAGTCTAACTCTACCCCATAATCTCTTTGCAAGTCTTTTTGAATTGTACAAGGGCGATAAGAGGGCTCTTCTCTCAATTTTTCTTTCACCACATTAGCAATCCAAGTTGCATCAGGTTTAGGATGTCCTCTAGTACGTAGATTATTCTCACCACATGTATGCTGCTGGTTACATTTTCGGATCCTAAATATACCATCTGCTTTATATTTTGAAGCATAAATTCTCCATCCACAACTCCTTTCACTACAAATAACAATAACCTTCTCGCTGTCATTTTTTCTACATAAAAATGATCGTCTTGTATCAACAGCATAGTTTTTAACACATCTTCTAAAATCAACAGCATCCGTGAATGTTTGCCCTTCACCATGAATGCAATTAATCCAAGCATCTATAGTATTCGACAACAAGGTGTGTTCAATCTCCTCATCACTCCTAGATTGTGTTTGTTCCTCCTCAACCCTTACCAGTTTGATACAAAATTATTAAGATAAACCATACACAAATAAGTATAAAATAAGGACATACCATACATACATAATGAAAGCTATTGAATTTAAAACAAAAATTCAATAACATATTATAAAAACAAAAATATGAAATGCTTACCTCTCCAAATTTAGGTTGCCAATGTATGCATTTCTAGTCTCTACCCTCAAATCGATCATACTGAGATTCAAACACATATGAAGATGTATCATATTCAAGACATCATCATCGTCATTCAAAGTCACATACATCTTATGCTGTGGCGCTATGTATTGCAGAATCATAGATTCAGGAGTAATCTCCGCACATTTTTTGCCAAGACTCACAAATATATCCAGCAAACTACAGCCACTGAAAATTAAAATCACAAACAACTCATTCTCGCACTTACAACTACCCAAAAATGCAAGGTTGCAATGCCCAATACCAGATTCCATTTTTCGACCTAATCCATAAAAATATAACATTTTAATCAAATATAAACTGAAGATCAATATTCATATAAACTGAAGATTAATGTAACACAAAATTTTTTCTCTATCAATCAAATATTGGCCATCAACTTGAAAATCAACCAAAAACACACGAAAATCCCACAATCAACCAACAACTAAATGCAAATCTCATTGAATACACATAATCAAAAAAACAAAATGCAAATCTCATGGAATCATTCAATCAAAAAAGATCAAACTCAGACTCACTGATAAAGGTGTGATCGCCTCTTTAAGTTAGGGCTACAATGCGAGGCGTTACCAGTTTGGGTTTCGGGCAGAAAAATGAGCTGAAAAAATTGTGATTCCCTCTTTGAGTTACGGCAAGAAGGTGTGGCGCTACCAATTGGGGCTTCAACCGGAAAAATGAGCTGCAAAGGTGTGATCGTCTCTTCGATTTTGGCTTCCAATGCATCAACGTCGACTTTGTTCGTCAGATTTTAGAGAAGGAACGAAGGTGAGTTAGGGCAGGCAATGCAGTTGGTGGTTCGGACGGAAACTTTGAGCTACCTACATATAAGTTTTAATTAAATTCATGAGCAATTAGGTAAATATACATTTTCAAGGGAGTTGCAGTTGGGCATCAGGTTTTGGCAGGGAGTTGAAATTCATTTTCTCTGACCTGAGGACTGAATGCAGATGTTGACCTGCTATGAGGGATTTTAAGCCAATTTCTCGAAATTATAATAGAATTTTCTTTTTATAACATTCTTAATGTTCATGTTCATTCATATATAAGTTATCGGTCAACCATTAACAAATCAACGCTCATGAAAATCAAATTTTACTTGTGACTTTTTTTTTATTTTAAAAATAATTGAATAATTTATGCCAGGTCTTTCGAGAGGGACTCACTATTAGCTAATAAGGGTGTCGGCGCTCTGGCTCTGACATATAACGAATAGTCAAAGAGTATTTGAATATACATATTGGAGTAACTGTAAATTGTAAAAAACTCCTCAATGTCCACTTTATCTTTGTATGCACTCTTCATTTGAATTTTTCTTTACATTTACTCCCTAATGGATTAAGTATAAAAAAGTGAAAATTGAGTATACATCAGTGAAAATTGAATATAAAAGAATAAAACTTGAATATAAAAGAGTAAAAATTGAGTATACAGTTTCTTGATGTGGTGGATGCAATCTTACATACTCAAATTTCTAACTTTTATACTCAACTTTCTTTAAATAATACTCACCAAACTGTCTTGTCAATCCCATCAGGGATTGCATGCAAAAAAAATTTGAATAGGAATTGCATGCAAAGATGAATGTGTAGATGGGGAGTTTATGAAAATTTTCCCAAGTATATGTGGATGCTACCAAAAGATTTAAAATCTTTTTAAAGTCTTTTATGATTGAATTAGTAAGGGCATCCATTGGAGCTCTTCGAGAATTTTCAGGATAACATATAATATTATATAAAAATAAAAAAAAATCTCATATATTTTTTTATAATAAAAAAATCTATATATTTTTTATAATAAAAAAATCTCTCGACAAATTCTTTAAAATCACATATTCTTTTTGAAAAAAAATCTGAATCTTTTATTATTTTTGATTTTCAAAAACAAAAAAAATTAATTAAAAATAAAAAAAATAAAGGGCAGCTCCTTAAATAAGGAGCCATCCATGTAGAAAAGAAAAGAGCTCCATTTTATTATAGGAGGAATCTTTATCATTCATGCCACATTTAAGGAGCTCCGTGGATATTTTATGTTTATGGATGATAAATATATGAATTTATCCGTACTTAGTAGAGTTAGGGTCTCAAGGAATATATCATGGGAAACTTTAAGAAAATTCTCTAACATCAAACTGGATTTTACATATACTCCCTAATCCAAAAATTCTTTACATGTACTCCTTTAGAGATTGACAAGACAATTTTATGTGTTATTTTTTTATCAGTATAAAAGAGTAAAAATTTAATATACATCGTAAATATTTGAGTATAAATTGTTTGATATTGAGTACTAATTTAAAAATTTTGAGTATTATTTGAAAAAAAATTGAGTATATATTATTTCAGTATATAGTAAAAATTTCAGTATACATTATAAAAATTTAAGTATATATTTATTTAGATTAAGTATTATTTGAAGAAATTTAAGTGTAAAATTTAAAAATTTGAGTGTAAAATTTAGAAATTTGAGTATGTGAAGTTGCATCCACCACATCAAGATTTTTACATGAGAGGTCACCGAAATTTTATACTCAAATTTCTTAAATTAGTACTAAATCTCAAATAATTTATACTTAAATTTTTAAAATGTATATTGTGTTTTTACTCTTTTATACTTAATATATCAGGGAATAAATGTAAAGAATTTATTAAATAGGGAGTATATGTAAAGACTAATTTATAATTAAGGAGTTTTTTTTTAATTAACCGATATATCATTTGTGTTCATCCCATCATGCATTTAACATATCTACTCTTGATTATTTTTTATTTTCTATCGACGTGGAATGATCGCATGGAGAGTCACTACTGTGACAATTCCACAGTTTGAGTGAATACTCTACGTTCCCTGACGTCAGACCGCATTTTCATACATTACGTTTTAATTTTTTTTATCCTTTTGCATGTTCTATTTGATGCATAAGTGCATAAATAAATCAGAGGGTAATATTAATTTACATTATAAAATAAAAAATATATAGTTTTTAATATACAAAAATGGGAGATGCGGAGCCGGCGAGCCGCAAGTCGGCTGAGCTGGCGAGAATTAAGTGTCTACGAGTTAATATTTAACCGCGGATAGGCAACAGAACAGAGCGAGTCGAATGCGGAGCCACAACCGGCGCCTCATTAAGTATTGCCGTATTCTCCCCCACAGTTCGTTTTTTTTTAATAGCGGATTGCACGGGGACCGCCGACGCCCTCCCTCTCATCGTCTCTCGGCCCCCCTCCCTTCACGTGAATTCACCGCCCTGGGCGCTGATTCCTCTGTCCCATTCATCCTCTACGTAGCCTAAATTAGAAAGTTGCAGAAAAAAGGGGGGGATTTTTGGTGTTCTTTGGTTGTAATTGGTGGTGCTCGTTGCTTGTTCTCGGAAGGAAATCAGGTGGCGGCCTTGGGTCGTTTCGTTTGTGCTTGGCTTGAACGATTCGATTCTGGCGTGGTGTTTGAGCTTAGATTTTCCAACGGTAAGAATTCAAGGTGCCTTGAGTTTCTGACTCGTGTTAACGCACATTGTGTGGAAATAGTGGATTTTGTCTGGCTTTTTAGATTTTCATCGTTAATTTGGTCGAGAAGATCGGTTTTGGGCTTTAAGAAATTGGAATTTTGGAGATTTGATGGTAATGAATTGGATTTAGCAGTTATTGTTTCTTGCATGGACGGCCGAGTTCTATGGTTCCAAGGGATGTGCCGAGTAGAAAGGACAGCTGGATCTAATTCCTCGGGGAAGAGACAGGAGATTGGAGGGCGGAGAGGTTGAAGGGCTAGATGGTGTCGCGGCCTAAGATTAAGCTTTGGACGCTACGAGTGACGACAGTCGTTTTACTTTGGACATGCGTACTCCAGCTTATGGCAATTGGGGAGATATGGGGGTCGAGGGTCTTGAAAGGGTGGCCAGCTTGCTTCACACCCTCAGAGTCACCGCTCGAAGTGAAAGAATCATCTCCTGTTGTTGAGAGAATTGCTCTTCCACCCAAAAGTGAGTTCTTTTTGCCTATGTATTGCTTCTTATGTAAATAAAGATTTATTTGTCGGCCCTTTGTTTCTGAAAATAAAAAAAAAGATTAATGTGGCCACCCCAATTCATGTTAAAAGCTGCAATTAAAGTAGAGCATACAAGCGAAAGTCTTGCCTGCTTTGATTTTATTGAAAGTTTGTTCACCTCTTTTAATCATCTTTGATTGGGAAACAATTTTGGTTCAAAAAGTTATGACCCATTTCTTATGCCGGGTAATGCATTTTTTTTCTGCCAAGTAATTGACATATTTCACCAATAAGAAATCCTAACATTTCTGCTCGGTTTATTTATTTAATATATTGTTTTATTTCTTAGGACTTTCATTATATCGATATCCCCAATTGTTGCTTGTTAAATTTGTATGGGAATCAAAGGAAACAAAGTGCCATTCCCTTGGCAGATTTCTTACTTAGATATTATTAGGAAATCAAAGGACTTTCATCTCCTGCTTTCTAAGTTCTCTTAAGAGGCTAATTCCTTCAAGTCAGCTTGCTAAGTTATCATTTCATACTACTCTTTGCAATGGTGCGACAATCAACCCCAATATATGGTCGATTTTGTTGACTACTTTGCTATACCTTTGTCACTTTCATTTTTGCCACTAGAAATATGTATCTTCTTAACTTCTTAACTTCTTAGTATCTTCAGTTTGATAGTTTTATGTGTCACATTTAGATATCAGCTTCTAAACTGATTAATATCAATTGTCATCTTCTAATATTATTTGGTCACTAGTCATAAACCTAAGATAAACTTCTATCTTTAGGAATATACAAAAATAATGGATACTTGATGGTGTCATGTAATGGCGGGCTTAACCAAATGAGAGCAGCGGTAAGATCTTCCTTAAAGAGCAATAAATTTCTATGACAAATTAGAAATTTTTGGATAAACATTCTCATAGATTTTTTTTTTTCTCCAGATCTGTGACTTGGTTGCTATTGCGAGGCATTTGAATGTGACACTCATAGTACCAGAATTGGACAAAACCTCATTTTGGAATGACCCTAGGTATCTACATGGTTTCGACTGGTTTCATAAGCTAATAGGTATTTGATTATCAGGTCTTTTATCAGAATAACATAATCTCCTATTTTGACAGTGAATTCCAAGATATATTTGATGTTGATCATTTCATAACTTCGTTGAGAGATGAGGTCAAGATATTGAAGGAGCTGCCACCTAGATTAAAAGCAAGGGTTGATCTAGGATTGGTTTATTCAATGCCCCCTGTTAGTTGGTCTGATATATCATATTACGAAAACCAGGTTGGTATCCTTTATGAGTCTAACACGAGCAAATTAAAAGATGAATAAACTTATGTTTAACTTATCTGGCAACCAGATTCTTCCTTTGATACAAAAGTACAAGATCGTCCATTTGAATAGAACTGATGCAAGGCTTGCTAATAATGGGCTGCCACTAGAAATACAGAAATTGCGCTGCAAAGTAAATTATGCCTCTCTCAGATTCACTCCTCAAATTGAAGAACTGGGCAGAAGGATAATTAAGATTTTGCAGCAGCAAGGGCCGTTCTTGGTTCTCCACTTACGATATGAAATGGATATGTTGGCATTCTCAGGGTGTACTTATGGTTGCACTAATGAGGAAGCTGAGGAGTTGACAAGAATGAGGTGCAAATTGAAATTCCTTTTCATAGCCTCTTTGTATGCTTTCTCACAACGTGGTATATTATTGAAGATTATATTATTTTTCCTTACGAGACTTTTCTTTCTGGACTAGATATGCATATCCCTGGTGGAAAGAGAAGGTTATTGATTCTGATTCCAAAAGGAAAGATGGTCTCTGCCCCCTAACCCCTGAAGAGACCACTTTGATACTTAGAGCACTGGATATTGATCACAATATTCAAATACATATTGCAGCAGGAGAGATATATGGTGGAGAAAGGCGAATGACCGCTCTTTATGCAGCTTATCCTAAAGTGGTAAGCATCTCTGGAGACCTCACATCCAATTATTCTATATTCTAATACTTTATTATACTAATCTATTACTTGTCCTCTATGAATAGGTGAAAAAGGAAACTTTATTGGGACCTTCAGACCTTAGATACTTTCAGAATCATTCATCACAAATGGCTGCATTAGATTACTTGGTTTCCTTAGAGAGTGATATATTTCTTCCTACATATGATGGCAACATGGCTAGAGTTGTTGAGGGCCATCGCAGGTAAAATAATCCTTTTTACTATTTCCCAAATTTTCAGGTATCTGACATCATTGTTGAAGCTTCTTGATGCAGTTAGTTGATTGATATGGATCTATGTTGCATATTCCATGATCTTTCGAATTTTTATCTTTCCTTGCTGTGCATACTTCCAGGTACCTGGGGTTCAGGAAAACAATTATACTGGATAGAAAGCTCCTGGTTGATCTGATTGATCAGTACAATAATGGTACTTTGAGTTGGGATGAATTCTCTTCGTCAGTTAAGGTAACTCATGCTGCACGTATGGGGATCCCTAGTAGGAGAGTGGTGATTCCTGACAGGCCCAAGGAAGAGGATTACTTCTATGCAAATCCCCAGGAGTGTCTGCCTAAGCCAAACATTTGGGATAAACCATCGACTTCATGAATCTATTTTGGAGGCATTCTTTCCACAGATACCATTTATTTGAGTCATCCAAGGAATAAATGTCGATAGAAATAGCAATGCTAGACAGTGTGCTTCCGGTTTGGCCAAATGAAATGTGTTACACAAGTTGGAGATTCTTTTGATGCAGCTGGTGGGTATACACTAGAAAGTTTGCTTCTAGTTCGACCAAATAAAAGAGTTAACAAGTTGGAGATTCTTTTGATGCAGCTGGTGGATATACACATTATACAATAGCTTTACATCTTGAAATGATTTTCATTCATGTATAGGAGGATAAGAGAATAAGAGTCCGATTAAGATGATGTAAATCTATATTTGTGTGACGAGACTGAAATAGAGGTGTTGTCTAGTGTTGTATTGATTTGGTCGGTAGAAATTAACCTAAATTTTTGTGTGCAAGTTCATAATAAACCCATCGAGATATAAAATGTAGTCCAAGTATGACATGCATTATTCGTTAGTGTCAGTCTTAAGAGTCAATTATGAATTAATTGATTTAGAATATAATATATTATATTTATCAATAAAAGACAATGTTATGTTTATTATATTTATTTTATATTTGTGCCAACTGAATAAATATAATAATATTCTAGAATAGTAGGTTTTAATCTATAATATATCAATTTGTTGAATTGATTATATAAGGTTGTCAATATATATATATAGAATACTACTCTTAAATATTCCTAGTTAAGTATTAATAAACAAGGAAAATATTAATGCATTAAGCTTAATATGTAGGTCAATTGATGATTTGATTTCACAAGTCATGAATATAAGATATCATTTTGACACATGGGTATATAGTAGTGAATATGTACTAAATTAACCACCATGAGAAGTTTCATGGATCATTATATGAGTATTATAAATATTCTCATAGTGACTATTAGTATAAATAATCCTTCTATCTGAAGTCATTACGGTTCACTACATAAGGAGTTGTGTACTTTGGTATCGATAAACGTCATCCGTAAGAAGTTAGACTATAAAGTTGTTCACTAGATATACAATAAGCTATGCAAAGGAATATAAGTGACGTAGATGAGATTTGTCCCTTCCATATAATGAAAGAGATATCTGTGGATCTCTTGATAGAGTAGGATGACTGAAATGTATGACAATGCTCAAATAAGTTAACATAAGATATTAAACTTATTTGGTTAAGTGAGTCTACTTAGATATCAAGAAACACATAGATTGATGAGAGGATGACACAGTCTATACCTTATAAATCAATCTAGATATCAAGGACAAAAGGGCTGAACTATATAATTTAATGGTCACATATAGGTTAGATCTGATCTCAACATTTTTATCACTTGGGTAGCAATGATGCATTGCTAGATGTCACTCATTGTTTATATATCTAAAATTATTTTAGAAACACTGACAATATTACGAGAACATATTGAGTGACACACAAAGTGAATGTTGATTTGGAGATTGATTTATTTTAATTTGATTAAAATAGTGTGGATCTGAGCCTTAAGTCCGAAATTGATTTCAAACCTTAATCTTATTGATTTAATGAGTTAGTTCAATATGCTTCCTTTTTTTTAAGACTCAACCCAACTATAGAGCTCACTAAGAGAAGGTGAAAAGTTTGTCATCTCTTTAAAGATGATGAGAAGGTGAAGTGTTTATCATCTCTTTAAAGATGATAAGAAGGTAAAGAGTTAAGACTCTTTAACTTCAAAGAAGGTGAAGAGTTTACCATCTCTTTAAAGAGGCTAAGAAGATAACAGTTAAGATTCTTCAACTTCCGAAGAAGGTGAAGAGTTTACCATCTCATTAAAGAGGGCAAAAAGGTGAAGAGTTGGCATTATTCCTCACCTTGCCACCTTATATATACCCATCTCTAACAAGAAAGAAAAAAGTTAGAAATTCTTCTTCTTTTTGCCACCTTGAATACCATCTCTAGCAAGAAAGTGAAGGTGTGTGACACTCTCCAATTCCTAAGTTCATGAGACAAAGGAAGGGACGTACTCGTGTGGATACCGTAGGGGAATGAACATTCTGATCGTGCTGAGTTCGGTTGGACTAGAAGTCTTTTGAGGGTTGTTCATGTATCAAAGGTAACAATCTTATTCATTAGAGTAGTTGCAAGTGTAGATTTGCATTCGCATAGATCTCTGGAGGGATCAATTTCCTTTGCATTTTATTCTATTTTTCACTATAGATCCCTATAGTAGTATTAGAGTCACTTGCAAATACATTTTATGTTTTGTTTTATATTGATATAATCGTGTGGACATGTGTTTATTATGATTTACTTAGAATGATTCATGGGTGGCTTTCACGGGTGTTATTTTTTTATTTGTCTAGAATGAATTAGTTTGTTGGATCTGATATAAAAGTACATAAACCTTTGTACGATCTTTCACAAGTGGCTCTGATACAACTGTAGGGATCTATAGGCATAAACATTTAAAAATCACAGTGGAAATAATAGATCCCACAAGCGATCCATGTAAAAGAAAACTCATACAAAGTTGATCTACAAATTCCTATCTTATAGGTATATATTTGGCGCGTGCCCTTCGCTTAACCTGCTTGTCCGAGGTATGCCGGATCTCTTGCACGTTCAAGTATCCATGCCTCTATGCGTATCCATACCAACATGATCTCTCAAGCTTCGAAGAAGAATCGCCTTTGTGTGCTAGCCACAAGACGAGATTTACAAAGCAAGAAGGAGAGGGAGAAGAAGGGTTGTCGGCCAAGGGAAGGAAGGAAAGAAAAATAACAAGTAGTTCATCCAAATGATAAGAAAAACTCTTTTATACTTTTCCGATGACTATGAAGAGTTTTTGTCCCTTTATCTTCCCTCCATTAAAGCCAATAAAACCCTAATTAGAGCACATGTTTCTCATATTGCTCTTCAACTTCTCTTCATTCAATAAAGAGAAACTTTTCATCTTCTTCTATTATTATTCATTAAATATTTTAATGAATTAATATCTCATTCAAATGTGATTGAGTCTAATCTAAATGAGTCTAACTCAAATTAGATCTCAATCCCATAATCCAATTGGATTCACTTGAGTCTAACTCAATTAATCCAATTCAGATCAAATCTTAGTCAAACTAAGATAAATTAATCTCCAAAGCATCGTATCCTTAGTGTGTGACCCAATAGGTTCTCATAACGTTGGCAATGTATCTAAACCGCTTTAGACACATAAGCAATGAGTTGCATCTAGCAATGCATCATTGCTACCCAAGTGACGAGAAAGTCAAGATCCAACTTAACCTCCGTGACTATGACAATGTATGACCTTGTCCTTCTATCCTCGATATTTAGATTGACCAATGAGGCATAGACCGTGTCATCCTCGATCAATCATTGTGTTTCTTGATCCCCGAGTAGACTCACTCAAATAAATGAACTCAATATCTCATATTGACTCATTTGAGCATGACCATGCGTTTTAATAGTCCTACTCGATCAAGGGGCTCATAGATATCACTCCCGTCATATGGGAGAGATAGATCTCATCTACATCACTCACATCCCTCCGTATAATTCATTACACACCCAGTGATCGCCTTTATATTCCACCCTATTACGGGCGACTGATAATTACTATTTTGTTGATCAATTTAGGCATTCAAATCCATGTTTTGATCCCTTTTATATGTTTAATCTTGTATTTACACTAGGTTCCATGAATTATTCCTATTTTTGATTTTGGATGAAATTCTTTCTATATTTGAGATATTATGGCATTAAATTTTGAATCTAATTTTGTAGGCTTTGAAAGATCATGGACCTAGATCAGATTGGATCAAATTTGAGTCAGCTTGGGCTCTAATCAAGATGATCAAGCGATGGATTAATGCAGACCGTCCAATCATGAAACGGTGAGATCTGAGTCATCTGTCAACTTCTGATCAATCCGAGCTCAAGATGGAGTTAATCAAGACCACAGATCAAGAACTGGAAGTTTGGTCCAAATCAGAAGCCATCTGACCGTTGGATCAAGCTTAAGAGGAGTCTAAACCATCCATTCAAAAGGAAGGGAGAATTCAGTCATCCGCTACAGATTTGATTGATCCAAGTTAAGGAGGAGCAAATCCTGACCATTGATGGAGATATGGAAGGTTTGAGCTCAATCCGAGGTGATTTGACCGTTGGATGCGGTGAGGATGATCACAACCGTCCAATTTCAAATGGGATTAATTAAAACAGAAATTCCCTCTCCCAGCTTGGTCGTCGTCACAGTGTCGCGAGTTCTCTGTTCTTCATCGTTTCTTCATCTGTTCTTCATCGTTTTCTTCTCTGATCGCGTGCGGCCACTCCAGATTCAGTTCTTCTCAAGATTTCGAATCATCGAGATCAATTTCCCGAGAAGTTTGCAATCAATTTCATTTCTGGAAGCTCGGGTGAGGGTTTCGCCAAGAGCTTGCTTCATTCGATCGATCTCTGCTTGATCACCATTCTTCATCAATCGGAGGAAGTCAGAGGGGTTCTCTGAATTGTTGTGAGGGTCCCTGAGCTCCCATCGCAATCCCAATCATCAAGGGGGAAGAGATCGGAGGAGGTTTCAGATCGCGCAACTAAGCTGAGCAAATCGATCGCGAGAGTTGGTTTCTCATTCGATTCTCGAGTTAGAGGGTTTTTAGCTCGATTCTTGTGTGACAGCAAGAAACAAATCTTGGGTGAAGAATTTGATCTGGTGTCAATTGTTTGTAGATTTTATTTCTGAACTTAGTTCCTTAGCATTTCAGTTTGTATCAGTCTGTATCAGTCGCATTTCAGCATCTGATCAGTCTATTTGACCGATCAAGACATCATCTGATCGGTCTGTCGACCGATCAGGCACGCATCTGATTGGTCTGTTGACCGATCAGGCAGTTCTCAGATTCATCCAATCCTGTTTTCTTTAGTAAATTTTGTTCAACTTCATTTCTCTGTAATTTAGCTACATATTTTAAGCTTTCCTGCCTTGTGATCAATTTTTGAATTTTTAATTTCATAGTATCAAATTGAATTGCTTAGTTCTCAATTAGAGATAAGTTTAGTTTCCTTGATTCCGTTTTCAAATAGGTTAAATTTAGTTTTCGCAATTTCCTAATCCATTTCTTCTTTAGTTGAGTTCAATCTGTTTTAAATTATTATTTCATTCATATTTGCAAAACAAACCCCCATCTTATTTGAAAACCCAAAAGAATACATAAAACAACAAATTCAAGCTTGGATTAAGCACTTTTAACTAGTCCTTGGAAAAATATGACTTGAGACCCCTATACTACATTTAATTTTGTGAGCTAAGGGTTTTCAACTTATAAATATCTAAATTTGAGGCTCATTCGTGACACTCGTTATTGGGTCATCAAAATTTTTGGCGTCGTTGTCGGGGAACACACTAGTTGAGTTTGTTTAATTTGAGCTTGTGCTATATTTCATATTCTTTGAATTTTATTTCATTTGCTTTATCATTCTATATACATTTGCTGCCATTTTGTTTGTTTTATAGCCAGGATTGCAGGTGGTGATATTGTTGATTTTAATCCTGAGGTTGAGAGAACCATCAGAGCCAGAAAAAAATCAAGGAAGAGTTTCAGAAGCTATTGAAATTTTTTCTACTCATTCAAGCAGTCCCATGGCAGAACATCAGTATTTTCAAAATTTTCAGCAGCATTTTTAGAATTTTCAGCAACCCAATTTTCAGCAATTTCAACAGCCCCTACAACAATCTCAGCCACAATTCTAGAATTTTCAGCAAGGTAATCAGCTTTTTCAACCATTCCAGCAGCCTTATTAATATTTTCAGCAAGCAAATCAACAATGTCAGCTTCAATATCAACAAAACCAACAAGGATTTCAACCAATTCAGACTTTCCAGCAAGGTTTTCAACCTTCACAGCAAGAATTTCAACCATACAATCAGAATTTTCAGTTTCAAAGTCAACAATTTCAGCCTAACTTCAGAATTTTCAGAGCAATAATTTCCAGCAACATCCACCTTGTTATCAATCCAAATTTCAGCAATTTCAGCAGCCCAGTTGCTCATTTGATCAGCCCCAACAACCTTATTTTCAGAATTCACAGCCTACTCAAGGATTTCAGCAACCCAATGTTTCATTTCAAGACCAACAAGAGTCCCATACCAAGCAAGAAGGCTATGGAGGTTCTAGTGAGTTCGATCAACAACAACAACAGCTAGAGGAGATAATGCAACAAATCATACAACAACAACAAATTTTACAACAACAACAACAACAACAAGAGTATGATTCCACTCTTCAAAACATCAAATTTCAGCAACCCAATGTTTCATTTCAAGACCAATAAGAGTCCTATACCAATTAAGGAGGCTATGGAGATTCTAGTGAGTTTAATGCACAACTTCAAGAACTTGAGGAGGTGATGCAACAAATCATACAACAACAGCAAATTTTATTACAACAAGGGCAACAAAAGAATGATACCACTCTTCAAAACATTGAGAGACATATTGGTCAACTTGCAAGTGGAATGAATCAAATGCATGCCCAAGGATTGAGTCAATTACCTACACAAGAAACTCATAATCCTAAAGGAGACATTAGTGCAATAACTTTGAGGAGTGGGAGCGTAGTTTCAAGTCCAAATGCTCAAAGGGCTGATTTTTTTGAAAAATTTTCAGCAACTTATTTTCCATCTCATAACAGCCCCAAAATAGATTTTGCATCAGTTGAAAGTGACCCTAGTTCAAGCCTAAGCCCTTTTTCTATTGATCTTGCAATTTTGGTGGAAGAAGAAGAAGAAATTAGCAAAAACAGGGCACAATCAGCAACTACTCTAAAAGAAATTCCTGCTCAAGATTCACTTCTAGAAGTTTCGGCCCAAGAGGAGGAACCGAGAGTCCCTTTATCCTTTCCACAGCAACTTAGAGAGGATCATTCTAGCATGAGCATGGATAATTTAGATGAGGTTGTTGATACAGATTTAGATGCTGATAGAGTTCTATTTGGTATTCACAGAGGATATTTTAGCTTAGAGGAGGCTGAGGATGCATTAACTATAGAGGCAGCTGAGTTGGAGGTTGTGTCTGATTCACTTTCAGTTGCAGATGATTCTATAGGTGTAGGGGATTGCACAGAGCCCCAGGGATCACCTATATTGATTGAGATGTTAGGAGATTCAGAAGATAGGTTTGAGAGTGTAGGGGATTGCACTGAGCCCCAGGGACCACTCATACCTATCGAGCAGTCACAGATAGAGTTGAAACCCTTGCCAGAACATTTGAAGTATGCTTATTTGCCAGAAAGTGTAAGGACTTGCATGGTGGAAGCCAAGACCCAAGAATCACCTCTTTTAGTTGTATACCCACCAGACCTTGAGTCTGAGGAGGAGTTTTTACCTGACCAGGAGGAGGCCATAGTTTCATCCACTCTTGTGGAACCTTTAGGTATTTTTCAGCACGACAAGGTAAGTATTTGTTCAAATTTTTTAGGAAAACTCATAGAGGTATCTAAGGTTGATTTTATTGGATGTGATACATTTCTTGATACATTCTATGTAGAGACTGTTTGTATTTCATTTCTTTCTTACCCTGCATGCGTGTGGGAGGTATTTTCTTTTCATGATTTTGCAGGGTGTCGTCGGCTTCTTGAGTGGGTGCTCCAACTAAATAGCCTTCAACCTCCCGGAAGGACTTCCAAAGAGCATATAGTGGGAGGAGTTGAGTTTACTTTGACTTGTGGCAATTCACCCCGAGAGTGGAGTCCTTTCTTGTTGCACTCGTAGCAGGTGATGTTGGCCTTGCTCATCTAGCTTGTCGAGGGTTCAGATGGATCTTCCTTCTTCTGACTTGACTTCTTCTTGTTCGTTTGGTTTTTAAGCTCCTTGTAGTAGTCGCAAGCTAGCCGGACCAGTTTTGGACGATCCCCTTCACTGTCGTCTGATTCCGAGTCTGAGTCGGACTCGAGTACTGGTTGACTTTTCTTTTTCGGAGTTCTTCCTTGAGTTTTACCTGCAACAAACACAATACCCTTCTCGACCAATGTAGTATTAGTTTGTTCATGTAATTCAAGCTCAGAAAATAACTCATCTAATTTTATTTCAGAAAGATTCCTAAAAACCTTGTAGGCATCCACCATAGATGCCCACAGTGAGTTTCTTGGGAATGAGTTTAAGGTATACCTGATTAGGTCATGATTTTTGACCTTGTGACCTATAGTGTGCAGCTCGTTCATCAACTCCTGGATCCTAGCGTGGAGTTGAGCTGCTGATTCTCCGTCGTGCATCATTATCGTGTAGAGTATGTTGAGCAACATATCCCTTTTGCTGATACGGGTATCAGATGTACCTTCGTGTAGCTCAATCAGCTTGTTCTAGAGCTCCTTCGCATTGCTGAAGGGTCCTACACGGTTCAGCTCCTCTTTTGTCAGGCTGCATTGCAAGGTTTGGGTAGCTTTTACGTCGGCCTCGATCTTCTTCATTAGTGGACCGTCCCACTTAGTAGAGTGTTGCACCATGCCTTGTGCATTTTTAGGTATTTCCAGTCCAGACTGGATAATAATCCACATGTTCACCTGAGTTTTCAGTTGGACTTCCATCCTACTCTTCCAGTAGGAGAAATCTTCTCCGTTGAAGAGAGGTGGTCTGGCGGTGCTGTATCCCTCTTGCATGGCCATATAATTTTAAACTGAAAAAGAAAGACAGAAAACTTGTTCCAAGACTATGTCTTGGATTAATAGTGCAGGAAAAATAGTAATAATGAAAAAAAATCAAGTAGTGTTGCACCAACCTCGATTAACGAGAAGAATATGAGCGAAAAGAAAAAGAAATATTAAAATTCAAAAAATCTGAAAAAAATGCTCAACTGGTGGTTGCACCAGATTTGAGCCACCCGCTCTAATACCACTTGTGGGATCGGTTTGAATCGATAGAGGGAGGTGAATATCGATTGATAATTTTTCAAAAAACTTAGAGTAATTGCGCAGCGGAAAAGCTAAACAACGCTAACACGTTTGTTTTACTTAGTTCAGAGTCGTAGTCGGCTCCTACTCCAAGGCTCACGGTCCTTGACCATTTACGACGAGCAATTCTATATTGCGTAAAATTATTACAATCTACAGTTCGAATATAGAATTAAAAATATAGCACTTAACAAAAATTATATGGACGACCGGAAGTTTAGAATGTCAGAGCCGCGGGTCGTCGTTGGCGCTTGAGTCTTGAGCACGGAGCATTTGGAGCAGAGCGCTTGAAAGAATGCGTAGAAGAAAGTTGTCTCTGAAGCCAAGGGGGTGAACCCCTTTATATAGTGGTCGCTGGGGCGCTTGTGTTGAAGGGGGCGCCTGACACGTGGCTCATTTTGTGTGAAACTCAATCCACAGACATGGCCAGCGCTTATCCCTTCAACTGGGGTGTCTAAGCTGACTGGGGCATCTGTATGAACACAAGCGCCTCTGTTGCTGTCTTGGAGGCTAGCTTCGAAGTGGCATGGAAACACCCCTGTATAGGGCTCCAGTATCAACACAGGCGCTTGGTCAAACAGGCGCCTGACACCAATGAGGCGCCTGGGAGCAGAAAACATTCACCCTTCGTTCCTGCAACTAGGGTTAGTTCCAAAGCATAAATAATAAACAATATAATATCATTTAAGCATGATTAACATCCTGAGTTGTCTTGGTTCTGACTTTAGGCTTCCGAAATGGAACTCTATGTCGAACCGACGCCTAATGTTCCCTCCTACGGGGAATGTGTCCTCACCTACTCCTCTCATGAGAGTTTACCTGTTTTCCAACCAGCTCCTCCGGTTGGACTTTTGCCCAATCACCCGGATCAGGTCTTCGTGCCCAGTCCGCGACCAGGACTTATTGCCCGACTTCACTCACCAGGTCTTCGGTGCCTAGTCCACGACCAGGACTTATTGCCCAGCTTCACTCACCAGGTCTTCAGTGCCCAGTCCACGACCAGTACTTATTGCCCAGCTTCACTCACTAGGTCTTCGGTGCCCAGTCCACGACCAGGACTTATTGCCCAACCTTTTGTCAGGACTTAGGTGCCCAGCCCGTGGCTAGGACTTAGTGCCCAATTCTTAGAACCAGGACTTCGTGCCTAGTGTACCTAGGAATTTTCCTGCACACTTGAGTAGCATTGTTAGATCACAATAAAATCTTAACTTCTGAACCCTTTGCCATTATCAAAACACAGGTTTGACTTTGGTGCTTCCGACACCAATAGAATTCGTATATGTCCACACTATCATGGCATACGATATTCTCAGTGTTTTGAGGTGTTGGTTGATTTTAAAATTTTATTGTTTGAGGAATCAATAATTTTTTGAAATCTAAAGTTTTGATCATTTTGATTCTCAGGATATTTTCAAAATGGCTATCAACCCACTTGCTGTTATAATAAAAGGAAACAAACTTATTGGCCCTAACTATGTTGATTGGAAACGGAACCTAGACATTGTCTTGACTGCTGAGGAGTACAAATTTGTACTCTTTGAGATCTGCCCTCCTAAGCCTAGTGAGAATTCTAGTGAAGAGGAGAAAGAGAGTTATAGAAAGTGGATGAAAGCAGATGAGATGACGCGGTGTTACATTCTGTCATCTATGACAAATGTACTGCAACATCAGCATTAGGCTTTCACTTCCAACTATGACATGATGTTCAATCTCAAGGAACTCTTTGGACACCAGAATCGGGCAGCTAGGCAGGAGGCTACGAGGAACTTGATGACGACCACCATGATTGAGGGGATACTTGTGAGGGAGCATGTCCTTAAAATGATGGCTCATTTAAATGAGATGGAAGTCCTAGGTGCTGAGATCGATGGGGAAACCCATGTCGATATCATCCTCCGGTCACTACCTAGGAGTTTTGAACAGTTTCAGCTGAATTACAACATGAACAAGAGCTTGTATTCGATGGTGGAACTTCTGACAGAACTCCAGGCAGCTGAGGGGTAATTTCATCAAAGTGCTCATGCTTTTGTTGTTGAAAAGGTTTCTACTTCTAAGCTGAAAGGCAAGAAGAAGAAGAAGCCAGCTTTAGCGAAGAAGGCAGCTGGATCTCTTGGACCTCAGGCTAGAGTGAAGAAGCCGAAAGGCAAGTGCTTCACGTGCAAACAGACTGGACACTGGAAGACGGACTGTCCCCAACGTCAGTAAAAAAATCAAGGTATATCTTTTTGTTTAGTTGTTGAAATATGTTTAGCGGTGTTATCTACCGGTACTTGGTGTGTAGATACGGGAGCCACTAATCATGTCTACAATTCGTTACAGGGGTTCCAGGAAACTCGACGACTAGCTGATGGAGAGATTACCGTCTACATGGGCAATGCTACGGAAGTGGCGGCTATTGCAGTGGGAGACAATTATTTATCTTTTGATAGGAATAAAGTTTTGGTTTTATGAAATTGCCTTTATGTACCTTCATTTAGAAATAACCTTATTTCATATTCTAAATTGATTATGGATGGGTATTTTATTTCTTTTAATGACAAGGTTGCTATAAAAAGGAATAGAGATATTATCTGTTCTGGTGCGTTGGTTGACAATTTGTACACTCTTGAACTAAAAACTCCCACGATGCAAATGTTAGGATGTATACTAAAAGCCTTGCTTTCTGTATGGACATCTACATTTTGAAAGAAAATTATAAGATCACTATTTGCATGTTTATATTTATGTGCATATTGTCTGATACTCTACATTGTAGATAACATGGTGTGTGGTGTCGCACAGAAGATCATGTTATCAGTTCCTTATAGAGTATAAGTAGAGGCTCACAACCGAGATGGATTTGGACAAACCATCGGGATGGTTGTAGTGTAATTTGGTGTTGGTTTATCTTGATCATAGAATTACACTAGTATACTTTGTGTGTATTGAGCAGGACCGACATAGAGGTGATTTAATTTATATTGACTATATAATTGAATTAGACCACAGTTTATTATGAAGTACATGCTCTTAATCCCAATATAATAACGGGCACATGTATTTAATATTTATTTCTTTGATTTACCGATGGACAAGATTTATTCTGTTAAATCGATAGGCACGGTAAGTTGGGAAATAATATTATTTACATTGTGTGTCATTGATTATAGAAAGAAACTGTGTCCTGGTAAGTCGGGTTGATGATGCCCCTTGATGAGCTCATAAAGTTCATCATGTTAAATCTTGCAAGTGGACTTGGTCCAACATGATGATAAGAATGAGTGGTACTAATCAAGGAATTAGAGGTTGATTAATTAAATTGTCAGTAATTTAAATTAATCAGCGGGCATACGATATCTTAAACAGGGGGAGATACTTATACTCATAATAGGTGGAGCCCATATTTAAATATAGGGTTGGTGAGATAGTTCAATGGTGACCCTTTAGTGGAATGGATCTTCATTAATGGATCGGGATTTGATCCATTAGGTGGACAAGACTCAACTTCTCCTCATGGTCCCTATTGTAGCCCTATAAACACCCCATGGAGTCATGAAACCAAGACTAATCCAATTCATCTAACCCTAAGTCTCTCCTCTCCTCCCCTCTCTCCCTTCTCTCTCCTAGGTCATGCCAGTGGGTGTGGGGGAAAGAAAACTTGGTTTTTCTTCCTTCACTTCTCTTCTTCTCTTCTTTCTTCGGTGGTAGCCGGCATTCACTAGACAAGGAGGAGGGTTCTCCTCCTTTGTGGTGTGCGGAAACAAAGGAAGAAGGAGGGTGGCCGCGGGTAAGGAGTAGAGGCTCTTCCTTGGTGCTTGGCGCCGTGCAAGTGGAAGAAAGGGACAGAAGCACTTCTCTTCCTTGTGTGCTTTGTGTCGTGTGATAGGAAGAGGAAGAGGAGGTCAGTTAGGGTTGTTGTGAGGGAGTATAACTCTTCTCCTTTATCTTCTTCCTCCTTGGAGTGGTCGGCGGCAACCCTTGAGTTAGGGTTTTGATTGGCACAAGGTGAGGGAAGAAAGTTGGTGGCTTTGGTGACCTCGATTCTTGGTAGATTGTCTCCCACATGACATCTAAGAGGGGAGGGTCATACAATAGAAGATTTCGAGGTAAAAGGAAAGGTATAACCTTCTCTTTGGCTCCTTTGTTTTCGATCATTTTATGTGTTTAATTAATTATCATTGGTTGGTAATTATTTGTTAATTAATGATGATAATTAATTATGTTGAACCCCGATGATAAACACAAAAACCTGTGATCCGTTCATCATCTATTCTGCGGCTAATTCGTTAGCACGACGATGAGACGATCGTTTGGGAAATAGGTCTCCATTCGGATTAAAATTTTAATCCGTGGACATGGAGAGGTTTCCCATGATCGACCTGGTATTCACTTAGGAAACCAACAACCAACAACAAATAGAAATAAATAACTCATTGTGTAACCATAAGAGAAAAGAACCTTCAAAAATGAACCAAACGTATCATTGGCATCTAAGACTTAGTCATATTAACCTGAGTAGGATTCAAAGGTTGATAGCTGATAGACCTTCATTAGTGGTGGAAGATTTCCCAACCTGTGAATCTTGCTTGGAAGGTAAGATAACCAAGAGGTCTTTCAAAGCCAAGGGGTATAGAGCCAAAGATGAGTTAGAATTAGATTCTGATTTGTGTGGTCCTATGTCTATCCAGGCTAGAGGTAGCTTTGAATATTTCGTCACTTTATAGATGATTATTCAAGGTATGGATACATTTATTTGATGCGCCGTAAGTCTAAATGCTTTGATAGGTTCAAAGAATTCAAGGCTGATGTGGAGAAACGTTAAGGTAAAAGTATCAAGACACTACGATCTGATCGTGGTGGTGAATACCTCTTGGGAGAGTTTAGGAGTTACTTATCAGAGGCTGGGATTCAATCCCAGTTGTCCGCACCTGGTACACCCTAGTAGAATGGTGTGGCGGAGCGAAGGAATAGGACTCTTATGGAGATGGTTAGATCGATGATGAGTTATTCTGAGTTACCTAATTCATTCTGGGGATATGCTCTGGAAATGACAGTGTACATTCTGAACTTAGTACCATCGAAATCAGTACCCTTTACTCCCACAGAAATGTGGACTGGACGCAAGCCTAGTCTGAGACATATTCGGATTTGGGGTAGTCCAGCACATGTGCTGAAGGGAGATGTTGATAAGTTAGAATCTCGTACAGAAGTATGCTTGTTCGTAGGCTATCCTAGAGGAACGAAAGGTGGTTTATTCTATAGTCCTAAAGATCAGAGGGTGATCGTTAGCACGAATGTCCGATTTTTAGAGGAAGACTATGTGATGAGCCACAAGCCCATGAGTAGGATTCTTCTTGAGGAATTGAGAGGGGAAGTTCCAACTTTAGTACTAACAGTACAGGAAGACATACCACAAGTGATTGCACAGCGTGTTACAGAGGATACACAAGTAGTACCTCGTTGTAGTAGGAGGGTTGTTAGACAACTTGATAGATTCATGTTCTTGGGAGAGTCTTCGGACTTGGTCCCTGGCGAACATGAACCTGATCCATGGACCTATGACGAGACACTCCAAGATAAAGATGCAGTATCTTAACAAAGGGCAATGAAATCGGAGATAGAATCTATGGATTCTAATCAGGTCTGGGAGCTAGTAGAACCACCCAATGGTGTAAAAGCCATTGGATGCAAGTGGATCTACAAGAGAAAGAAAGGACCAGACAGGAAGATAGAGACCTTCAAAGTAATGCTTGTTGCGAAAGGGTATACTCAGAAAGAGAGTATCGATTATGAGGAGACCTTTTCGCCAATAGTCATGCTTAAGTCTATCCAAATTCTCTTATCTATTGCCGCTCATATGGATTATGAGGTTTGGCATATGGATGTTAAGATAGTTTTCCTTAACGGAAGTCTTGAGGAAAATATCTATATGAAGCAAGCAGAGGGATTCATTGTGAAAGGCAAAGGGCATCTTGTGTGTAAGCTTAATCGGTCCATTTATGGATTGAAGCAAGCTTCACGATCTTGGAACATCCGGTTTGATGAGGTGATCCAGTCATATGGATTCATTCAAAGTCCGGATAAGTCTTGTGTATATAAGAGCTGTGATGGAAACGTAGTAGTATTTCTTGTACTATACGTAGATGATATTTTGCTCATTGGCAACAATGTCAAGGTGTTATCAGACGTAAGGGTATGATTGTCCAAACAATTTGATATGAAGGATTTGGGAGAAGTAGGGCACATCCTTGGGATCAAGGTTATAAGGGATCGCAAGAAAAGGATATTGTGTTTATCTCAAGCTTCATACATAGCCACTGTCCTAGCTCATTTTAGCATGCAGAACTCCAAGAAGGGTTTTCTACATTTTAGTCATGGAGTTCCTCTGTCTAAGGAGATGTGTCCTAAAACATCAAAGGAGATAGAGGAGATGCAGTTCCTTATGCTTCGGCTATAGGAAGCCTCATGTATGCTATGCTATATACAAGACCGGATATCTGCATTGTTAGGATGTATACTAAAAGCCTTACTTTTGGTTAAAGTACATAAAAGAGAATCGCAAAATCACACTATGCATATTTATATTAGTATGTGCACAAAATGTCTCATACTTTGCATTGTAGATAACATGGTGTGTGATGACGCACAGAAGATCATGTTATCAGTTCCTTACAGAAGTATAAGAAAGAGGCTCACAACCGAGATAGAGTTGAACAAACTATCGGGATGGTTGTAATGTAATTAGGTGTGGTTTGTCTTAACCATAGAATTACACTAGTGCACTTTGTGTGCATTAAGTAGGACAAAAAAGAGAGGTCATCCAATATTGTACTGACTTCATAAATTGGATTAGACCTCGGTTTATATTATGCAGTACGATCTCTAAATCCCGAAATAATAACGGTCACATGTATTTAATTATTATTACTTTGATTTACCAATGGCCGAGATCTATTCTATTAGATCGATAGGCCCGGTAAGTTGGGTAATAATTTTATCTACATAGTGTGTCATTGATTATTGACGGAATTCGTGTCCTAGTTTGTCGGGATAATGATGCCCCCTTGATGAGCTCAAAAGGATCGTCATATCAAATCTTGCAAGTAGACTATGGTCCGACATGATAAAAAGGTTGAGTGGTACTAGTCAAGGATCAAGAGGATAATTAATTAAAATTGTCAGTAATTTAAATTAATTATCGGGCATTCAATATCTTAAACACGAGGAGATGGACGACTCATAATAAGTGAAGCTCATATGAAAATATGGGGGTTGGTGAGGAAGTTCAATGGGATCCTTTAGTGGAATGGATCTCTATTAATGGATCGAATTTGAATCCATTAGCGGGCCAATACCCAACTCCTCCTCATGGTCCCTATCATAGCACTATATATACCCCATAGGAGTCATGATACAAGGCTAATGAATTAATCAACCAAGAATAGCCTCTCTTTATTCTCTCCTCTCATCCTCTCTCTCCTAGGGTTCCTAGTGGTCGGAGATTGAGGTGGTGGCGCAAAGGGAAAGGGAGGAAGGAAACTTGGTTTTCTTCCTCTTCTCTTCATCCCCACCTTCACAAGAGCATACGGCAGCAAGGTTGGAGAGAGGGCAGGGCTCACCGGCGGTGCAACTCGTGTTGGTAGGCGCCGGCGACGGTGGAGAGGGAGAATAGTAGAGGTTTGGTTCCTTCTTCATCTTTCATGTTCTCTCTTCTTCCCTTGGCCAACATTCCATGATGATGGAAAGAGTTCGGTAGCACAAGGGGAGATAGAGGAGAGATCGCCGGCGGTCCACTCCTTGGTGAGGAGTTGGTCGGCGCATGGAAGAAGAAGGAAGAAGGAATTAGGATTGAAGTCTTCTCTCTTTATTCACTCCTTCTTGTTCTCCATCTTCTCTTGGTGGTGAGGAACGTAAGAAAAGGAGTTGCACACCCCTTGATGGTCGGCGGCGACCTTGGTTAAGGTTAGGGCTCCGGCGGGTTCAAGGGAGGAAGAAGAAGACCCTATTCTCTTTCCTAGGGTTTTATGCCAAAGCTAGGAAGGAGAAGTTCGTGCCTTGGTGACTCCGCGCATCTTGGTAGCTCGTCGCCCACACGACGTCCAAGAGGGGAGGGTCATATGGTAGAAGACTGCGAGGTAAAAGGCGAGGTATACCTCTTCCTAGCTCCGTCTTTGTCCTTGTTATTTTATTGCTTTGATTATTCTTGTCATTGCATGTGTTAATTAATTATCATGGTTTAATTATTCGTTAATTAATTTTGATAATTAATTTTGATAATTAATTATGTCATGGACCCCGATTATAAACACAAAAATCGGCGATCCATTCATCGTCTTTTCCATGGTCTTTTGATTCGGAAAGTTACAAGGCCATAACTTTGGTTTTGGCTAAGTTGTGACTTGAATCAATTGACACGACGATGAGATGGTCGTTTAGGAGACAGGTCTCTATTCGGATTAAAGTTTTTAATCCATAGAATAGAGAGGTCTGTTGGTGCAGGAAGCACCTAAGTCAAACCTGGGTTATGATAATGGCAAAGGGTTCAGAAATTAAGGTGTTATTGTGATCTAACAAGCTTACTAAGTGTGCAGGAAAAGTCCTAGGTACACTAGGCAAGAAGTCCTGGAAAATGGCTGGGCAAGAAATCCTGGTCAAGGACTGGACAAGAAGACCTGACTGGAAGTTGGGTAAAGAAGTCCTGGTCGAGGACTGGGCAAGAAGTCCTGGTCAAGGACTAGGCAAGAAGACTGACCGGAAGTTGGGCAAAGAAGTCCTGGTCGAGGACTGGGCAAGAAGTCCTGGCAAAGGGCTAGCACCGAAGACCTGACCGGTAGTTGGCCAAGAAGTCCTGGTCGCGGACTGGGCACGAAGACCTGGTCAGGTGAATTGGGCAAAAGTCCAACCGGAGGAGCCGGTTGCCAAAAAGTAAACTCTCCTGAGAGGAGTAGGTGAGGACGTGTTCCCTGTGCGAGGGAACAATAGGCGTCAGTTCGACCTAATGTTCCATTTGGGAGACCCAAAGTCAGAACCAAGACAGCTTAGGCTGTAAATAATGGCTAACATATTTGCTTCTTGTGTTTTGGAACTAACCTTGGTTGCAAGGAACGAAGGAATGTGTTTCTGCAGCTCAGGCGCCTCAAAGGCTGAGGCTCTTCACTGGGGCTAGGCGCCCATATGGATACGGGCGCCCCAGTTGAAGGCTGAGGCGCCCCACGGGGGCTAGGCGCCCGTATGGATACGGGTGCCCCAGTTGAAGGCTAAAACAAAGCAAGCGAAGCAAAACTGCTACGAAGCCTTTGGACATACTCAGCTCAGGCGCCCAGGACCATACGGGCGCCCCCATCAGCTCAGGCGCCCCAGTGAAGATGGATAAGCGCTGACCGAGCCTACGGATAAGAGATCTCATAGGGAAGGCCACGTGTAGGCGCCCCCATGGGTGCTATAAAAGGGGGTTCACCCCCAAGGCTTCAGAGAACATCATTCACAACGCTCCAAGCACTTTCGTTCAAGCGCTATGCTCCGACAAGCTCCGACTTCGAGATTCCAGCGCCGACAACGACCCTCTGCTCCGAAATTCGATCCACCTTGGGTGTCGGTAACGAAAAGTGTTGCAAGTTTAATTTTCAATTCTATTTCTATACTCAATTTGTAAAACGCTTTTTACGACTATAGAATTGCCAAAGTAAACGGTCAAGGACCGTGGGCCTTGGAGTAGGAGCCGACCGCGACTCCGAACCAAGTAAAACCAACCTGTGTTCGCGTTTATCCTGTTATTTTCCACTGCGTATATTCTCTAGCTTTCCGAAAAATTTGATATCGATATTCACCCCTACCCCCTCTATCGATTTCTCCGATCCAATAAGTGGTATCAGAGCGGGTGGCTCAAATTTGGTGCAACCACCAATTTAAGAGTTTTTTTTCAGATTTACAGAATTATTTTAATTCTTTTTCGAATCTTTCTCGTTAATCGAGGTTGGTGCAACACCACTCGATCATTTTTTCATTTATATTAATTAACTTCTGCACTACTAATCCAAGACTAAGTCTTGGAACAAGTTTTCTTTGTCTGTATTTTTTTCAGAATATATTATGGCCATGCAAGAGGGATTCAGCACAGCCAAACCACCGCTTATCAATGAAGATTTTTCCTACTGGAAAAGTAGGATGGAAGTCCACCTGAAAACTCAGGTGGACATATGGATAATTATCCAATCTGGCTTGGAGATTTCCAAGAATGCAGAAGGAGTGGCACAACACTACTCTGAATGGGATGCCTCGTTGAAAAAGAAGATCGAGGTTGATGCAAAGTCAACCCAGACGTTGCAATGCGGATTGACCAAGGAAGAGCTGAACCGGGTGGGTCCCTTCAACAGTGCCAAAGAACTTTGGAACAAGCTGATTGAGCTGCACGAAGGTACCTCCAACACCAGAATCAGCAAAAGGGATCTGTTGTTGAACAAACTCTACACGATCAAGATGAATGAAGGCAAATCAGCAACACAGCTCCACGCCAGAATCCAGGAGTTGATGAATGAGCTGCATACAATAGGTCACAAGGTAGAGAACCGTGATCTAATCAGGTATACCATAAACGCATTCCCAAGGAACACACTATGGGCATCTATAGTAGATGCTTACAAGGTTTCCAGGAACCTTTCAAAAATTAAATTAGATGAAGTTTTTTCAGAATTAGAATTGCATGAATAAACTAACTCCACAATGGTCGAGAAAAGTATTCCCTTTGTTGCAGGTAAAACCCAAGGAAAAGTCGCCAAGAAGAAGCCTCAACCAGCACCCGAGTCTGACTCAGACTCAGACTCAGAAGACAGTGAAGGGAATCGACCCAAGTTGGTTCGGCTAGCTCGGGTGTAACGACCCGGAAAATTCCCTTAATATTTTCTTAAAATATTAAGCATGTGTAGATAATTTTCCGAGGGACCTAAAATATTAGTACGAACTTTAGCCTAGAAATCCATGATTTTTCTCATTTAAATTGAGAAACTAAGTACTAATGGGCCTTATATGGGCTTTTCTAGTACCTTGATTATTAGTGGATTTTAGGTAGAATTTAATATAAATATAAATGAATTTTAATTAGGAATATTAGTATGATTATGGGTGAGTTTTAGCATGGTTTCCTATTTAAATTGAGAAGTTAGGCACTAATGGGCCTTATATGGGCTTTCTAGTACCATAATTATTGATGAATTTTAGGTAAAAATTTATTGAAATATAAAGGGGTTTTAATGAGAAATATTAACATAATTATAGGGGAATTTTTAGGGGACTTTCGAATATTAGGAAAAATAAAATAAAAATAAAATGGAAAATTAATGCATGCACCAACGATTTGAACCTTGGACCCCTTGTATAACCATGCATGCTCTAACCAACTCACCTAGCAAGGGATTTCTATGAGGAAATGAAATGGAGTTTAGTTAAGGCTTAGGGGAAGAGGAAGGGACACCATGACTCTTCACTTACCCTCCTTAATGTGCTATAAAGAGGGGGTTTGGGAGTTTCTTTCTTCCTCCCTCATTCTAGCCGAAAATCTCAAGAGGAGATTTCCCTTGGAAAAGCTTCACAAGAGGGTCTTATCTCTAAGATCTAAAGGGTTCCCAAGGTTACAAGGGCTAGAGGTGACTTAAGGTCTAAGGAGTTCTTTTGATTCTCTATAATCAAGGTGAAAAATCAAGAAACCCCAAGATAAGACTCCCTCACCTGTGGTATAATAGTTCTTTATGTTTTTAGCATGATATATTAGTTGGTTTTTGGATTTGATGTTGAAAGGAAAGAAAACCAAGGACCCTAGTCCTATGGGTTTCGGCCACAAGGATTTTAGGGTCTATAATTATGCTAAAAATCTTTATGATGTTGTCTAATATGCTCTCATGATGTTTAGAGATTAAATATAATTTTTGAGAATTTTTGGGGTACCCTAGGACCCCCTAAAGTTTCGGCCAACCTCAAGAACCCTTGGGTAGGGTTGGGTCTAAAACTTCAAGTATGTGTATTATGTATTATCATGATATAAGGGAGATGGAGGATGATTATGTGAATTTTCACATGGCCTAGAGACCCTATGAGTTTCGGCCAAGATGGGCTAATAGGGTAAAAGTTAGGACTTATTTCAAGTAAGGGCCCCAATGGCCCTATGGTAAGTTATGGTTGATGTTTAATGATTGATTGGGGATGTTAATGGAATTTTTCCATGCCCCCATGGCCTTACATGTTTCGGCCAGCCCTAGGAAGGAGGGCTAAAGGTTAGGGTTAACCCTAATCATGAGCCCAATGGCTTCCTATGGACTCATAGATGATGTATGGTTGTTCCTTTACCTTATGCTATCTTACATGTTTATGGAATTGATGGAACTCCTCCCTATAGGTTTCGGCCCAGCATGTATCTAGGGTTTGGGGTGGAGTTAGGGTTCAAAGAATGATGGTTTATGTTTATCATGAAGTGTATATACATATATATATAGGTCCAAGCATGTGGTAGAAGTCATGTTACCCATAACCCTAACCTCAAGCACCATGTCTTATGTTTATATGATTGTGATTGGATGTCATGCTTAATAGGGTTATTTATGAAGGTCTTATGTTTTATGCCATGTACTTGGATGGTAGGTAGCATGTTTATGGAAGTCCTACCTATGTATGCTTATGTTATGTAGAGAACCATGCTATGTTATATGCTCATGTTATGTTAAGAACCACGCTATGTTATTTGGTAGGTTCATGATATGAATGATGTCATGATAAGTATGTTATGTTTATGTTCATGATAAGAATGATGCCATGATAAGTATGTTAGGTTTATGTTCATGATAAGAATGATGTCATGATAAGTATGTTATGTTATGTTCATGATAGGAATGATGCCATGATAAGTATGTTATGTTTATGTTCATGATAAGGATGATGCATGCCATGTTTTATGAATGATGATGCATGCCATGTTTTATGAATGATGATGCATGTCATGTTTTATGAAAGAAGATGCATGCCATGTTATGAATGAAAGATGATGCTTATGTCTTCAAGGCATAAATATGTTAAACGGCACGGTCGATGGTCGACGGTACGATGGTCGTGAGGACCGGTAAATGGGCCGGTAGATGGGCTGAGCTGTAACAAGTTATGTTATGTTAAAAATGCCATGAATGCTTTATGAATGATGAAGCATGTAAAGTATTTTACTTTATGAATGGGCTTGTTCCGGACCGAAGTATGGGTCCAAGGGATGGGCACCTTAAGAACGCCCCGATTCTGGACTACCGACTATGCTGTCCACGGTTCTGGCACTACCGTAGCTGTGCAACAGGGATGGGCACCTTAAGAACGCCTCGGTTCGGGGACTACCGACTATGCTGTCCTTACCCTAGTAGGTCGAGGCTAGCTACCTCGTACTTACCTAGGGATGCGCGCTTATGATGTGTGTATGTGGTACAACCCAGGGCCCAATGATATGATGATTATGTTTAAGCATTTAAAAGTATGTTTTTAAAAGTTAAGCATCTTTATGTATATGCATTCCACTCATGCATTCATTCATGTTATGCATTATGCTATGCTAATAAGATTTTATGCTTACGCTTCATGTTAAGAAAGATGCATGAAAATAAATGATCTATGTCATGATTATGTTAAGAAGATGTTCATATGCTTTGATAGGAAGTATGCTTATGTTTAGGCCATACAGGTTGTTTCACACCTTATGGACATGTTTATACCATGTATTATGCCATGTCAAGAATGTTTAGGATGTTATGTTTATACCATGAATTATGCTATGTAGTATGCCATGTTTACCATGAATTATGCCATGCTAGGAACGTTGATTATGTTTATGCTTATGCCATATAGTATGCCATGTTTAGAATGTTATCATGCTTATGTTCATGTCACGTAGTATGCCATGCTTAGAATGTTACGATGTTTACGTTTATGTCATGTCTCATGCCATGTTAGGAATGTTCACTTATGTTTATGTTCATGCCATGCTATGTATATGATAAGTGATTCAAGATGTTATGTTCTAAATAGAGTACCAAGCATGTAAATGTTTCATGTGCTCATTATGAGATGATGAATGGTTTTGGTGAGTAGGAAAGAGTCTTACTAAGCCTGTGTGCTTATAGTCTTATTTCCTTATACCGCAGATCATTCAAGGGGACAGTGATGGAAGCAGCAGGAGGGCAAGAACGCATGTGTGTGGTAGTGACTTGGCCTAGGGAATCATATGTTTATCGTTTATGCTAGAACTTTACTTTGGTCACTTATATGCTTGAATAATGACTTATGGAACTCTATGATGTGATGTTAAGTATGACATGATATGACATGATATGATGTTTAAGTATGAAGTCAATATGCCGAGTTTCTATGTCATTATGTTAGGAATGGTAGTAGGGCATGTATGTATAAGTTAAAGTTATTCCGCTGCCTTATGATGTCTACATGCCTTAAGTATGTTAACGTAACGCCGCTTTATGAAAAAAAAAACGGGCGTTACAGGTTGGTATCAGAGCAGTAACCATCTCACTACACACACATCAAGCCCTCTTCCTGCCGCTTCCAAGTAAGTACCTCTTTACATATCTTATAGTAGTAAGCACTTCTAGGACGTTTTATGATTCTAGAATATGCAAGAATGAATGATACCTTATGATAGATGATGGAAAGTATTTGCATATTTTATTTGCAAAATATGTACATATGTACATATGAACGATATTTTTCTATTGTTTTATTTATGAAGATCAAATAATTTAGAATTTAGTATGGGGGGTAGGAATAGCAATAACTCATATTATCCATACTTGACCTTTATGAAGGGAAGTATGACTAGAAGACAGAGTAATAGAATTAATGAGACTACTTCATCAGCCGACCTGATGCTCAATATACCTTATATCATAACTTATCTTAAGTCACATCATAAGACAATCATGTATAAGTATTCTGTCTTATACATTAGACCTTAGTTAGTCAAAATACAATTAGTCATAAGTGTGACTCAACCTTATGTTCATAAACATGGTATTAACTGAGCACCATCATAATATTAGTAAGGCGAACTTAGTATTAACATAATGTTATATAACCTGTACATTATATGAGTTACCCATCATATAATATAATTATATTATATTATATAAAGCATATGATAATAATATGAGAGTGTGTACTAATGTAAGATTATTATAAATATAACTATACTAATTCCTTATCATATAAGTATTGTCACAATTCACCTATCATATAAGTTCTTAATATGAGCCTACATACAGGTTGACATGTATCATCTCAACCTATAAGTTATCACCTATACATATTATTCCATAAGCAATTATAGGTATTATACCTATAATTTAGATGATAAATAACTATAATTTATGATATTATGTATAACCTATAATATAGTGTCATATAGGGAAGTATATGATAGCCTACATACATTAGATTATAACACTCTCACCTATGTTAGCGTATGACATTAGTTCCATTATACTAATACTAATATAATTAATGGTATAAGTCATACAGTATAACCTAAAATAATACGCATAGGGTAGTGTCCTAATTATATTAACACCTATTGTAGATTAGGGGTCCACTATATTTTCATACTAATTATAAATATTAAAATTATCAACGTATGTTTCACTCTTATCTTATATATAATATATAAGATTTCCTTAAGTTATTTTATGGTAATATAATAAATATGATCTCACTTATCATGTAACAACCATTAACTAATATAATTCATAGCTCGTGTTGTGAACTAATATTTCGGAAGCATACTATTATTAGGTTTACCCATAATTATAATAGCTAAATAATTATGATATATGCATATAATTACATCATAGAGCTATTAATGACACTAGCTCAATTATATGCCAAGGAGATAATTAGACTTTATGGGGTTCCCAAGACCACCCTCTCAGATAGGGATGGTCGCTTCACCCCCCATTTTGGGAGGGCGTCCCGAAGTCTCTCGGCACTAAACTATGATTCAGCACCGCTGGTCACCCTTAGACTGACGGGCAACCTGAATGGGTGAATCAAGTACTAGAGGATGTGTTACAACTTGTGCCTTGGACTTCAAAGGGAGTTGGTGCCGATATCTATGCTTAGCGGAAAATTGCTTACAACAATAGCTACCAAGCTACTATTGGAATGGCACCTTATGAGGCCTTGTATGGGAGGAGATGTAGGTCTCCGATCTGTTGGTACGAGGGTGGTGAAAAGAAGGAAATGGGGCTCATAACGGATGTTATCGACAGCGCCACCCGAGCTATACAGAATATTCAACAACGGATAGCAACTGCTCAGAGCCGACAGAAGAGTTATGTCGACGTCCGGCGTAGACCACTGGAATTTAAAGTTGGAGATTGGGTGTTTCTCAAAGTGGGCCCTATGAAGGGGGTGACAAGATTTGGGAAGAAAGGAAAACTAAGTCCGCGCTATGTGGGGCCGTACCTGATTCTGAAAAGAGTCGGTAAAGTGGCATATGAGCTGGAGCTGTTTCCAGAGATGTCAGCTATCCATAACGTATTCCATGTGTCCCTGCTTAAAAAGTGTATTCCAAATATGGACCAAGTGATCGAGCCGCAGACGGTACAAGTGCAAGAGGACCTAAGTTATGAGAGCAGACCCATCCAGATTTTGGATAGGGAGGTCAAGAAGCTGAGGAGTAAGGAGGTACCCTTAGTCAAGGTCCTATGGCAAAGTCAACGGTTCGAGGAAGCTACCTGGGAACGCGAGGACGAGATGAGGCGCAAGTACCCGGAGTTATTCTAAGTTCGAGGACGAACTTTCACGAGGTATGGGGGATTGTAACGACCCGAAAAATTCCCTTAATATTTTTTTAAAATATTAAGCATGTCTAGATAATTTTCCGAGGGACCTAGAAATATTAGTACGAACCTTAGCCTAGAAATCCATGATTTTTCTCATTTAAATTGAGAAACTAAGTACTAATGGGCCTTATATGAGTTTTTCTAGTACCATGATTATTAGTGGATTTTAGGTAGAATTTAATATAAATATAAATGGATTTTAATTAGGAATATTAGTATGATTATGGGTGAGTTTTAACATGGTTTCCTATTTAAATTGAGAAGTTAGGCATTAATGGGCCTTATATGGGCTTTCTAGTACCATGATTATTGATGAATTTTAGGTAAAAATTTATAGAAATATAAAGGGGTTTTAATGAGAAATATTAAAATAATTATGGGGGAATTTTTAGGGGATTTTCGAATATTAGGAAAAATAAAATAAAAATAAAATGGAAAATTAATGCATGCACCAAGGATTTGAACCTTGGACCTCTTGTATAACCATGCATGCTCTAACCAACTCACCTAGAAAGGGATTTCTGTGAGGAAATGAAATGGAGTTTAGTTAAGGCTTAGGGGAAGAGGAAGAGACACCATGACTCTTCACTTACCCTCCTTAATGTGCTATAAAGAGGGGGTTTGGGAGTTTCTTTCTTCCTCCCTCATTCTAGCCGAAAATCTCAAGAGGAGATTTCTCTTGGAAAAGCTTCACAAGAGGGTCTCATCTCCAAGATCTAAAGGGTTCCCAAGGTTACAAGGGCTAGAGGTGACTTAAGGTCTAAGGAGTTTTTTTGATTCTCTATAATCAAGGTGAAAAAATCAAGAAACCCCAAGGTAAGACTCCCTCACCTGTGGTATAATAGTTCTTTATGTTTTTAGCATGATATATTAGTTGGTTTTTGGATTTGATGTTGAAAGTAAAGAAAACCAAGGACCCTAGTCCTATGGGTTTCGGCCACAAGGATTTTAGGGTCTATAATTATGCTAAAAAATCTTTATGATGTTGTCTAATATGCTCTCATGATGTTTAGAGATTAAATATAATTTTTGAGAATTTTTGGGGTACCCTAGGACCCCCTAAAGTTTCGGCCAACCTCAAGAACCCTTGGGTAGGGTTGGGTCTAAAACTTCAAGTATGTGTATTATGTATTATCATGATATAAGGGAGATGGAGGATGATTATGTGAATTTTCACATGGCCTAGAGACCCTATGAGTTTCGGCCAAGATGAGCTAATAGGGTAAAAGTTAGGACTTATTTCAAGTAAGGGCCCCAATGGCCCTATGGTAAGTTATGATTGATGTTTAATGATTGATTGGGGATGTTAATGGAATTTTTCCATGCCCCCATGGTCTTACATGTTTCGGCCAGCCCTAGGAAGGAGGTCTAAAGGTTAGGGTTAACCCTAATCATGAGCCCAATCGCTTCCTATGGACTCATAGATGATGTATGGTTGTTCCTTTACCTTATGCTATCTTACATGTTTATGGAATTGATAGAACTCCTCCCTATAGGTTTCGGCCCAGCATGTATCTAGGGTTTGGGGTGGAGTTAGGGTTCAAAGAATGATGGTTTATGTTTATCATGAAGTGTATATACATATATATATAGGTCCAAGCATGTGGTAGAAGTCATGTTTCCCATAACCTTAACCTCAAGCACCATGTCTTATGTTTATATGATTGTGATTGGATGTCATGCTTAATAGGGTTATTTATGAAGGTCTTATGTTTTATGCCATGTACTTGGATGGTAGGTAGCATGTTTATGGAAGTCCTACCTATGTATGCTTATGTTATGTAGAGAATCATGCTATGTTATATGCTCATGTTATGTTAAGAACCACGCTATGTTATTTGGTAGGTTCATGATATGAATGATGCCATGATAAGTATGTTATGTTTATGTTCATGATAAGAATGATGCCATGATAAGTATGTTAGGTTTATGTTCATGATAAGAATGATGCCATGATAAGTATGTTATGTTATGTTCATGATAGGAATGATGCCATGATAAGTATGTTATGTTTATGTTCATGATAAGAATGATGCCATGATAAGTATGTTATGTTTATGTTCATGATAAGAATGATGCCATGATAAGTATGTTATGTTTATGTTCATGATAAGAATGATGTATGCCATGTTTTACGAATGATGATGCATGCCATGTTTTATGGATGATGATACATGCTATGTTTTATGAATGATGATGCATGCAATGTTTTATGAAAGAAGATGCATGCCATGTTATGAATGAAAGATGATGCTTATGTTTCTAAGGCATAAATCTGCTAACGGCACGGTCGATGGTCGGCGGTACAACGGTCGTGAGGACCGGTAAATGGGCCGGTAGACGGGCCGAGCCGTAACAAGTTATGCTATGTTAAAGATGCCATGAATGTCTTATGAATGATGAAGCATGTAAAGTATTTTACTTTATGAATGAGCTTGTACCGGACCGAAGTATGGGTCCAAGGGATGGGCACCTTAAGAACGCCCCGGTTCTGGACTACCGACTATGCTGTCCACGGTTCTGGCACTACCGAAGCTGTGCAACAGGGATGGGCACCTTAAGAACGCCTCGGTTCGGGGACTACCGACTATGCTGTCCTTACCCTAGTAGGTCGAGGCTAGCTACCTCGTATTTACTTAGGGATGCGCGCTTATGATGTATGTATGTGGTACAAGCCAGGGCCCCAATGATATGATGATTATGTTTAAGCATTTAAAAGTATATTTTTAAAAGTTAAGCATCCTTATGTATATGCATTCCACTCATGCATTCATTCATGTTATGCATTATGCTATGCTAATAAGATTTTATGCTTACGCTTCATGTTAAGAAAGATGCATGAAAATAAATGATCTATGTCATGATTATGTTAAGAAGATGTTCATATGCTATGATAGGAAGTATGCTTATGTTTAGGCCATACAGGTTGTTTCACACCTTATGGACATGTTTATACCATGTATTATGCCATGTCAAGAATGTTTAGGATGTTATGTTTATACCATGAATTATGCTATGTAGTATGCCATGTTTACCATGAATTATGCCATGCTAGGAACGTTGATTATGTGTATGCTTATGCCATATAGTATGCCATGTTTAGAATGTTATCATGCTTATGTTCATGTCACGTAGTATGCCATGCTTAGAATGTTACGATGTTTACGTTTATGCCATGTCTCATGCCATGTTAGGAATGTTCACTTATGTTTATGTTCATGCCATGCTATGTATATGATAAGTGATTCAAGATGTTATGTTCTAAGTAGAGCACCAAGCATGTAAATGTTTCATGTGCTCATTATGAGATGATGAATGGTTTTTGTGAGTAGGAAAGAGTCTTATCATTCAAGGGGACAATGATGGAAGCAGCAGGAGGGAAAGAACGCATGTGTGTGGTAGTGACTTGGCCCAGGGAATCATATGTTTATCGTTTATGCTAGAACTTTACTTTGATCACTTATATGCTTGAATAATGACTTATGGAACTCTATGATGTGATGTTAAGTATGACATGATATGACATGATATGATGTTTAAGTATGAAGTCAATATGCCGAGTTTCCATGTCATTATGTTAGGAATGGTAGTAGGGCATGTATATATAAGTTAAAGTTATTCCGCTGCCTTATGATGTCTACATGCCTTAAGTATGTTAACGTAACGCCGCTTTATGAAAAAAAAAAGCGGGCGTTACACTTTCTTTCCCGAGCCACCACCCCACACATCTTCAGCCCTCCTGCCTCTTCCTTTAGTTTAAGTGTTCCTTACCCTTATCTGCAGAGACAACACATAAACTAGTAAGCACAAATGCTCAGTAAGGATCCTGTCCTACTCGCAAAATCCATACGAAGAATACAACATGTACACATAAGGAATCATAAGCATGAGTTTATCATAGCATACTAAATATCAAAGTTTCTAAGCATGCAGTATATAGTATCTTAAGCATACCCATCACATATAATAAATGTTTTCAAAACAATTCCATAAAGGTATTACTTAAAAATACATCAACATCATATAGGGCCCAGTTGTGTACCACATAATGCGCGTTCCCTAATGAATTGGGGTAGCGAGCCACCAATCTCATTAGAGAAGGACCCTTCCGTCCTACCGGAGCCATGACCTTAAGTTAACATGCACCCCGGATTTGTTTAACGACCCCTTTCCGAGTCGGGTACCACAACTTACAAAGTAAAATACTTATCATGTCTTTACATATATGCTAAGGAGTACTCCACATTCACTCTCAAGGGACACACCACTCTTCAAGGGTGCTCATGATCCCATAGAGACACACCACACAACATAAGGGGTGCTCTTGATCCCATACTTAGTGGAGTATCCTTTCAAGCATTTTAACATACACATCACATGCAATCTCATAAGGGTGCCCCATGGGCTATAAGACATGCTCATACATACATCATATTTCAACCACTTAACATACTTTATATATGACAAGATTGGTCACATAAATCATACTCATATCATAGAAAGTGGTAGCATGCTTCATGGATTAAATTCCTTCTTCCTAACCCTAAACTAGGGTTTGGCCGAAATTCATAAGGTAAGGATAGGTTAGGTTTTTGACATCAAACTTCCCATACAAGCATCACATATATATACATCATGTATCATACTAAGCATAGCATACATCATGGGGAAATCGACCTTCACAACCCTAATGTTCCTTGCCTTGGCCGAAAGTCATGCTAGGGAAAAATTAAGTTTTCCAATCAAACCTTTCATTTAGACATCACATGCATATACATATCATCATCCCCAAACATAAGCATATCTTATAGGGTACATCCCATACAAGCATCACATATATATATATCATGTATCATACTAAGCATAGCATACATCATGGGGTAATCAACCTTCACAACCCTAATGGTTCATGCCTTGGCCGAAAGTCATGCTAGGGGGAAGTTAGGTTTTCCAATCAAACATTCCATTTAAACTTCACATGCATATACATATCATCATCCCCAAACATAAGCATATCTCATAGGGTAGTTTAACCTTCACAAACCCTAATCTTAAGGTGTTGGCCGAAAGTCATAGGGTAGGAGTATTAGGGTTTTTGGCAATGAAACATTCACACAAACATTTATACAAACACCTTGTATATACCATCATACAATACGCTAAGCATGGATATATTATAGGATAATTCAACCCTCACTAACCCTAGTTTCCATGCCTTGGCCGAAACCCATCCAAACCCTAAACCCTAGTTTTTGTCATCACAATATGAAAGGACACAACATATATGTATACCCTAAGTTCCAAGGGGTCTTCTCATGCATCAAGGAGTAACCAAGGTCTCCCCCTTAGGGGTGGCTGAAACCTACACAAGGGCAAAACCCTAGGGTTTTGTTCCTAGCATCATGAAGGAAACAACATATACATATACCCTAAGTTCCAAGGGGTCTTCTCATGCATCAAGGAGTAACCAAGGCCTTCCCCTAAGGGGTGGCCGAAACTTACACAAGGGATTTTCCCTTTTTTTTCGAAAAACAAGAAGAACAAAAGATTCATGCACAACAATTACACTGCAGGCGAGGGGATACTTACATCCTTTCGCTTGAATTTCACCTTCTCTAAATCTTTAAGGTACCCTTGGTTGAAGGAGGGGTGAGTGTTTCCTTCACTAGAACTTCTCTAGAATTCTTGGCCCTAGTAGAGGGCAAGATCCTTGGATGGGATCTTCCTCCTTCCAATTCCCTAGGGTTAGAACCCTAGGGTGTACTTTTCGAAAAAATGAAGAAGAAGGAGAGGCTCTAGGTTTCGGTTTTGAAGTGGGGAAGAAGAAGAGAGAAATGCAACTTCTTTTCCCTCTCTTATTTATACTCTTCTCATGAAGAGACATGTTTCTTCACTTCCCTAGCTTTAACAAGAATGTTTCTTATTCTCTCAACAAGAAAACATCCTTGGTGCAATGGTTAAGACATGGTTAGTGTAACTAGGAGGTTCAAGGTTCGGTCCTTGCTTCCTCCTTTCTACATCTTCTTTTTATCACATTTTGCACTAATCCATATCAAAGCCCATTAAGCCAAACCCATCATGACATTTCATAATAATGTTTCATGAATTCTTCATATTTCATATGGGAAAATTTTGGGGTGTTACAATATTATAATCCTGAAGGCAACATATGGGTCAATTAAGCATGTGCAAGGTGGAATAATGTAACATCGAATCGAAAGTTGGATATCAGTGCCCATTAAAAAAAAATCTTGTAACATCATGTTGTCCTAGCGTGTCTAGACTGCCTCGAGATGACAGTTAAATGGGCCAATCAAATTGGACTCTACTCGACATGAGTACTATAGCTAACACAACTAGAATGAATGATAAATAAATTCTTCAAGAAATAATTTGAAAAAACTTCCCAACATCAAATTGGGCTTTGTATACACTCCCCAACCGAAAATTTCTTTGCATGCACTCCTTGATGGGATTGACAAGACAATTTTGTGTGTTATTTTTTTATCAGTATAAAAGAGTAAAAATTCAGTATAAATCGTAATGATTTAAGTATAAATTGTTTGAGATTGAGTACTAATTTAAGAAATTTGAGTATTATTTGAAAAATTTGAGTATACATGCATTGTTTCAGTATATAGTAAAAATTTCAGTATACATTATGAAAATTGAAGTATGAATTGAATTAGATTGAGTATTATTTGAAAAAATTTGAGTATAAAATTTAGAAATTTGAGTACGTGAGGTTGCATCCCACGTCAAGATTTTCACATGAGGAGTCACCGAAACTTTGTACTCAAATTTCTTAAATTAGTACTCAATCTCAAACAATTTATACTCAAATTTTTATAATATATACTGAGTTTTCACTCTTTTATACTCAATCCATCAGGGAGTGAATGTAAAAAATTTATCAAGTAGGGAGTCCATGCAAAAGCTAATTTAGGATTGGGGAGTTTTCTCCAATTCAATAAGTATGCTTTGTTTTTTTTTTAAACCATGAACCACCATTGCTAGAAATTTAATATTGAAATGGTGAAAAATATAAATTTACATTAAAGGAGACGAAGTTATCATTGCCCTCCATTTATCCTCCATTTATCCCTCATTTTTACACCTTTATATCTATAGGACTAAAAAATCGAGGGGGATGACCGCCACTATCACCCCCTCATTTTTACACCTCTATATCCATATGACTAAAAAATTGAGGGGGGTGATCATCGCCGCCCCCCCCCCCCCCTAAGACAATTGAAGAAAAATAATCATACTATTCAACATCGTTGAGCCAGTTAAGATATAAATAGATAAATTTGGAAGAATAATTTATTTTAATATAATAATTTTTTTTATGAGAGAGGTCAGGTATTCAATAAAGTATTTCACATGCATTAAAAATTAATCTCAAAATTTATTAGAATAATCATCCATATAAATATTAATTATGTCAATTAGTTAGGCAGAATCATAGGTGACAATGAAGTTGTTAAAAGGGTAACATTAAAATTTATGTGATTGACTATTGGTGAAGTTTAATCATGATTTAAAATTTTAATATTTAAATAATATGTTTGATGTTGAAGAGGTCAAACATTGACAAAATACTAGATAGTAAAAAAAGTTCAAATTGAACAAAGTCAATTAGATATTTGATATTAGTTGAAATTCAACACATATTGAAAATTATCGAGAGTCTAATAGAGAGTTGATAAGGAAAAAAACATATAAATTAGGGTAAAGTAAACATTTGGTGATGATGAAGCCCAATGGGTATTTGCCGATGAAGTTCTAACATGTCAAAGATTGAATGTTAGGTAGATAATAAAATTCAGACATGTCATAGAGGGATTGGATGTTTGATAGTGATGAAAGTCCTTAAAAAATTAAAGTGGATTGGATGTTAGGCAGAAAAGTGGAAGTCCAAATAAGTTTTACAGGACTATTGATTGGTAGTGATAAAGTTTTAATAAAACAAGTTTGACTAAATGTTAAGTTAATATTGAAGTTCTAGAGGAATAAATTTTAAGCATGCATCGGATTTTCTAGCTATCTCTTTGTAGACGAAATGAACAAAGCAAACTCTACAAGTATTTATCCCCCCTTTAGTTGCTACCATCTACAATCATACAATTTTGATTAACATATTGCTAACTATGTCCTCTATAACATAAGTGAATACAAGGATACATATTTTAAGTCCAAGTATCTAACTCTTTAAATTGATTAATGTTAAAAGTGACTGGTTCAGTCTTGCGAAAATTTCTCACAGGTTATTAGGAAAAATCCGGAAGTACAAGTGATGGGCAACCTAGTAGGCCAACATCTCAAATTTTTCATCCAACTGAGAAAAATATCCTACAATACTTTGTAGTTAGGAATTGAACTGTGGATACTTGAGAAATTGCATAGACATTTTGTCGTGGCTGTTAGGATGTATACTGAAAGCCTTGCTTTTATATATACATCTACATTTTGAAATAAGAATCACATGATCACTGTTTGCATATTTATATTACTTATTTATGTGCATATTGTCTAATACATTACATTGTAGATAACATGGTGTGTGGTGTCACACAGAAGATCATGTTATCAGTCCCTTGTAGAGTATAAGTAGAGGCTCACAACCTAGATGGTTTTGAACAAACCATTGGCATGGTTGTAGTGTAATTTGGTATTGATTTATCTTGACCATAGAATTATACTAATATACTTTGTGTGTATTAGATAGGACTGATATAGAGGTAATTAAATTTATACTGACTATATAATTGAATCAGCCCTCAGATATTATGGAGTACATGCTCTTAATTCCGATATAATAATGAGCACATGTATTTAATATTTATTTCTTTGATTTATTAATGAGCGAGATTTATTTGTTAAATCGATAGGTCCGGTAAGTTGAAAAATAATATTATTTACATGGTGTGCCATTGATTATAGAAGGAAACCCTGCCCTGGTGAGTCAGGTTGATAATGTCCCCTTGAGGAGCTCATAAAGCTCATCATGTTAAATCCTGCAGGTGGACTTGGTCCGACATGATGATAAGGTTGAGTGGTACTACTCATGGAGTTAGATGTTAATTAATTAAATTGTCAGTAATTTAATCAAACAGACATTCGATATCTTAAACATTGGGAGAATTTTGTACTCATAATATGTGGAGCCTATATTTAAATATGGGGGTTGGTGAGGTAGATCAATGGTGATCCTCTAGTGGAATGGACCATCATTAATGGATTGAGCCTTGATCCATTGGGTGGCTAAGACCTAACTCCTCCTCATGGTCCCTATTGTAGCCTATATATACCTCATGTGTCATG
Organism: Boesenbergia rotunda; assembly: GCA_024364735.1. NCBI lineage: Eukaryota > Viridiplantae > Streptophyta > Magnoliopsida > Zingiberales > Zingiberaceae > Boesenbergia > Boesenbergia rotunda. The sequence continues at coordinate 56,492 of JAGFNQ010005094.1, forward strand.
AGACCAAGGCATAGAACACAATCCTAGGGCCTCTCTTTTCTCTCCTCTCTCTCTCTCCTAGGTTATTGTGGCCGACGGAACTTCTTTGAAAGAAAGTGGTCGGCACAAGTTAGAGCAAGAGAAGAGGAGAGCTCACCTTCTTTTCTTCTTCCATCCTTCTCATCCTTTCTTGGTGGCATGATCAGCTACCTTCCTTAGTGGCCGGCGGCGCTAGGTGAAGGGAGATAGAAGGTTGTCGGCACATAAAAGGACGAAGAAATTATCTTCTTCTTCCTTTATGGTTGCCGCAAGGAAGAAAGGTTAAGAAGAGGAGATCGGTTAGGGTTGGTTGAGGGAGAAGAACCTTTTATCTTCTTCCTCATCTTCTTCTTCCTCTTCCTCTTCTTCTCTTGGTGGCGACACAAGCAAGGGAAGGAGGTTTTCACCTCTTGGTGGCCAGCGGCAGCTCTACCTTGGAGGTTAGGGTTTTCGGCACAAGCAAGGGTGGAGGGAGAAAGCGCCTTGGTGACTTCGGTTCTTGGTAGATCGTCGCCAACACGACTTTCAAGAAGAGGTGGGGTCATACAGTAGAAGATTGTGAGGTAAACGAGAGGTATATCTTCTCTTATGATTCCTTTGATCATATTATTTCATGTGTTTAATTAATTATCATTGCATGTTAATTATTATTTAATTAATTATGATAATTAATTATCATGGACCTCGATGATAAACACAAAATCGGCAATTCACTCATCGTCTATTCCATGGCTAATTGGTTGGACGAGATTGATTGCTAGAACAATACGTTTGTTCAAGTGGTCGCTCGAATCGGCTAGCATGATGATGAGACGGTCGTTTGGGAAATTGTTCTCCATTCGGATTGAAAAATTTTAATCCATGGACATGGAGAGGTTTCCCATACGCAACTCGGTATCCGCCTCGAAACCCAACAATTGGTATTAGAGTTAATGGTTTCCGCTTTTGTGTGTTTTGGATTCGGTTTCATTTTTGCATTTATCATGTATTTTACTTTGCCGGATAATAGTAGGATGTGCGTAGGCTAACTTTTTGGTTGTAGGCACGAGGTCCGACTGTTATGGCTAAATATGTTGTGTATGTGATTGTGTGTGCGTGTATGTAATATTATTTGAATCCTTGGGGTTGACGAGGCTAGATTTAATATTTAATTTTTATAATTAAATACGACAATTGTTTAGCTGCGCATTTTGATTTACTTTCGATCTAGAATAGTACACTCTTTTGTGGAGTATAGGATTGATGGATGTATATTAAAATAGTTTTTTATCTCGGCTCGGAGCTCCTTCATGATGAGGCTTGCGCATGGACTTGGAGGTGGAGACGAGGTGGTCACACGACTGGAGGCATAATGAAGACAAAAGCCATAATAGTTGGAAAAATTAGTTTTTCTTATTTATCGCCTTTTTTTTTATGCATGTTGTGTTTGCATATGAAAATTCCTCAATTATAAATAATTAAGTGGGAGAGGGACTCTAAGAGTCCCATGGCCTTCATTACTAATTTTACATGTGATGCGAACAAGCTTGTGCGTTAGCTCTGAGTGTCTTCCTCCATATTGGATGAGCTTGTTTCGCGATCACTAGGTCAGACATGATTATAGAAAATTATTTAATAGGAGTGTGTGATTTTCCCCATCGGACGACACATAATCCTAGATAATTGTCTTAGTATCGTGTAATGTTAAACACTTAGATGCAAATAATAATATCCTCTGCATCAGAGTCACTGCTATTATTTGTAGGGCCAAAGAGGAATCAACTATTAATTTTATTTGTCAAAAAGTTAGGTTGACAAGATAATAAAATTAATGGGTAAAATCTCCTCTTACAAATGTAGAATTCGTATACGTCCACACTATCGTGGCATACGATATTCTCGGTGTTGGTTGAATTTAAAAGTTATTGTTTGAGGAATCAATATTTTTTGAAATCTAAAGCATGTGATCATTGTGATTCTCAGGTTATTTTCAAAAATGGCTTTCAACCCATTTGCTGTAATATTAAAAAAAAAATTAACTTACGGGCCCTAACTACATTGAATTGAAACGGAACCTGGACATTGTCCTAACTGCTGAGGAGTACAAATTTGTACATTTCGAGTTCTATCCTGAAAAAGCTAGCGAGAATTTTGGTTAAGAGGAGAAGGAACACTATAAAAAGTGGATTAAAGCAGATGTGATGGCGCGGTGTTACATTTTGGTTTCTATGTCAAATGTATTGCAACATCAGCATCAGGCTTTCTCCACTGCTTATGATATGCTGTTCAATCTTAAGGAACTCTTCAGACATCAGAATCGGGCTGCTAGACAAGAGGCAATGAGGAACTTGATGACGATTACCATGATTAAGGGAACACCCGTGAGGGATCATGTTCTTAAAATGATGACACATCACAATGAGATGGAAGTCCTTGGAGCTAAGATCGATGGAGAAACCCAGGTTGATATCATTCTCCAGTCTCTACCTAGGAGTTTTGAACAGTTTCTGTTAGGACATATACTAAAAGACTTGTCCTTTTATCTAAATATCCACATTTTGAAAGAGAATCACGACAACTCAGTTGCATGTTTAAATTAGTATATGCATAACAGTCTCATACTCTGCATTATAGATAACATGGTGTGTGGTGTCACACAGAAGATCATGTTATCAGTTCCTTATAGAGTATATGTAGAGGCTCACAACCGAGATAGAGTTGGACAAACCATCGAGATGGTTGTAGTGTAATTAGGTGTGGTTTGTCTTGACCATAGAATTACACTAGTGTGCTTTGTGTGCATTAGCAGGACCAAAATAGAGGTCATCCAATTTGTACTGACTTAATAATTGGATTGAATCTCGGATTATTATGGAGTACAATCTCTAAATCCTGATATAATAACGGGCACGTATATTTAGTATTTTATTTCTTTGATTTACCAATGGGCCAGATTTATTCTGTTAAATCGATAGGCCCGGTAAGTTGAGAAATAATATTAATTATATGGTGTGTCGTTGATTATTGACGGAATCCGTGTCCTCGTGAGTCGGAATGATGATGCCCCCTTGATGAGCTCATAAGGTTCATCATGTAAACCCTGCAGGTGGATTTGATCCAACATGATGATAAGGTTGAGTGATACTAGTCAAGGAGTTAGAAGTTAATTAATTAAAATTGTCAGTAATTTAAATTAATTGACGGGCATTCGATATCATAAACACGGGGAGATGAATGTACTCATAATAGATGGAGCCCATATGAAAATATGGGGGTTGGTGACGAAGTTCAATGGAGATCCTTAGTGGAATGGATCCAGATGGATTTAGATCCATTAGTGGGCCAAGACCCAACTCCTCCTCTTGGTCCCTACCTTAGCCCTATATATATCCCATTGAATCAAGAAACCAAGGCTTAATCTAATTCATCAAACCCTTGGTCTTTTTCTCCTCTCCTCTCACTCTCCTTCTCTCTCCTAGGGCGCCGACGACAACACAAGAAGAAGTTGTTTTTTTCTTCTTGTTCATCTCTTCTTCTCTCTCGGTGAGGGGTGCAAGGAAGGGAGGACCTTCTCCTCTTCCAGCTTGTGGCCGGAGCCACCTTGAGGAGGTCGGGAAGTGGTCGGCGGCAAGGAGGGAGGGCGCAAGAGCACCGACGGCAAGGGAGAAGAGTAGAGGGTCAGCGGCGGGTTTAAGGAAGAAGAAGTCTTCTTCTTCCTTCCTCTTTCACTTCTTCATCTTCCATTGCCTCTATCAATCAGAGGACTTGTGCCCGGCGGGACTTGGAGTCCTTGGAAGACCAGCGGCGCAAGGTGGAGAGGGAAAAGAAGGCGCCAACCGAAACCCTAATTGCTAGGGTTTAAGGGTGCAAGCTTGAAGGAGGAAGAAAGGTGATATTGGAGGCCCTTGGTGATTCTGGATCATGGTAGCTAGTCGCCCACACGACGTCTAAGAGGGAAGGGACATAAGGTAGAAAGCTATGAGGTAAAGGAAGGTATAAATTTCTTCCTTGGCTCCTTGTTTTTCTTATCATTTCATGTGGCTTGTTAATTAATTATTATGTTCTTGATTATTTGTTAATAATTGTTAATAATTAATTATTGGACCCCGATAATAAACACAAAAATCGGCGATCCACTTGTTGTCTTTTTCGCGGTCGATCGGTTAGGCTAATTACAAGGCTCGATTTTTCAGATTGGCTAAGTTGTAATTCGAACCGATTGATACGATGACGAGATGGTAGTTTGGGATATGGTGTTGGTGCCGGAAGCACCAAAGTCAAACCTGAGTTTTGATAATGGTAAAGGGTTCAGAAGTTAAGGTTTTGTTGTGATCTAACAAGGATAATCAAGTGTGTACGTAAAGTCCTAGGTATACTAGGCACGAAGTCCTGGTTCTAAGAATTGGGCACTAAGTCCTGGCCACGGGCTGGGTAACTAAGTCCAGACATAAGGTTGGACAATAAGTCCTGGTCGTGGACTGGGCACTGAAGACCTTGTGAGTAAAGCTGGGCACCGAAGACCTGGTGGGTAAAGCTGGGCACTAAGTCCTGGTCGTGGACTGGGCACGAAGACCTGATCTGGGGGATTGGGCAAAAGTCCAACCGGAGGAGTCGGTTGGCAAATAGGTAAAATCTCCTGAGAAGAGTAGGTGAGGACGTGTTCCTCGTGGAGGGAACATTAGGCATCGGTTTGACCTAGGGCTCCATTTAGGAAGCCCAAAGTTAGAACCAAGATAGCTTAGGCTGTAAATCATGCTTAATTTTATATCATTTATATGTTTCTTGTGTTTTGGAACTAACCCTGGTTGCAGGAACGAAGGGATAAAGGTTTTTGCTCCCAGGCGCCTCAATGGAGTGAGGCGCCTATGTTGAGACAGGCCCCCCAGACAAAGGATAAATTCTAGAACAACTGCGAAGGAAGCCTCAAGACTGCATATGAGGCGCCTGTGTTAACACAGGCACCCCAGTTAGCTCAGGCGCCCCAGTTGAAGGGATAAGCGCTGGCCAAGTCTGCGGATTGAGGTTCGCGCAGAGAGGGACACGTGTCTGGCGCCCCCTTCAACACAGGCGGCCCAGCTACGACTATATAAAGGGGTTCACCCGCTTGGCTTCCACAACAATTGCTTTCTACGCATTTATTCAAGCGCTCCGCTCCAACAAGCTCCGTGCTTAAGATTCAAGTGCCAACGATGATCCGCGGCTCCGAATTTCCAACTTCTCTGGTCGTCGATATAAAATTGTTTTACTGCTGTATTTTCTTTTTTCTATATTCGAACTTCAGTTGTAATATTTTGAGTAATATAGAATTGCCCGTCGTAAACGGTCAAGGACCGTGGGCCTTGGAGTAGGAGCCGACCACGACTCCGAACCAAGTAAAACAAACGTGTTAGCATTACCGTGTTTTACTTTCCGCTGCACAATTACTCTTACATTTTCCAAAAAAGTTGTCGATCGATATTCACCCCCCCTCTATCGATTCAATCCGATCCCACAAGTGGAATCAGAGCGAGTGGCTCAAACTTGGTGCAACCACCAGTTGAGTATTTTTTTCGGATTTGTCGAAATATTTTAATATTTTTTTCGCTCATATTTTTTTCGTTAATCGAGGTTGGTGCAACACCACTCGATTTTTTCGTTATTATTATTTTTCCCGCACTGCTAATCCAAGACGTTGTCTTGGGACAAGTTTTTTTGTAAAAATTTTCAGTTTAAATTAAATGGCCAACCAAGAGTGGAACAGTGCTCGTCCACTGCTATTCTCCGGCGAGAATTTCAATTTTTGGAGAAGTCAAATGGAATCCCATCTGAAGGCCCATATGGACATATGGATGATCATTCAAATGAGGTTCTCCTTCCCTACAGAAGATGGACTATCAATTGCGTGGGACAAACTGGATGAACCAACGCTCACCAAGATTGAGACAAATGCAAGGGCAACAGCAATCCTACAATGTGGCCTAACCAAAGAACAACTCAAGCTAGTCGGTCCATTCAGATGTGCTAGAGAAATTTGGGAGAAGTTGATCAACCTACATCAAGAGAACTCAAATGAAGAAGATCAAGTAAGTTATTTTACATTCTCGACTCAAGCACAAGTAGCTGAGACAGAATCGACACCCGACTTCGAAATTGACATCGGATCAGAAGATGAGATAGAATCCGTACCCGACTTCGAAATTGAACTAGAGTCAGAAGACGAGTTTTTCGAGACAAAATCGGTAACTAATTTTGAATCTTTTTCTGAATTAAGGTTAAATAAGCAAGTTGATACTGCAATGGTCGAGGAAGGTATAACTTCTATTACTGGGAAAACTCTGAAAGAACCACCAAAGAATAAGCCTCAACCAGTACCCAAGTCCGACTCAGATTTGGAATTTGACGACGAAGAAGGGGATCGTAGGAAACTGGTCCAGTGGGCTCGTGACCACTACAAGATGCTGAAGAAACAGAAAAGAAAGACGGCTAAAATCAAGGGGGAGATTCCCAACATGGAATCAAACGGTAACATGGTAAATTCAAAATTTAAAAATCATATAATATGTTTTAACTGCAGCAAAAGAGGACACTACAAGAATTAGTGCCCCACTCGCAAGGGTCGACCTTCGCCACCTACAACAAACGGAACCCTCAAGAATACTGGACAAGCAATCGACAAAGGTAAATTTACATTATTTGAAAATCCAGTGTTTGCCTCAAATAACGTGATTAAGTCCTATAAATTAGTTAAGACAAATTTTAGAAAATTAGAATAAGAGAATGAAACCCTGAAACATAAGGTCAATATGCTAGAAAATTTATTCATAATCTTGCTGATTTCGAAATACCGGAGTATTACTCCAATTGTGATGTTACTTAGATAATTGTTTGTTTTAATTGCTTGTTGCATGTTTATTTTCATTGTTTTTTGTTTTGTTTTTATGCTTAGAATTAGGATTGGATAGTTTAAGGACAAAAGAGTTACTTAAAACATGAACAACATACTATTTGGTGGAGGTGAGATGATAATAAGGTCAGGTAGGGTAAGGCGTACCCTACTCGGTCTGTTTAGTCTGGTGGAACTAGCCGAAGCTACCGATCCTAAACCTAAACTAGTTAGACCAAAATTTTTCAAGAAGTAATTTGAAAATGAATTTTCGGTAAAAGGCTTTGTCAAGGAAAGGGTTGTTGCTCCAATAAGGCTACGACCAAAGAAGGCCTCTGTGCCTCGCCAAGATCTGGAAGCCAATTATCGAAACTCAAATTCAATTTACTATTTGATAAATTTGAATCTAACACAAGTTTTATATAAATCTTAGATTTAACACTAATTCGAAGATAAAAATAAAACATCTCACAAAACAAATAAGGTAACCTGTTTTGTCACGTAAAACTGGGTGAGATGTCTAGGACTTAAATTGTGTTTCAAAATTAACTTAAATTGTGTTTCAAAAATAACTCAAAATTATGTTTCAAAATTAACTCAAATTTTTTCAAAATCAACTCAAAATTTGTCCAAAATTTATTCAGAGTTATTTTAAAACTAACCCTAATTTTTTCCCTCAACCATTTTCAAAAATTAAATTTCATCTTTAATGTCAAAAGCAACTCATCTTGAATATAATCTAGGGCATGATTGACTTAGTTATTGATTGGTTAAACCTGGTCAACACAGTCAAACCTGGTCAATGGTCAAACTTGGTCAATACGGGCGCCCGAGACCTTTCGGGCGCCTCATGCTTTATCGTTCTTCAAGGCAGTCAAAGCTGCCAAAAGCCCTGACCACTCTGACTCAGGCGCCCGAGAAGCTCTCGGGCGCCTCAATCATCACGAGCGCCCTAGAGCCCTCACGGGCGCCCTATATAAACACTTCAACCCTTGATCATTCACCACATAATCCGAATTCTCCTCTCATTCCTCTTCCTTCTAAGGTGACCGAAAGCTCTTCTCTTGTCCTCAATCACCCAACATTCACAATGTCGCCCCGGTATGATTTACTTATGCATTTCCGATTAATTTTTCTTAATTTCTTTTAATAATAAATGTATAATTTTTCTTACCTATTTAGAAAACGTCAAGTTACGCAATCCATCCCCGGGGCCGAGCCTAGCCCAAACTCTAGGTTCCCTACCTTGACTCTGTTTAATAGATTCACACATACCACTTATAAACTAATTAAGACCAGCTTCTTGAATAGACATTTCTTTGTTCAATCTTACCCTACTACTATAGATGCAATTAACTTTTATCAACTCAATCACCTTGTTTACTGTACCCACCAGTCAACACAACCCTATGTGTTGAGTTTTATAACAACTTAGCTAGACTTGATGACTTTTGTTACTCTACTACTGTACAGTCCATCCCCCTTACTATCACACCTACTTTGTTTAACCGATTTCTTAGACTACGACCTTCTCAGTCCACTTTTTGATGTTATCCTCCGAGGGACCTTCCTTTTGATGCCCCCTATTCTCACATCACCCTGGACACCCTCTATTCTTACATTGTCGGAGATGCACGAGACTCGACGGTACAGAGATTTCAGTCCGTCGATCTCCGCATCCAGGACTACGCTCTCTATAGAGTTCTGGTCCATTGCATTCTCCCATTAACCACTCGGGATGTCACGACTATGCGACCTTTCCACACCTTCCTCCTCTACGCGATGATACACCATCTGGACATAGACATTGGTCTCCACATCTTCCAGACGATCATTTACGCGTCGAGCATATCCACCCATTCCCGAGTACGCACACCCTACTGTCACATCATCACTACCCTCCTACATCACCATGGGTGTGACGTCACTGCTGGGGAGGTCATCCCGATGATTGAATTCGATGAGCTAGGGTCTAGGAACTTTTCTTTAGCGGGCATAGATATCTCGGCCGTCGGGGTGTTATCGTGGTGACGACAGAGGGCTCGACACCAGGTCGATTCGGATGAGGAGGTAGAGGTCGACGTAGCCGAGCTCGCTGCCGAGATCGAGGAGCAGTTACGAGAGCCTCCACCATCGACCAGCGCTTGACACGACTACAGACAGAGGCCCACAGTCTCTGAGAGGAGATGGAGGCCCATCACGTCGAGTTCATGGACACCCTTTATACCGAACACGATGTGAACCAGGGCTATCACGTCGAGTACATGGATGCCCTTCGAGCCGAATGCGAGGCAAACCAGGCTTGACACGACGAGATGATGTCCATGTTTCGGTCGTGGCAGCCCGGTCCATTTTTTCCCCATGGCCCTTCCTCCTAGACTTGAGTGGTGTTCTAGTTATCTTATTATATTTCATTATTTGACTTTCCCTACTTAGTAGGGTTGACTTGTTATTGACTGTGTTGTCCTTATGTTGACCAGTTGACTTTTACCTAGCTATTTCATATGTTGTCTATTTATTTATCTGCAGAGTCATTTACTTCATATTTGAATCGTAAAGTAGGGTTGTGCTTAGTAGAATAGGATTGTTTTATATTTTTTCAAAAATCTTTTCTACTTTCACATTCTTTTCGAAAATTGGCATTTAATATATATTTTTTAAATCATTTATTTTATCAAATTGTTGAAATTTAAAATGATTTTCTAGACTTAGTTTTTTTCAAAAACATACCCTCTTCAAAACTAGGGTTTTGCGCAAAATAGACTTAGCTTAGGCCTTAACCCTAGAACTGCATGCACCTATAGATCTAGAAGCCAGCATCTCACAAGCACCTTAGGGTACTTTGATTGATAACCTAGACTAGGTTGAGATGCTTAGATCTATGCCTTGATTCAAGATGCTTTAAGTTAGTGCATCTGCACAAATTGAATAGCAATCAAGTTAAGTGTTCATCCTTAGCAAATCTAACTTGATCAAATTGTTAGTGATATGAGAGATGTGTCCTAAGATAATCGCCTTATGATTGTAATCATTTATTTTAATAAATGAATATTCACTATTTGAGTATACATGTTTGTGTATTTAATTGATATCTTAAACTCATTTACTGAATGCCCGCAATACAATTTACAGCATGAGAGAATTTGTGATGAATTCACAACTAGTGATTATCTCTACATGTGCAATTGTGAAGTATTGAAATTGTCCCTAGTCGATGAATTGATAAATACGGACACTATCAATTCTGTTGAGACTAGCATGGGTTATTCTCTAATCAGCTGATTCTCACTGGCTGGTGACATTGAGATGTCCGGAGATAAACATGAATGCTAGTTAAGGGAACTAGTTCATTGGAGTGACTGGCTGTAAAACTTCATATGGTAGTCTACATATAGATATGTCAGTGAAGTTCTTACTACAGCTTAAGTGTGATGCTCCTTTGACTTGCGGTGTTCAAGTCATCTTGGTCATGGAGACTTATACTTTGACATCTTAAGCAAGCATCTCTAAGGAGGTGTGGACCCAGGATGATTGGGTATAAGCCAAAGTGCCCAAAGATTTTTGAACAGCCTACAAAGGATTCACCACTCCTTGCGAGGAGATGTATACCCGAGGCCTATCATCGGATTGTTACTCGAAGCCTCTGGCCAGAGCATGACATGTTCAGAGTATGAATCTCTTAAATACATGAGAGTAATTAGAATCCGTAGGACGAGAAAACGTTACTTGGGCTAAGTGTGACGTAGTCAGCCTAGTGGGGACTGACACACATAGACCATGTCCTGAACCAAGTGGATATAAGATGGTGAAGGGAATGGGGCACGATTCATTATAGCTGCTGAAGGGTTTCAGAATTGTTTCTGAGGTCAACCATTGATCTTTCGATTAATTGGGGATCATGATGTACTACTAGGTGCCACTCATGATCGTTCTATAATTAATTGATTAATTATAGACGACCAACATAAATCGAAAGCCTATTTAGTCACACACACTACGAGTAATCCGAGGGATTTAAAATGAGTTGAAAATTGGATTTTCCAATCAAGAGAGATTAAGTTTGGTTGAGCCAAACGATAAGTCAAATCTGAATTTTTCAGAGACGCATCGGAAGCATAAAATGGCTAAGTCTTTTGAAGACTTAATAGATGAATTAAATAAGTTTAATTCATTGGGGCTTGGCTTGGATGGGCCGGCCAAAGAGGGTCTCCATCCTCTTTGCTTGGCCAGCCACAACAAAGGGAGAGAACCAAGTTTTTGGTTCAATTTATAAAATAAACCAAGTGTGGTTTGTTTTATAAAATTCTGGATGATATAAATTTTTATATAATAAACCAAGGTTTGGTTTATTTTTCATGAAAATTAAAATGAACCATGGATTGGTTTATTTTATAAAATCAATCATCGATTGATTTACCATGATAAGGAAATTTATTCCATAGGAGAGAAGAGACTTGATTGATTTTTTATCATGAATTAAAATATAATTTTAACCATGATATAAAATCAAACATGGCATGATGGAATAAGTTATTCTATATTTGGGAGGCTTGATGGTTGAGAGACCACTATATAAAGGACCCAAGGCATGGCTTAGGTAATAATCGAAGAGATGAAGGCATAGACTCTCTCCCTCTCTTTCTCTCCTTCTCTTCTCCCCTTCTTGCCGTGCGCCAACCAGCCCCAAGAAGGAGCACCAGCCGGCCATCCTTTTGTGGTTAGTCTTCCGACTTCTCTCTTGGTTTTTCTTGTCACGTTCTCGGAGAATCTAGTAGTTCTCGAGAACACGAAACTCGTGGCTTTGCGAAGTCATCCCGAAGATACTCGGCGTGGACGCGAATAGAGGCGGAGCTTCCAAGGGATGCTTACGGTTGGATCTCGTCCCTTCCTTCGAGTTACGCGAGGTAATATGTAAATTAGATTACGTTTCTGTAAAAATTTTAAATATATGATCATGTCTACACAAGATAAAATTGCATGCTTAGATGTGTGGTTAAATGATTTAGAGAAATTATTTATGCTAAACCTTCCGCTGCACGTAATTAATTTTGAAATTACGAACCCGCATCCATGTCAACATGCACCCGGTCCCAACACAAATCACTTAACTTGACTAACCCTAGTGAAAACTGTTATTTTATAACAGTTAGTAAGTAGCTAACTGGGTTAGACAGGACCCGAACAAGTTCAGATTAATTGGTTTGGTCCTTTTTCTTGCTTGAATTCACTAGAGTTGGTTCAATACGGATGTACAATTTCTTTTAACTAGCTCTAATTCGAAATTGACTTGCAATGGTTGTTATCTATTTTTGATATATGGCAAAGGGGGAGAGAAAGCAAAAAAAAGAGAAAAAAAATTTTTTCATCACAATTTTTGCAAAGTTTTATCTATTTTTCAAAAAGTAAAGTTGAATTGCTAAGTGCTTTCAAAAATTTCTAAGTGCTTTCAAAAATTCTAAGTGCTTTCAAAAATTTCTAAGTGCTTTCAAAAATTCTAAGTGCTTTTAAAAATTCTAAGTGCTTTCAAATATTTCTATGTGTTTTCAAAAATTTCTAAGTGCATCTTTTTGCAAATATTTCTAAGTAAAATTTTCCTTAGTAAACAAAATTTGTCTGAGCAAAAACCTGTTGGAATTTTTTTTTGGCAAATGTTTCTAAGTAAAGTTTTTCTTAGTGAACACATTTTTTTTTCAAAAACTTGTCTTAAAACTTGTTAAAGATTTTTCCAAGTAAAAATGATTGTTTAAGTGCACAAAATATTTTCCAAAAAATTTTTTCTAAGAATGCAAAAGCTGAAACTTTTTTAGGGAAAATAATTTTTCTAAGTTTGCAAAAGTTGAAACTTTTTAAGGGAATTTTTTTTCCCGAAAATTTGGGCTAAGTAAATTTTTTTTGGAAAATTTTTCTCAAGTGGAAAATTTTTTTTTTGCAAAAATTGGTTTAAACAAAAATTGTTTGTTTTGCAAAGCCGTTTTTTTAAGTAAAAGTTTCTTTAAAATTTGGGCTTGCAAATTTTTATGTGAAAAATTGTTTAAGTGTAAAAGGTTTTGTGAGTGCAAATGGTTTTGCTCTATCTTGAAAAACACTTAGTCAAAAACATAAAGCACTTAGAAGTTTTAAAAACTGCATATCATTGAAAGTTTCAGGGGGAGAATGTTTATTTCAGGGGGAGCAAATTAACTATTTTTATTCAAGTATTTCTTAAGATAATCTTGCTTGTTAGATGTACTTGAAATGCTTTTTAACTTAACTTTTTGAACCATGTTGTCATAAATCAAAAAGGGGAAGATTGTTGGTGCCGGAAGCACCAAAGTCAAACTTGAGTTTTGATAATGGCAAAGGGTTCAGAAGATAAGGTTTTGTTGTGATCTAACAAGGTTTTGTTTTAAATTTTGATTAAGTGTTTTTCAAAGTAAAACATTTACAACTTACAAAGATTTCCCAATTAAACCAATTTTTGTACAAACTTTTCACTTAGGAAAAAAAATTCCACCTAAACCAATTTTTGTACAAAATTCTTACTATGTGCAGTTTTCTTAAAGAAAATGCACATAGAAAACTTAAACCAATTTTTCTAAGCACAACCCTAACTGCCTTCTTAGTAAGCTAAACTCAGATTCAGGTAAGGGTTTAGTGAAGATGTCAGCTAAATTAGATTTTGAATCCACATGCATAAGTACAATTTCGCTCGTGGCTACGTGATCCCTAACAAAGTGATGTTTGACTTCAATGTGTTTGGTTCGGGAGTGATGAATTAGATTTTTAATCAGATTTATGGAACTAATGTTGTCAATAAACACTTTGGTTTGGGTATAGTCCAGCTGGAAATCTTTAAGAGTGTGCATCATCCATAAAAGTTGTGCCGCACACTCTCCTAAGGCAACATATTCTGCTTTAGTTGTGGATAAAGCTACGCAGTGTTGCTTTCTACTGCACCAACTGACTAGACTTTGTCCTAATAATTGACAACTTTCACTTGTACTCTTTCTATCTAATTTACAACCGGCATAATCAGAGTCAGAGTATCCTGATAATTCAAAAGTGGAAATCCTAGGATACCAAATACCTACATTTAGGGTACCCTTAATGTACCTTAGAATTCTTTTTAGTGCTGCTAAGTTGGATTCTTTAGCACAGGTTTAGTATCTAACACACATTCCTACAGCGAACAAAATATCAGGTCTACTAGCAGTTAAGTACAATAAGCTACCAATCATACTCCTGTATAATTTTAGGTCAACTGGTTTACCTTCAGGGTCATTATCTATTTTGACATTTGTAGCCATGGGAGTACTTAAGCTTTTGGAGTTTTTCATTTTGAATTTCTTTATTAGTTCCTTTGCATATTTGGATTGATGAACGTAGTTACCATCCCTGGTTTGTTTAATTTGGAGACTAAGAAAAAGTTTAGCTCACCTACCAAGGTTATTTCGAATTCGCTCTCCATAATTTTGACAAATTCTTTTAAAAAGTTAGAATTTGTAGACCCAAATATTATATCATCTACGTATATTTGAGCTATAAATATATCTTTTTATAAGGTTTTAACAAATAATGTTGAGTCAATTTGTCTTTGGTTAAATTCCTTAGAAATTAAATAAGTTGATAATCTTTCATACCAAGCCCTAGGTGCTTGTTTTAACCCATAAAGGATTTTCCTAAGTTTGAACACATATTCAGGTTTGTCTAAGTCCTCAAATCCTGGGAGCTGCCCTACATATACTTCTTCTTTTATAAACCCATTAAGAAAGGCAGACTTGACATCCATTTGGTACAGTTTAAATCCTCTATGGGCTGCAAAAAGCTAGTAACATCCTAATTGATTCAAGTCTGGCTACGGGGGCATAGGTTTCATCATAATCTAACCTTTCAACTTGACTAAACCCTTTAGCTACTAAGCGGGCTTTGTTTCTCACAATCTCCCCTTGATCATTTAGTTTGTTTCTAAATACCCACTTAGTGTCTATTACTGATTTACCCTAGGTTTAGGTACTATGTCCCAGACTTGGTTTCTCTCAAATTGGGCTAATTCTTCTTGCATTGCTATGATCCAATTTGGGTCAGGTAGGGCTTCTTCTATAGTCTTAGGTTCAATTTTTGAAATAAGAGCAATCTGACTCAGATTTCTATAAGAAGACCTGGTTCTGACTCCTAAGGTTGGATCGCCCATGATTTGGTCAGATGGATGATTGAGTCTGGGTTTCTTTGTTCTTCTTGAATTAGGTTCATCCTCAGGTCCGGCTGGAAGGTTTGGTTCAACTACTTGGGTTGGTTCAGCTATTGGTTCAGTTGAGGCCTCAGTAGTTGGTTCAATTGATAGTTCATTTAATGGTTCACTATCTTCTTGATCAATATTTAATTTGTTTTGATTGTTAATAGACTTTGTTTCAACTTCTTCATCAAAGATTAAGTTGGTAGTTTCCTCAATTTTATGGGTTTGTTTATTGTAGACCCTATAGGCTCTACTAGTTGTTGAATATCCTAAGAATGTCTCTGGGGTTGATTTTGATTGAAACATACCTAGGTAGTCCTTAGTGTTCAAAATATGGACTTTGCACCCAAAAACTCTTAAATAATGTAAATTAGGTAATCTATGATAATAAAGTTCATAGGGTGTTTTATTGTGTCTTCTATTATTAAGACCCTATTTTGAATATAACTGGTTGTATTTACCGCTTCTGTCCAAAATTGATTAGTCAGGTTATACTCATTGAGCATGGTCATAGCGGCTTCTTGGAGGGTTCTATTCTTTCTTTCAACTATTCCATTTTGTTGGGGAGTTCTAGGACATGAAAATTCATCGACATACCCATTAATTTTACACAACTCCTCAAACTTATGGTTTTCAAACTCTCCCCCATGATCGCTCCTAAGTCTTTTAATTTTTGTGTCATTTTGATTTTCTATTATTTTGCATAAATCATTAAATGAGTTAAAAGTTTCATCTTTAGTTTTTAAGAACCTAATCCAGGTAAATCTAGAGTAATCGTCAATGATTACTAAGTAGTACCGATTCCTGCTTAGTGACTTGGCTCCATGTGAATCAAATAGGTCAAGGTGTAGGAGCTCAAGTGTGGCTTGGGTTAAGTCTGACTGGGTTGTTTTATGAGTTGACTTGGTTTGTTTGCCTTGTTGACATGAATTACAACTTGTATTGTCAAAGTTCTTAATTTTAGGTACACCTTTAATTAATCCAAGTTGAGTTATTTTTTAAATTAATTTGGTATGGGTGTGGCCTAGTCTTCTATGCCAAAGATTTGTTTCTTCTAATTGAGTTAGAAGGCATGAAGGTATTGAGGGTAGATTTATTGTGTAAACATTATTTTTCCTACTACCCTTAAGTGTTATTTTTGAATCTTGTAGATTCCTAATAAGGTAGTCAGAGTTGGTGAAAGTAACAATGTAACCAATATCACAGAGTTGGCTAATACTAAGCAAATTGAACTTGAAATTTTCAACCAATAACACTTTCTTAATGATAAAATCTGAGTTAAGTTCAATGTTACCTAACCCAATTACTTTAAGTATAGCATTATTGCCAAATGCTACTGAGCCTAGGTTTTTGAACTTGATTTTGGTGAACTTCAATTTATCCCCAGTCATGTGTCTGGAGCATCCACTATCCAACATCCACATGTCCAAATCTTTATGTTCCTACACATAAAGTATGTTTTGATTTGGATCCATTTGTATAGAAGTAGGAATAGTTTAAATTAAATTTCACTACCTAGTCTGTCTCACCCACATCTAACATTATCAAACATGTTGACCTTATGAGTTCTTGTGAGACAGGTTTTCAATATGAGTTGAATTAATTTTGAAAAATATTGAATTAATTTTTTAAAAAAATGTTAAGTTAATTTTGAAAAATGTAGAGTTTTGAAAAATATTGAATAATTTTGAAAATGTTGTAGAGTTAATTTTGAAAGATGTAGAATTAACTTTGAAAGGTTATTAACTTTGAAAAAATGTTGAATCTAAGATTTAATTAAAACTTGTGTTAGATTCAAATTTATCAAATAGTAAATTGAATTTGAGTTTCGATAATCGACTTCCAGGTCTTGGCGAGGCACATAGGCTTTCTTTGGTCGTAGCCTTATTGGAGCAACAACCCTTTCCTTGACAAAGCTTTTTACCGAAAGTTCATTTTCAAATTACTTCTTGAAAAATTTTGGTCTAACTAGCTTAGGTTTTGGATTGGTAGCTTCGGCTAGTTCCACCAGACTAAACAGACCATGTAAGGTATGCCTTACCTTACTTGACCTTATTAGAAAGGCTTCTCTAACGTACTACATCTCACCTTTACCTAATACTATGTTGTTCAAGTTTTAAGTAAGTCGTTTGCCCTTAAATTAACCAATCCTATGTCTAAACAAATAATAACTTTGCAAAAATAAAATAAATAAGAAATCAAGCAAATAAAAAAAAATCTAATTATAAAGATAGTTTTTATATTAGCTCCCCCTGGACTGAAGCCTCGATAAGGGTTAGGCAAGATGTGAATCTTGTCCTTGGGGATCCAATATTGGTTTGGTCCAGCTTGTTTATTCAAACATAGCTTTGGGGCCCATGCTTCGACTCGAGTTCTAGGTTGGTTCAATACTGAATAATAAGAACGTTGTCGCGATTTGGTTCGATAGCCTAATCCGGATCGGTTGAGAACAGTTGCTATTTTCTAAGAATCATGTCAAGATTCTTCAAAACCCGAGGTGAATCGTTCCAAAGCAACTCTGAGTTCCTTGACTTGATTTTTCAAGGAGGAATTCTCTTCCTCAAGCTTTTGAACTTGAGTTGAGTTTCCTTCTTGAATTGGTTCGGTCAAGAAACTCGAGTTGACTTCCTCTTTCAGGAGTTTTACTTCCTGTCGGAGGGTTTCAACCTGAATGTTGGCTTTCGCCAATTTGCGAGACACGTAAGAAATTAAATCATAAAGTTTGGATTCCGGATAACCTCTTACCGTGATTTGTCCATCCTCCGAGATTGAAAGCTTTTCGGTGCTGACGTCCTCGTCTGGTTCTGATTCCGTTCTGGAGTCGATGTGTTCCGAGGCGGTCAAGGCGAGTAGATTCGAGTGCGGAGTTTCTTCTTCTTCTTTCGAGGACGACTCGTCCTAGGTGGCTTGAAGAGCCTTCTTCTTTCGAGCCTTTTTGTTCTCCTTTACGTTGGGGCACTTTGATCTGAAATGTCCCTTCTTGTTGCACTCGTAGCAGGTGATGTTACCATTGCTCTTCTGGCTCGTCGAGGGTAAGGAAGATGTTGGTGCCGGAAGCACCAAAGTCAAACCTTTGTTTTGATAATGGCAAAGGGTTCAGAAGTTAAGATTTAGTTGTGATCTAACAAGCTGATTAAGTGTGTAGGAAAGTCCTAGGTACACTAGGCACTAAGTCCTGGTTCATTGAATTGGGCACTAAATCCTAGCCGCAGGCTGGGCAACTAAGTCCTGACCTAAAGTTGGGCAATAAGACCTGGTGAGTGAAGCTGGGCTCTAAGACCTGGTAAGTGAAGCTGGGCACTAAGACCTGGTCGAGGATTGGGCACCGAAGACCGGGTGAGTGAAGCTGGGCACTAAGACCTAGTCGAGGACTGGGCACCGAAGACTTGGTGAGTGAAGCTGGGCCAAAGTCCAACCGGAGGAACCGGTTGGCAAAAAAGGTAAATTCTCCCGAGAGGAGTAGGTGAGGACGCGTTCCCCGTAGGAGGAAACATTAGGCGTCAGTTTGACCTAGGGTTCCACTGGGAGACCCAAAGTCAGAACCAAGACAGCTTAGGCTATAAATAATGTCTAACATATATTGTATTTTTGCTTCTTGTGTTTTGGAACTAACCCTGGTTGCAGGAAACGAAAGGACTGTGTTTCTGCAGCTCAAGCACCTCATTGGAAGGAGGCGCCTCACTGGGCTAGGTGCCTGTAAGGATACAGGCGCCCCAGTGCAAGGCCAAACTAAGACCATCGAAGCAAACTGCCACGAAAGCCTATGGACCAAGTCAACCTAGGCGCCTGTGTTAACACAGGCGCCCTAGTCAGCTCAGGCGCCTCATTGAAGTGGATAAGCGCTGACCGAGCCTGCGGATCAGAGTTCGCGTAGGAGAGACCACGTGTCAGGCGCCCCCTTCAACACAGGCGCCCAGGAGACGACTATAAAAGGGGGTTCACCCCCAAGGCTTCGAAACAATTTGCAAACTTCGCTTTTAACACTTATGCTCAAGCGCTATGCTCTGGCATGCCCCGCATTCGCGATTCAAGCGCCGCTTATGACCCTCTGCTCTGAAATTTCATCCACTCCGTTCGTCAGTAAAGCCTTTAATTTCTTAAGTGTTGTAACTGCTTTTTCGATTCTATATCTGTACTCGAAACTGTAATCATTTCTATGAATATAGAATTGCCCAATGTAAACGGTCAAGAATCGTGGGCCTTGGAGTAGGAGCTGACCGTGACTCCGAACCAAGTAAAATAAACTGTGTTAGCGACTTTGTTTTACTCTTTTCCGCTGCGTAAATTCTCTAACTGTCCAAAAATTTTCGATCGATATTCACCCCCCCTCTATCCATTTACTCCGATCCAACAAGTGGTATCAAAGCGGGTGGCTCAAACTTGGTGCAACCACAAGTTTGAGAAGTTTTTTTTCGAATTTACGAATTTTTTAAATTCTTTTCGCTCGAATTTTTTCGTTAATCGAGGTTGGTGCAACACCACTCGAAACAAAAACAAAGCAGAACACCAAAACAAAAATAGACAACAAACTGACGCTAACACCGTGATGTACAAGGTTCGGGGATAACTTGCCCCTACTCCTTGGCGTGCCCGTAAGGTGGGCGATCCCTTGATCGTCGGCAGATCAAGCCCCGGTTAACCCGGATAAGATAGAGCCTCCTTCTCGGTGGAGAAACCTCTCCACAGATCTCACGGATGATGGAACATGAGTACAGGAGATCACACAAGAATGAATGCTCACTCAGATCTCACAAGGATGTACTAGAACGCTTAAGCACAAAGCAACAGAGAGCACGAACACAACCAAGCCAAACTTCCCAAGTTTCTGTCTTGTTCGCCTCAGCTCCTCTGCTTCCAGCTTCGTCTCTTAAGCTCCTTCTCAACGTCGCCAGCTCCATCAGCACCACTGACTCACACCCTGACCCACTGACCTCTCTGAGCACTCAGTCCACTGGACACGGAGAGCTGAGCCTCCATCAGTTGCCATCCGCGCCTTCGTCAGTTGCCAGTTGCGCCAGACGTCGTTGAGACCTGAAAACACAATAGATCCAAACCTACTCCAAGGAAAGCCTCCCATTGACCCTCCTTGAGTGTTTGAATCACCTGCTATCACCTGCACACTCCAACAGAGGCTTAGCAAATCAATATCAAATGAAATCAGCAAGTAGCAGAGAATCGGCAGTGAAAACAGACGCGATCAGAAACTTCTGACAGCGTATTTGAATTAAAGTTTTGCTCCTGACCGGTCCCCAGACCGATCAGAGAGGACCCTGATCGGTCACTTGACCAATCCAGCAGTCTTTTGTACACTCTTGATTGGTCCCCAGACCTATCCAGCAGTCTGCTGCATACTCCAGATCGGTCCCCAGACCAATCAAGCTATGGCCTGATCGGCCACCAGACCGATCAGGCTGATCCCAGACCGATCAGGCTCCAGCCTGATCGGTCAGGGTGAGAAACGTCGCGACAGTTGATCGTTCAGCTTGATCGGTCACGGTTTCTCCCTGATCGGTCACCAGACCGATCAGGAGCCGATCAGTAGGTTTGCCAAAGTTACTGGAAGCTCCATGATCGGTCACCAGACCGATCAGACATCGCTGGATCGGTCACTAGACCGATCCAAGAGGGAACTTCGTGCCAACTTCCCTGATCGGTCACCAGACCGATCCGGACAATGCCAAACCCACTCTTAGTCGAGAGAACCAGCCTCCGGGCCATCTCCGACTCGTGCTTGATCCCTCGGACCATGACTCCATGCCCAACTTCACTCACTGGGACTTCAACCTAGCCCTCCAAGCTAGGACCTGGCTTCACTCACCAGGATTTCATCACCTAGCCCTCCAAGCTAGGACTTTTCACCCAACCCTCCAAGTTAGGACTTTTCACCTAGCCCTCCAAGCTAGGACTTTTCACCTAGTCCTCCAAGCTAGGACTTTTCACCTAACCCTCCATGTTGGGACTTTTCACCTAGCCCTCCAAGCTAGGACTTTTCACCTAACCCTCCAAGCTAGGACTTTTCACCTAGCCCTCCAAGCTAGGACTTTTCATCTAACCCTCCAAGTTGGGACTTTTCACCTAATCCTCCAAGTTAGGACTTTTCACCTAGCCCTCCAAGCTAGGACTTTTCACGCAACCCTCCAAGTTAGGACTTTTCACTTAGCCCTCCAAGCTAGGACTTTTCACCCAACCTTCCAAGTTAGGACTTCGTGCCCAGTCCGCGACTAGGACTTAATCCCCATGCGTTTAACCAGACTTAAATCAAAACTTAAATCTGTGTTAACTCCAAAACAGTAATCAGGGTTAGACTGCATCAACACTTCTGAGGGTTCCTGAGCCACAATTGCCAACCAACTCATCAAGAAGGAGGAGATCGGAAGAGGAATTAGGCTACGCACCAAGCTGCTGATGAACTGATCAAGGGAATTGTTTCTCTGCTGATTTGTAGAGCTAGAGGGTTTCTAGCTGGTTCTTGTGTGACGGCAAGAAGAATCTTGGATAAGAGACTGATCGGTTGTTAATTTTCTGCACACTTTAGCTTTTGAATTCAGTTTCTTCGTTGTTTCAGTTTGTATCAGTTTCCATTACAACATCTGATCTGTCTGTTTGACCGATCAAGAAAGCATCTGATTGGTCTGTCGACCGATCAGGTAAGCATCTGATCAGTCTGTTGACCGATCAGGAAGAGGTCTCAACCTCATTTACGTTTCAATCCTGTTTTGTTCTCAATTTTCATTACAATTCTGTTCCTTTAGTAATTTTTTGTTTCAAACTTCACATTTCTGCAATTTAGCTACAGGTCTTATGTTTCCTACATGCAATATTAGTTTTTGAATTTTTAATCTCATAGTTCGAATTGAATTGCTTAGTTCTCAAATAGGGATAAATGTAGTATCCTTGTTTTAGTTTTCAAATAGGGATAGTTAGTTTCATTCATTATGTTTCCGTCTATAATTTCATTCCTCATCGCAAAACAAACCCCATTTCAATTGAAAACCCAAAACATAGAAAATGACAAAATCTAGCTTGAATTAAGCAATCTTAACTAGTCCTTGGAAAAATATGACTTGAGGCCCCTATACTACACTTAGATTTGTGAGCTAAGGGTTTTCAATTTATAAATTCAAATTTGACGCTCATCGTGACACTCGTTGTGGGCTCCATCAAATTTTTGGCGTCGTTGCCGGGGAACACACTAGTTGAGTTTGTTTGATTTGAGTTTGTGCTTTGTTTAATAATCTTTGATACTATTTCATTTGCTTTAACTTTCCATATACATTTGCTGCCATTTTGTTGGGTTTGTGACCAGGACTGCAGGTGGTGATATTGTGGAGTTGAATCCTGAGATTGAGAGAACATTCAGAGCTAGAAAAAAAATTCAAGGATGAATTTCAGAAGCTATTGAAAATGTTCCTACTCATTCGGGATGGAGAGTTTAGGAAACCAATACCAACATAGAACCAACCCCTATTCATCTACCTACAATCTGGGTTGGAGGGATCATCCGAATCTAAGTTATGAGAATTCATTTTATCAACAACCACCCTTCCAACAAGTTCAACAGCAAAATCAGCCTTCTTATTGTTGGATCGAGGAAAACGATAGAGGGGGGGGGGAGTGAATATCGTTAAAAAAATTTCGGATTAAGATAGAGCAGATACGCAGCGGAAAGAAATTAAATGCACAAGAACACAAGTCTATTTTTTACTTGGTTCAGAGTCGCAGTCGGCTCCTACTCTAAGGCCCACGGTCCTTGACCATTTATTTTGGGCAAATACTATAATCGCGCAAAAAGATTTATAAGTTAAGTACAAGAGTATTTCAGGAAATTGAAATTGCTACACTATTATTCGTTACCGACGCCCGATGTGGATCGAATTTCGGAGTAGAGGGTCGTCATCGGCGCTGGGATCTCGAAGTCAGAGTTTACCGGGGTGTAGCGCTTTAACGAAAAGCTTTGGAGCGTTGAGAAAAAGTGATATTGAAGCCTTGGGGCCGAGCCCCTTTTATAGTGCTCATACGGGCGCCTGTGATGTTGGGGGCGCCTGACACGTGCCCTTCCGAATCCTTATCCGCGGGCTCGGTCAGCGCTTATCCTCCCCTACTTGGGCGCCTGAGCTGATGGGGGCGCCCATGACCTCACGGGCGCTTGATCCGGCTTGGTCCAGAGGCTTCGTAGCTATGTTTTGGGTTTTGCCTTCACTCTTGGGCGCCCGTATCCATACGGGCGCCTGAGCCCATTCGGGCGCCTAGGCCCAGTGAAGTACCTCACTTGCAGATGACCAGTCCTTCGACCCTGCAACTTAGGTTAGTCCCAAAAAACATAACAAGTATTAATTACAGCCGTAGCTGTCTTGGTTCTGACTTCGGGTCTACCAAATGGAACCCTAGGTCGAACTGACGCCTACTGTTCCCTCGTCGGGGAATGTGTCCTCACCTACTCCTCTCTGGAGAGTTTATCTTTTACCAACCGGCTCCTCCGGTTGGACTTTTTCCCAATCCACCTGACCAGGTCTTCGTGCCCAACTTCCGGTCAGGTCTTCTTGCCCAAAATCTGGTCAGGTCTTCGGTGCCCAGCCCCTTGTCAGGACTTCGTGCCCAGTCCTCGACCAGGACTTCTTTGCCCGACTTTTGGTTAGGTCTTCTTGCCCAGTCCTTGACCAAGACTTCTTTGCCCAGCCCTTTGCCAGGACTTCTTGCCTAGTGTACCTAGGACTTCTTCCTACACACTAAGTGAACAAGTTAGATCACAATAGCATCTTAACTTCTGAACCCTTTGCCATTATCAAATCCCAAGTTTGACTTAGGTGCTGCCTGTACCATCAATCTCCCCCTTTTTGATTTATGGCAACATGGTTAAAAAAGCTAAGTTAATGAAGCAAGTAAGTATGTAAGTATTTCCTCCTCTGGAAGAAATTCTCCCCCTAAGTTTTTCAACAGTACGTGGGGTTTTTGAAAACATTTCTAAGTCCTTGTCTATCATAAAATGAAAAGTTTTTTTTTCAGGATTTTCAATACTTAGAAAATTTTCAAAAAGGTATTTTCAAGTTAGAATATTTTTTTTGCAAACTTAACGACAACATTTAGTTTTTGCACTTAGAAAATTTTCTAAACTGATTTTTAAGTTCTAACACTTAGAAAATTTTCATGCAGAATTTTGCAATTTTAATACTTAGAAAATTTTCAAGCAAAATTTTGCAGTTTTAATACTTAGAAAATTTTCAAGCAGAATTTTGCAGTTTTAATACTTACAAAATTTTCAAAAGGCAGAATTTTGCAGTTTTAATACTTAAAAATTTTCAAAAGGTAGAATTTTACAATTTTAATACTTAGAAAATTTTCAAAAACAAAATTTTATAGTTTTAATACTTAGAAAATTTTCAAAAGGCATTTTGACTTAAGTACTTACAAAATTTTCAAAAGCATTTTGACTTAAGTACTTAGAAAATTTTTCAAAATGATTTTGAATTACTTTACTTTTTGAAAAAGGAGATAAAAATTTTGGAAAAAAATTTAACTTGGAAAAATTTAAATTTTAAAACCTTCTTTTCTCTCCTTTTCCAATCTCTCCCCCTTTGCCATATATAAAAAAATAGCAAAAAACTAAGTAATAAAAGTAAGATGCTGTATTGAACCAATTCTAAGTATAAATTGGACCAAATCAATTTAGATTTTCTCTTTCAGGTCCTGTCTAACCCAGTTAGCTACTTACTAACTGTTATAAACTGTAGCTTTCGCTAGGGTTAGTCAAGTTAAGTGATCTGATCAAGTTAGATTTTCTAAGCTTGACACTTAACCTGATTACTGTTTAATTGGTATTTATTGCCCCAATTACTACAGATGCACTGACTTAAAGCATCTTGAATCAAGGCATAAACCTAAGCATCTCAACCCAGTCTAAGTTATCAATCAAAAGTACCCTAAGGTGCTTGTGAGATATTGGCTTCTAGATCTATAGGTGCATGTAGTTTTAGGCTCAGACCCTAAGCTAAGTCCATTTGCGAAAAAGCCCTAGTTTTGAAGGGGTAAGTTTAAAAAAAAAAACTAAGTCGGAAATTATTTTAAATTTAAAAAAATGAAAATTTTTAAATATATTTAAAAACACATAAGAAATAAAATAGTTTTGAACAGGAACCATAAGTAGAGCAGTCCTATTCTACTAAGCATAACATCACGATTGACTTTGCATACTAATTGAAATGGCAAGTAATCAATGAGATAAATGCGTAAGATTCATCTGGTCAATAGTAGGACCAGAAAACTCAAATTAAAGTCAAGTGCAAGTCAAGTACGGGTCAAATACAAGTCAACCCTACTCAGTAGGGATAGTCAAATAGTTCACAATGCACTAGAATAGGCTAAAAATGATCTAGAAAGAAGGGCCAGGATAGTCAGATGGGCCAGGCTGCCAAGATCGAAGCAGCGACATCATTTCATTGTATTGTGCGTCGCTTGCCTCTCGATTGGCTCGGAGGGCGTCCATGTGCTCGATGTGATAGGCCTCGACCTCCGCCCTGAAATTGTGCATCTCTGTCTGTAACTGGGTGATGCGCTGATTGGTGGTCTGTGGGGGAGGCTCCTATAATTGCTCGTTGATCTCTGTTGTGAGATTAGCTACATCTACCTCCACCTCTTCATCGGAGTCATCCTACCGTCTAGCCCTCTCCCGTCTCCATGCTAGGACCCCCATGGCCGAAACATCTATCCCCGCTAAAGAAAAATTTCTAATTCCTATTTCATCGAACTCAGTCATCGAAATAATCTCTCTGGCAGTGATGTCGCGACCATGGTGGTGAAGAAGGGAGGTGATAATGTGGCAGTAGGGCGTATGTATTCGATCGTGAGTAGATACGCTCGATGCGTAAATGATGGTATGGAATATGTGGAGACCTATGTCGATATCAAGTTGATGAATCATGGCGTAGAGTAAAAAGGTGTGAAACGGTCGCATTGTCGCGACGTCTCGGGTGGTAAGTGGGAGTACACAGCGAACTATCACTCGGTAAAGGGCGTAATCCTGAACTCGGAGGTCAACGGATTGAAATCGCCGAGCCAACGGATTTCGCACATCTCCAAAAAAATAGGAGTAAAGAGTATCTAGTGTGATGTGCGAATAGGGGGGTGCGAAGGGCGGGTCGGCCGGAGGATAACAAGAAAAGGTTGACTGTGAAGGTCGTAGTCTGAGAAACCGATTCAACAGGGTCGGAGAAATGGTTAGGGGAGTGCCTTGTACTGTGGTAGAGTAGAGTAGGTCATCAAGCTTGACTAGATTATTGTAGAATTCTGCACACAGGGTCGAGTTCACAGGATGTGTGCAGAAGACTAGCTGATCTAGTTGATAAAAGTTGATCGCGTCCATTGCTAAGGAGCATGATTGAGTGAAGAATTGCATATTTAGAAAACTGGTCATTATAGGCTTATAAGTTGTTTGGGCAAACTTGTTGAACAATTCTAGGTTGGGAAACCTTGGGTCGGGGCTAGGTTCGGCCACGGGGTTGGGTTGAGAGACACGACGTTTTCTAGATATTTAATGAAAAATGATGCATTTAATAAGCGAGAAAATGAAATTGCTTAACAAGAAAGGCATAATAAAATTAATACCGGGGCGACATTTTTGAAGTAGAGCGTTTGAAGACGAGAGAGGAGCGTCCGGGCGCCTTGGGAAGAAGAGAAGTGAAGGAAGGTTTTGATTTTGGTGTGGGGGAAGAGGAAGGATCCATGCTCCTTATATACTGTCATACGGGTGCCCGATGGGTCTCGGGCGCCCGAGTTCATTGGGGCGCCCGAGTCAGGCGGCAGCTTTTTGGCAGACTTGACTGCCTTAGATGACGACAAAGACCTAGGCGCCTGATAGGTCACGGGCGCCCGAGTCAGATGGGTAAGGGTTGACAGCTTTTGCTGTCTTGGTCGAAGAGAAAGAAGGGGGCGCCTGACAGGTCACGGGCGCCCGAGCTGACCAGAGTTTGACTATTGACCAGTTTGACCATTTGACCAGGTTTGACTATTTGACTTGGTTTGACTTTTAATGATTAAATCAATCAAGCTCTAAATTGCATGATTCAATGTTTTTATTTGACAAAAATACAAAAACCAGAAAAGTTAGGTCCTAACCATCTCACTCGGTCTACAATTATCAATCATGTTTAACCTTATGGGTTTTGTGAGACAGGTTTTACCAGAAGTAAAGATTTTATAAAAAAATGATTAATTTTGAAAAGTTGAATTAATTTTGAAAACAGTTTAATTTATTTAAAAAGTGGTTGAATCTAAGATTAATTGAAATTTGTGTTAGATTCAAATCTGACAATAGTAAAGTGAATTTGGTTTTCAATAATCGGCTTCCAGGTCTTGGCGAGGCACTAGGCCTTCTTTGGCCGTAGCCTTATTGGATCATCAACCCTTTCCTTGACAAAGCCTTTTATTGAAAATCCATCTTCAAGTTACTCCTTGAATGATTTTGGTCTAACTAGTTTGGGTCTTGGATCGGTAGCTTCGGCTAGTTCCGCCAAAATGGCTTCCCTAATGTACTATCATCTCATCTCCACCCAATACTATGTTGTTCAAATTTCAGTTAAATCATTTTAGTCCTTATTCTAACCAGTCCTAGGTCTAAGCATGGTAATTTGCAGAAAATAAATAAACAATCAAGCATGCAATTCAAATTAAGAAAAGAATTGTTCTAATTATAAAAATTGTTATTAAATTGGCTCCCCCTGGACTAAAGCCACGGTAATGATTAGGCAAGATGTGAATCTTGTCCTTGGGGATCCAATACTGGTTTGGTCCAGCTTGGTTGTTCAGGCAAAGTTTGGGTACCCATGCCTGAACTTTGGGTCTAGATTGGTTCAATACAGCATAGTATGACCTTTGTCTCGACTTGGTTCGATACCCTAACCCAGATCGATTTAGAACAGACTTCTGTTTTCCAAGGATCATGTCAAGACCCTTGGAACCCGAAGTGAATCGTTCTAAAGCCGCTCTAAGGTCCTTGACTTGAGTTTTCAAGGAGGAGTTCTCTTCTCAAGCTTTTCAACTTGAGTAGAGGTTCCTTCTTGAACCTTTTCAGTCAAAGATCTAGAGTCAGCTCCCTCTTTCAGGAGTTTTATTTCCTGTCGGAGGGACTCGACTCAGATTTTGGCTTTCGCCAAGTTACGAGATAGGTAAGCAATTAACTTTGATAATTCAACTTCAGAGTAACCACTTACAGTTATTTTGCCGTTCTCTGAAATTGTGAGCCTTCCGTCGTCCGGCTCCGATTCTGATCCAGTGTCGATGTCTTCCGAAGCGGTCAAGGCGAGAAGGTTCGATTGTGGGGCCTCTTCTTCTTCAGAAGAAGAAGATTCGTCCCACGTGGCTTGAAGAGCCTTCTTCCTTCGAGTCTTCTTGGCTTCTTTTAGATTAGGGCACTCCGATTTGTAGTGTCCCTTCTTGTTGCATTTGTAGGAGGTCACATTTGATTTGGTCTTAGATGTTGAGGGTTCAGCTGGATCTTCCTTCTTTCGGCTGACTTTTCTTCTGTTGGTCTGATGCTTCAGCTCCTTGTAGTAGTCCCGGGCTAGCCGAACCAGCTTGGGTCGATCCCCTTCACTATCTTCTGAGTTTGAATCTGAGTCAGACTTGGGTGCAGGTTGAGGCTTTTTCTTGGCCACCTTTCCTTGGGGTTTTTCTGCAAGAAAAGCAATTCCTTTCTCGGCCAAAGTGTAGTTAGTCTGCTCGTGTAATTCCAATTCTGAAAATAATTCGTCTAATTTAATTTTAGAAAGATCCCTAAAAACCTTGTAAGCATCTACCATAGATGCCCACAGAGTATTTCTTGGGAGAGCATTTAGGGTATACCTGATAAGGTCACGGTTTTCGACCTTGTGACCGATTGTGTGCAGGCCGTTCATCAGCTCCTGGATTCTGGCGTGGAGCTGGGCTGCTGACTCGCCTTCGTTCATTTTGATTGTGTATAATTTGTTCAGCAGTAGGTCCCTTTTGCTGATTCTGATGTCGGAGGTACCTTCGTGCAATTCAATCAGCTTACTCCAGAGTTCTTTCGCACTGTTGAAGGGACCCACACGGTTCAGTTCTTCTTTGGTTAATCCGCATTGCAGTGTCTGGGTTGCCTTTACATCAGCCTCGATCCTTTTCTTCAGCGAGGCGTCCCATTCTGTGTAGTGCTGTGCCACTCCTTCAGCATTCTTGGGGATTTCGAGACCAGATTGGATTATTATCCACATATCCACCTGAGTTTTCAGGTGGACTTCCATCCGACTCTTCCAGTAGGAGAAGTCTTCTCCACTGAAGAGTGGTGGTCTGGCTGTGCTGAAACCCTCTTGCATGGCCATTATAATTTCTGAAATAACAAAAAACAAGGAAATTCTATCCCAAGACTTGGTCTTGGATTAGTAGTGCGGGAAGAAAATAATTGAGAAAAAAAACGATCGAGTGGTGTTGCACCAACCTCGATTAACGAGAAAAATTCGAAAGAAAAAAATTAAAAATTTTGTAAAATCCGAAAAACTCTCAAATTGGTGGTTGCACCAAATTTGAGCCACCCGCTCTGATATCACTTGTTGGATCGAGGAAAACGATAGAGAGGGGGGGGGTGAATATCGTTAAAAACTTTTAGGATTAAGATAGAGCAGATATGTAGTGGAAAGAAATTAAATGCACAAGAACACAAGTCTATTTTTTACTTGGTTCGGAGTCGCGGTCGGCTCCTACTCCAAGGCCCACGGTCCTTGACCATTTACTTTGGGCAATACTATAATCGCGCAAAAAGATTTACAAGTTAAGTACAAGAGTATTTCAGGAAATTGAAATTGCTACACTTTTTGTTACCGACGCCCGATGTGGATCGAATTTCGGAGCAGAGGGTCATCGTCGGCGCTGGGATCTCGAAGTCGGAGTTTGCCAGGGCGTAGCGCTTGAACGAAAAGCTTTGGAGCGTTGAGAAAAAGTGATATTGAAGCCTTGGGGTCGAGCCCCTTTTATAGTGCTCATACGGGCGCCTGTGATGTTGGGGGCGCCTGACACGTGCCCTTCGATCTGCGAATCCTTATCCGCGGGCTCGGTCAGCGCTTATCCTCCCCTACTTGGGCGCCTGAGCTGATGGGGGCGCCCATGACCTCACGGGCGCTTGATCCGGCTTGGTCCAGAGGCTTCGTAGCTATGTTTTGGGTTTTGCCTTCACTCTTGGGCGCCCGTATCCATACGGGCGCCTGTCTCCATTCGGGCGCCTAGGTCCAGTGAAGTACTTCACTTGTAGATGACCAGTCCTTCGACCCTGCAAATTAGGTTAGTCCCAAAAAACATAACAAGTATTAATTACAGCCGTAGCTGTCTTGGTTCTGACTTCGGG
This sequence comes from Boesenbergia rotunda, assembly GCA_024364735.1. NCBI lineage: Eukaryota > Viridiplantae > Streptophyta > Magnoliopsida > Zingiberales > Zingiberaceae > Boesenbergia > Boesenbergia rotunda. The sequence continues at coordinate 86,906 of JAGFNQ010005094.1, forward strand.
CCTCCTAAATGGAACCCTAGGTCGAACCGACGCCTACTGTTCCCTCGACGGGGAACGCATCCTCACCTACTCCTCTCAGGAGAGTTTACCTTTTGCCAATCGGCACCTTTGGTTGGACTTTTGCCCAATCCACCTGACCAGGTCTTCGTGCCCAACTTCCGGTCAGGTCTTCTTGCCCATCTTCCGGTCAGGTCTTCGGTGCCCAGCCCCTTGCCAAGACTTCGTGCCCAGTCCTCGACCAGGACTTCTTTGCCCGACTTCCGGTTAGGTCTTCTTGCCCAGTCCTTGACCAGGACTTCTTTGCCCAGCCCTTTGTCAGGGCTTCTTGCCTAGTGCACCTAGGACTTCTTCCTGCACACTCAGTGAACAAGTTAGATCACAATAACATCTTAACTTCTGAACCCTTTGCCATTATCAAAACCCAGGTTTGACTTAGGTGCTGCCTGCACCAACAATTATCAAAATTTACAGCAGCCAAACCAAGGTTTTCAGCAGCATTCTCAACCATTCCAACAACCTTATTCGAATTTTCAGCAAAGTAATCAACAATTTCGTCCTCAAGTCCAACAAAATCAGCAAGGGTTTCAACCAATACAGAATTTCCAACAATCTTTTCAACCTTCACAGCAATCTTTTCAACCAAACAATCAGGATTTTCAGTTTCAAAATTTGAATTTTTAGCCCCAACAATTTCAGCCTTTCAATCACCAATTTCAGCCTCAAAATCAAAATTTTCAGATCAATAATTTCCAGCAACATCCACCTTGTTATCAACCCAATTTTCAGCAATTACAACAACTCATTCAACCATTTAATCAGCCCCAACAACTTCATTTTCAGAATTCACAGCCAACTTATAATTTTCAGCAACCAAATGCTTCATTTCAAGGCCAACAAAAGTCCCATAACAATCAAGGAGACTTTGGGAACTCTAGTGAGTTTAATGCACAACAACAAAGGCTTGAGGAGATAATGCAACAAATCATACAACAACAGCAAAATTTACTACAACAACAAGGGCAACAAAAGAATGAATCCACTCTTCAAAAGACACATTGGACAACTAGCTAGTGGAATGAATCAATTACAAACCCAAGGATCGGGTCAATTACCATCTCAAGCAAGTCCTAATCCTAAGGGAAATGTTAGTGCAATAACATTGAGGAGTGGGAAAGTGGCTTCAAGTCTAAATGGTCAAAGGGCTGATTTTTCTGAAAAAATTCCAGCAACTTGTTTTCTAGCTCAGAACAGCCCCGAAATGGATTCTACATCGGTTGAATGTGACCCTAGTTCAAGCCTAAGTCCTTCTTCTATTGATCCTACAATTTTGATGGAAAACAAGAAGAAATCAGTGAAAACAAGGCACTTACAACAGCTAAACCTATTGAAGTTCTTGCTCAAGACTCATTTCCAAATGTTTCAGCTCAAGTGGAGGAATCAAGGTTCCCTTTACCCTTCCCACAACACCCCAGAGAGGATCATTCTATCATGAGCATGGGTATTTTAGATGAGTTAGTTGATGCAGATTTAATTGCTGATAGAGTTTCATTTGGTATTCATAGAGGATATTTTAGCTCAGATGAGGCTGAGGATGCATTAGCTATAGAGGCAGCTGATTTGAAGACTGTATCTGATTCACTCGCAGTTGGAGACAATTCTATAGGTGTAGGGGATTGCACTGAGCCCCAGGGATCACCTATATTGATTGACATATCAGGAGATTCAGAGGATAGATATGAAAGTGTAGAGACTTGCATGGTGGGAGCAAGGACCCATGAATCACCTCTTTTAGTTGTATATCCACCAGAACCTGAGCCTAAGGTGGAGCCTTTACCAGACCAGGAGGAGGTCATAGTTACATCCACTCTTGTAGAACCTTCAAGTATTTTTCAGCACGATAAGGTAAGTATTTCTCCTAATTTTTTAGGAAAACTCATAGAGGTACCTAAGGTTGATTTTATTGGTTATGATGCATTTCTTGATACATTCTATGTAGAGACTGATTGTATTTCATCTCTTTCTTACCCTACATGCGTGCGGGTGGTATTTCCTTCTCATGGTTTTGCAGGGTGCCGTAGGCTTCTTGAGTGGGTGCTCCAACTAATAGCCTCCAACCTCCCGGAAGGACTTCCAAAGAGCATATAGTGGGAGGAGTTAAGCTTACTTTGACTCGTATCAATTCACCCTGAGAGTGGATTTTGCACCTTAATCGTCTCCGACCATCGGGACATACTTATGCGAAGTTGATGAGGGAGGGAGCAGTGCACTATGATATTGATCACGTGAGGATAGCTCTCTCGACCACCCAAACCACCTCACTACCGGGATGGATGCTACTCCTTAATCGAATCCAATCGCCAACATAAAGGGGAGTTTGATTTTTCTTACACTCTTATTTCATTGTATATACCATTTTTATGTTTTCTAGCAGTAAATTTTTCTTTTATAGTGAGTTCTTGCTAATGAATGCTTAGGTAGTGTAGAGTGAATCTTTCATTGTAGATACCATTTTATCCTTTTTGGCATCTTGTTTCATGCATGATTTTGAATAAAGGTATCTCTCTAGATTTTCTTTATATCATTTTAGAATCCTTTGAAAGTGAGTTAAATTTGATTGTTAAAACTTAGGATTTGAGCCCATGGATGAAAATTCTTGGATACTTGAGTACTACTTAGTTATGGACTCTAAATTGATGACTTGAGATGAATTCTTTTTACCTAGTGAGGTTTTAACCTTATTTTTGAGATACACACATGTGATTGTACTCTAGAACTTGCTTAGGTTCTTGAAAAACTATATTTCTATGATTGGACCACATCTATAGAGGTGAATCATCTTGTTTCCTTTTTCATATCAATTTTTTTTCAATATTCCTTGTTGATCCACTCTGTAGTCTATTTTCCTTCCCCTATTTTTCTGTTCATAACTATATTTTCCATGAACTTGGATGCTTTGATGTTTCTTGATGTTACTTTGCCCGAGACGGTCAAAAAGCTAAGGGTGGGGGAGGTGGCAAGTGTTTTGAAATTTTTGGTAAGAATGATGTATATTGAAGCTTGTTTTTAGAAGCCAATGTCGATTGCAATTTCTGGTCAGTAAGTTTCCAAGTGAAGCACTTAATTCCCCCATTACCATTTGATGAAAGGTTTTTGTGACTCAAGATGCTATAAAGAAATCAGAGACCTTCAAGACTCAATCACTTGAAATTTCTAGATTTCTAAAATTGATTCCGTGGAGCTGAATTTTGAAATAGAAATGCAAGAATGGATTTCAAGTGGTATCAAGTAGAGCTCAGTAATATTAGTGAAGAGTTTGAAGCATTGATTCAAAATATGGAACTTTTCAGTTTGAAGTTTGTTTGAGCTCTACTTCCAAGTTAAGCTGCACATATGAAGCTAACATTTTGTCCTCGAACTTTTCATATTCTAAAATTTTGCAAAGCTGAAACAACTTGGAGCAGAATCTGAGCTAATTCAAATTGCTGGAAATCGGGAAGCTCAGCTAGCCATTACAAGTCACTGAAAAAAAAGAACTTGGCTGCAGAAAATCAGAACAGTAGCTGAAAAAAATAGAAAAAAAGAGAAAAAGAAAAAAAAGAAAAGAGCATGAAGTGGAAGTCAAGTGCTGGACTAGATTTCTGAATTGGAAGATGTGAACAAGGAGCTAATTGAATTTAAGATGTAGTTATTGATTGAAAGAAGTGAAATCTCGACAGAATCAGTTTCAGATTCAGCTCAGTTTAGATTTTGTTCGTGCTCTGATTGGTCTCCAAACTGATCAGGGAAGTGTCTGATCAGTCTCCAGACCGATCAGAAGAATCCCAGACCGATCAGAAGTAGTCCAGCCCGATCAGAAGGAGTCTGATCGATCTGCTTGATCGATCAGAAGAAAGCCAGAAAGATAAGGAAGAGCCTGATCGGTCTCTTGACTGATCAAAAAGAGTCTGATCTGTCTCTTGACCGATCAGAAGAGGGAATGAGGGGCAAAGTTCATCTAGTTGCATTCTTTAGTATCCAAGTCTTCGACTTACTTAAATTTTCATCTACTACATTTCTATTTCATTTTATCATTCCATATTTCCTAACTTGTTCAAATAAGCCTTTTTAGGTGTGGATTCTGTAGGACCGGTGTCGTCGATAGAGGGGGGGGGGGGTGAATATCGACCGTAAAATCTTCGCAGTAAATCGTAAGTTTTTCATTTCGTACTTAAAAAGAACGTTAGTGTAGCGGAAAATATACAGAACGAAGAAAACAGACAACAACACAGATTGCACGCGAGATTTTTTACTTGGTTCCCGACCCCTCAGGGTCAGTACATCCAAGGCCTATGCACGGGAATGCCCATCCACTAATGGTCTCCTTTCCGGACTTTCCGGAGCCGGAGAAACCCGTCTTACAGTGCAATAATTACAATAAAAAATATAGTAAATTGAGTGCGGAATAATAAAAGCAAACCGAACAAATAAGATTTGAAACTCGGCCGATCTGAACCTCCGAAGTTCCACGCACTTCCTCCTGGAGCCTCCCGGTTGCAGAGCTTCGTCATTAGCGCTTTGTCGTCACTTGGGAAGCTTAGAATGAGTCTTGGAAGTTATGTCTTGAGCCTTGGGGTCGAAACCCCTTTTTATAGCACCCATGGGGGCTCCTGTGTCGATGGGGGCGCCTACACGTGGCCTTTCTTGCGCGATCTCTTATCCGCAGGCTCGGTCAGCACTTATCCATCTTCATAGGGGCGCCTTAGCTGATGGGGGCGCTCGTATGGTCCCGGGCGCCTGAATGAAGGCTTATCTCTACTTTAAACTCGCAGCAGCAAATACAACTTTCAACCAGGGCGCCTATATCGATCGGGGCGCCTGAATTAAAGCATGTTGTGCGTTCTTTGACTGAACCTGTTTTTCTTCTTTGATTGAGGCACCCCTGTTGATGGGGGCGCCTGATTCCATTGGGGCGCCCCCATTGATGGGGGCGCCTAGGGCCTCCTTTTTCCAGCCTTTTGTATGCTTTGTCTCCACTTTTAGGTACCTACAAGATACATGAATACAAGGTAAATACACATACAATCTTAGCCTTAATGAGTTGGTTCTGACTTCGGATTTTCACGAAACCCTAGGTTGAATAGATGCAAGTTCCCACCCCTGGGAATACGCCTTTCACCTACTCCTCTCAGGAGACGATTGCCACCCAGTCCATTCGAGTGTACTTTAGCTTAGCCTTCGATACTCTCGGATCTCAAGACGTCCGACCCTCGACCCGTCTCTACTTCTGTCCTTAGTCATCGCTCAGCTAAGTTGCTCAATCCCTCGAACCAAGACTTCGAGCCCAAACCCTATGTCCAGGACTTCGGTGCCCAACCCTCGGCCAGGTCTTCGTGTCCAATTCCTCGAACCAGGTCTTTGGTGCCCAACCCTTGGCTAGGATATAGTGCTCAATTCCTCGAACCAGGTTAGTGCCCAACCCTCGGTCAGGTATTCGGTGCCCATCCCTCGGCCAGGACTTAGTGCCCAATCTATGATCATGACTTAGTGCCCAATTCTTCGAACCAGGACTTCGTGCCTAGGTTAACTAGGATTTTGGTTCTCGTTGGTCCAGTTTTCTTCACTCATCCTTCCCTTGTTCAATGTATCATTGACTTAAGCATATTATCAATCATTAAAACACTTGGAGGAGTATATTACTGATGCAACTTGCACCAACAATCTCCCCATTTTTGATGTTTGACAATATCTTAAGTTAGATTGGATGAAAGGGCTAAACCTTGGGATAAAATAAAATAAAAAGAATTTTGAAAACCCATTTTTGATCTTTTGCGGAAAACTTCCAACTTCTGCTCACTCTCCCCTAAAATAAAAAGTATTTTGAAAACCCATTTTTGATCTTTTGGGGAAAACTTCTAACTTCTGCTCACTCTCCCCCTTTTAAAAAAAACATTTAGATTTTTTTTATCCTTGGGTAAGAGAGAAAAAAAATTTCTAACTTAAGCGCATCTCTCCCCCTTTGTCATACATCAAAAAATCACCAATAATATTTGCACCAACAATGAAAATATTTGCTTCTTTTTGAAAATTCTTAGTATAACTTTTTGAAAGCATAACATAAGACTAAGTACTTAAATTTCACCCAAAAAGATTATGATCTTTGAAAAATGCAGGTACTTTTTGAAAAATATTATGATCTTTGAAAAATGCAAGTACTTTTTGAAAGAATATTAGTAAATTTTGAAGAGTATAAGCACTTTTGAAAAATATTAAAATTTTTGAAAAGTATGAGTACATAGAAAAATATTAGAATTTTTGAAAAGTATAAGTACTTAAAAAAATATTAGAATTTTTGAAAAGTATAAGTACTTAGAAAAGTCTTATTTTAAAAACATAATATTTTACTTGACTTGGTTTCTTTTCCAGTCTGACATAATCCCAGGAAACCTTGTTGACTACAAGGACATTTTACTTATTTCCAAAAAAAACTGTTTTGAAAATGATAGAGATTGAAGAGAGATAATATGATTAAAAACCAGTACTTTGAAAAGAAATTATGTTTTCAAAAATGACTTACTAATGCAGTGCATGAAAATATATTAAATAATTCTTTGTAATATGACCTCCCCTAAAACTTGACCCAATCCTAGAAAGCTTGTTGACCACAAGTACTCTTCCTCTAAGTCTTTAGGGTTTAGTTTAGATCAAAGGAATTATCTAATAATTTTAAAACACTAATTATCAAAAAAAACCTTTTAGAAGTTCTTCTTTTGACTCAGACTCCCCCTAAATTTGACACATCCTCGAAGTCCTTGTAGATCATTAAGTAGACTTCCTCTGTGTCTTTGGGGTTTATCAAAATCAAAAGAATAACTTTGAAGTATGATAATTTTTAAGAAGATAAGGTTTTAGAAAATTCAACTTGGAATGAGAATAACTTTTTAAAGCATAACCCCTCCCGTTTTTTTTCGAAAACACAAGTGATAGTAATTTAAAGCACAATTTTTGAAAAATATTTTCAAATGATAGTGATGTTTTAAAGTACCGTTTTCGAAAAACATTTCAAAAGAATAAAAATACTCCCCCTGTACCCGACACTGTTTGACTCTATCTAAGTGCCTTAAGGAAATTTAGTGTTGTCCTAGAAGGCTTGTGTCTAATTGTGTGAGTCAAACAATTTTTCAAAAGGAATATATTTTTTGAAAATCTATAATATGTATAAGCAATCAGACAATCATGAAATTCATAAAAACATTATTATGTTGAAGCACTATTTTGAAAATATATTTTTAGAAAAATATTCTAACCATTTTGAAAAATAATTTCAAAAAACATTATTCAATTTATTAGTCCTTAACATCTCACCCATTTTAGATATCTCAATACAGCAAGCATGGTTGCCTTATAGGTATATTGTGAGATGCTTGAATCATTTTTCTTAATTCATTGTTAAATCTATGATTTAATTAAAACTTGTGTTAGATTCAAATTTATCAAATAGTAAAGTGAACTTAATTTTCGGTAATTGGCTTCCAGGTCTTGGTGAGGCACAAGGCCTTCTTTGGCTGTAGCCTTATTGGATCATCAAACCTTTCCTTGACAAAGCCTTTTATCGAAAATTCATTTTCAAATTACTTCTTGAAAAATTTTGGTCTAACTAGCTTAGGTTTTGGATCGGTAGCTTCAGCTAGTTCCACCAGACTAAACAGACCAAGTAGAATATACTTGACCTTATTAGAAGGGCTTCCCTAACGTACTATCATCTCACCTCCACCTAATAGTAGGTTGTTCAAGTTTCAACTATTCTTTTTTCTATAGCCGTTCTAAATTATGCATAAAATTAAACATGAATGGCATGACATATATTTTAAGAAAATAGCAAATGCATGTTCATGGCATTAATGCATGATTCAAACAAGTCAAAAAAATTTTTAATTAAGATTCTAAGGGAGTGTTTGGGAGAACTTTTGATTCTTGAAAAGTGATTCTTATAGAGATTATCTTGAAGTTAGTGAGAAGCTAAAGCATAGAGTGTTTGAAAATATAAACTAAAAGCTGATACAAGGTAAAGTTTGAGTGTTTGGTGAATAATTGCTTCCAAGCTTAATTTTTAGTTAAATGACAATAATATCCTTAAACTATATAAATTAATTTTTTTAATTATCTAAATATAATTTTGATACACCATCAATAATGTTTTATATATTTATTACTATATTTTGAATATTATATCAAAATTATTTTTTAAATAATATATAGTTTAAAAAATATATAATTAATAAAAATAAAAATATAAAAAATGACAAAATTTATATAAATTTATAAAAATATTATAAAATTTTTTGAATATATAAATTATATAAAAATATAAAATTTTATTTAAAAGTATAGTAACAATTATGTAAAATGATAAATTTATTAAGGATATAAATGTCTACTTTTAATTCTAGACCATTAGCAAAAAAGCAGAAGCAGAAAAAAGTATCAAATTATTGCTTCCAGCTTTTGACTAAAAGTTATAGAAGTTAAAGCAGAATCTGGTATTCACAAATACTCAAAAGTGCTTCTATGAAACTAGAATCTAAAAAGCAGCTAGCAGAAGCTCTCCCAAACACTCCCTAAAGATGTATCAAATTCCTGATTTGATATATGCCGTGTGAGCCCAGACCGGATCCTCTGTACCGGGATCTCCCCTGTACCCGTGTACCAACTCGCCGGCGATCGCCGACGAGTCGTCCGATCGACGATCGGACACCACCAATAATTTTTGATCGTCGTTCCGAATAAGATGATATCCTCGGAGAACGGTGAACCCATCGAAATCGTCGCATCAGACGTCTCGTCGGATTTGACGGTGAATACGATAACATCACAATTACGACGATACCCGACGGGTTCACCGTTCTCCGAGGATATCATCTTATTCGGAACGACGATAAAAAATTATTGGTGGTGTCTGATCGTCGATCGGATGACTCGCCGGCGATCGCTGACGAGTTGGTACACGGGTACAGAGGAGATCCCGATACAGAGGATCCGGTCTGGTGTGAACCCGCGAATATGCCAACCCACTTTGATATATTTAATTTTTTTTTGAATTAAATGTTTCGGTTTGGGTAGGATTTTATTTAGTTTGAGTTTAAGTTATTTATGAATTAATTGAAATTAAATTAATTAAGAATTTATTGAATTAAGAATTAATTAGAATTTGAATTAATTATGATTTAATTGAATTAATTAAGAATTAATTTGAATTTGAATTAATTAAGATTTAATTGAATTAATTAAGAATTAATCTGAATTTTAATTAATTAAGATTTAATTGAATTAATTAAGAATTAATTTGAATTTGAATTAATTAAGATTTAATTGAATTAATTAAGAATAATTTGAATTTGAATCAATTAAGATTTAATTGAATTAATTAAGAATTAATTTGTATTTGAATTAATTAAGATTTAATTAAAGTAATTAAGAATTAAATTGAATTTGAATTTATTAAGATTTAATTGAATTAATTAAGAATAATTTGAATTTGAATCAATTAAGATTTAATTGAATTAATTAAGAATTAATTTGAATTTGAATTAATTAAGATTTAATTGAATTAATTACAAATAATTTGAATTTGAATCAATTCAGATTTAATTGAATTAATTAAGAATTAATTTGAATTAGAATTAATTAAGATTTAATTGAAGTAATTAAGAATTAAATTGAATTTGAATCAATTAAGATTTAATTAAATTAATTAATAATTAATTTGAATTTGAATTAATTAAGATTTAATTGAATTAATTAAGAATTAATTTAGACTTGAATAATTAAGGGTGAAATGATTAATTAATAGTTATGGGTTTAAGTTTATAATTTTTATTATTTCGAATATTTCTGACTCATCCACTATTTCTTCTTTATTTATCTTTTTAAGTTTTTCCAATAATTCTAGTTTATTTGAATCTTTGTGATTTTTATTGACTATGACCTTGATGTCAGAAAATTCCATCTCCTCCTCATCCTCAAAATGACATCCTTCAATATCCTCAAAGTAGGTGGAGTAATTTGGGCCACTAGTTAATGTTTTATAATAATTTTCAGCATTATCTATAATTAAATCATCTAAGAGAGTTTTATCTCTATTATCCTCAAGAATATTTCTAACAAGATTATTCTTATCCTTAGAAATAATTTTAATAATTTCAGGATTATCTTCAGAAATATCTTCAATAATTTTAGAGTTATCTTCAGAAATATCTTTAAGAATTTCGAATTCGAGCTCAGAATTATCCTTAAGATTTTCATATTCGAATTCAGAATTATCCTTTAGATTTTCAAATTTGAATTTAGTATTATCCTTAAGATTTTCAAATTTGAATTTAGTATTATCCTTAAGATTTTCAAATTTGAATTCAGTATTATCCTTAAGATTTTCAAATTTGAATTTAGTAGATTATCCTTAAGATTTTCAAATTTTTTAGAATTTACATAATTAATTCCAAAATTAATTTTAGAAATTAACGAATTAACGTTAAGGATTAAACAGTTGATTTTTGATATTTTAACATTATTGATATTTTGTATCTGGTCATGCAGAACATTAACTCGACTATTTACACAATTTAACTTTTTAGAAAAATTATCTAAATTATTTAGATAAGCTAGTGCAGGAATTTTAAAAATTTTCAGAACGTAAATTCCGCGTACCTTTGTCGGACATTTATTCTTGTAGTGCCCGTATTTTTCGCAGTTGAAACATTTGATGTGATCTTTGTTCCTTCAGCCTCCTGGCGCTGGTGCCTCCTATTCCACCGGTGAAGAACGAGTCTTACGAGTAAGGCACTAATTTTTATAGTGCCCTCTCTCCCTGCACATGAAGCATATAATATGGAACTTAAAAACAAACATTTTAAGAAAAATTGTACCTGATTCACCCCTGGGCTCCCCCTCAACTCCTGGCGTCGTTGCTTCGTTGGCGGTTAGTCCGGTGAAGAGCAGTCTAGCTCTGATACCACTTGTAGGACCGATGCTGTCGATAGAGGGGGGGGGGTGAATATCGACCGTAAAATCTTCACGGTAAATCATAAGATTTTCGGTTCATACTTAAACAGAGCGTTAGTGCAGCGGAAAATATACAGAACAAAGAAAACAGACAACAACACAGATTGCACGTGGGATTTTTTACTTGGTTCCCGACCCCCCAGGGTTAGCACATCCAAGGCCTATGCACGGGAACGCCTGTCCACTAATGGTCTCCTTTCCGGACTTTCCAGAGGCGGAGAAACCCGTCTTACAGTGCAATAATTACAATAAAAATATAGTAAATTGAGAGCGGAAAAATAAAAGCAAACCGAACAAATAAAATTTGACACTCGACCGATCTGGACTTCTAAAGTGCCGCGCAGTTCCTCTTGGAGCCTCCCGGTTGTAGAACTTCGTCGTTAGCACTTTGTCGTCACTTGGGAAGCTTAGAATGAGTCTTGGAAGTTGTGTCTTGAGCCTTGGGGTCGAAGCCCCTTTTTATAGCACCCATGGGGGCGCCTGTGTCGATGGGGGCGCCTACATGTGACCTTTCCTGCGCGATCTCTTATCTACAGGCTCGGTCAGTGCTTATCCATCTTCACAGGGGCGCCTGAGCTGATGGGGGCGCCCGTATGGTCCCGGGTGGCTGAATGAAGGCTTATCTCTGCTTCGAACTCGCAGCAGCAAATACAGCTTTCAACCAGGGCGCCTGTATCGATGGGGGCGCCTGAATGGAAGCTTGTTCTGCCTTCTTTGACTGAACCTATTTTTCTTCTTTAACTGAGACACCCCTGTTGATGGGGGCGCCTGATTCCATTGGGGCGCCCCCATTGATGGGGGGCGCCTAGGGCCTCCTTTTTCCAGCCTTTTGCCTGCTTTGTCTCCACTTTTAAGTACCTGCAAGATACATGAATACAAGGCAAATACACATACAATCTTAGACTTAATGAGTTGGTTCTGACTTCGGATTTCCATGAAACCCTAGGTCGAACCGACGCAAGTTCCCACCCCCGGGAATGCGCCTTTCACCTACTCCTCTTAGGAGACGGTTGCCACCCAGTCCATTCGAGTGGACTTTAGCTTAGCCTTCGATACTCTCGGATCTCAAGACGTTCGACCCTTGACCAGTCTCTACTTCCGTCCTTAGTCATCGCTCAGCTAAGTTGCTCAATCCCTCGGACCAAGACTTCGTGCCCAAACCCTAAGTCCAGGGCTTCGGTGCCCAACCCTCGGCCAGGTCTTCGTGCCCAATTCCTCGAACCAGATCTTCGGTGCCCAACCCTTGGCTAGGACTTAGTGCCCAATTCCTCGAACCAGGTCTTAGTGCCCAACCCTTGGTCTTCGGTGCCCAGTCCTCGGCCAGGACTTAGTTCCCAATCCATGATCAGGACTTAGTGCCCAATTCTTCGAACCAGGACTTCGTGCCTAGGTTAACTAGGACTTTGGTTCACCTTGGTCCAGTTTTCTTCACTCACCCTTCCCTTGTTCAATGTATCACTGACTTAAATATATTGTCAAACATTAAAACACTTGGAGGAGGACATTACTGATGCAACTTGCACGGACAAATTCAACTCAAGAATGATGGTGGAGAGTAGAGCATAAGCAAGCTTATGGTAGTGCAAGAAACATAATGTGTTTGAGTGAGCTCCACTTTCATCAAAAATTTAGAACTTAGGAAGAGAGCCACCAAAAATCTCCTTGAGAGGATTTGTGTGTTTAATTCATCTCAATTAGTCATGAAGGATGAAGTATACTTTGTTGTTGACTAAGGACAAGACTTTAGTCCATTGAGTTTAGATATTTGAGAATTGACAACCCTAGGTAATTCCCTTTCTATTGCTTCTAACTATGATTGAGAATAATCTAGGGGGTACATTATTAGTTCATTAGTTAGTTTGTGCGAGACGCCTAAGACCAAGTGTGGGGGAGTTGATAATTACCATTTTGTTAATCAATTTAGGCTCTCAAATCCATATTTTGATCCCTTTTATATGCTTAATCTTGTATTTATACTAGGTTCCATGAGTTATTTCTATTTTTGGTTTTTGATGCAATTCTTTCTATATTTGAGATATTGTGGCATTAAAATTTGAATCTAATTTGTAGGCTTTGAATGATCATGGACCTAGATCGGATTGGATCGAGTTTGAGTCAGACTTGGATTCGGATCAAGATGATCAAGCATTGGAAGAATGTGGGCCGTCCAATAAAGAAACGGGGAGATCTGAGCCATCTATCAGCTTCTGATCAATCCGAGCTCAAGATAGAGTTAATCAAGACCATAGATCAAGATCTGAAGTTTTGGTCCAAATCAGGAGTCATCTAGTCGTTGGATCAAGCTCGAGAGGAGTCTAAGCCATCCATCCAAAAGGAAGGGTAATCTGAGCCATCCGTTGTAGATCTGATCGATCCAAGCTGAGGAGAAGTAGATCCTGACCATTGATGGAGATCTGGAAAGTTTGGACTCAATCCAGATGATCTGACCGTTGGATGAAGCGAGGATGATCACAACCATTCATTTTGAATTTGAATTAATTAAATTAGAGAACTTCTCCCCCAGCGGAGTCGTCGCGAGTTCTTCCAGTTCATCGTTTTCTTCTCTGTTTTCTTCTCCATTTCTTTGTGCGGCCACATCAGATCCAGTTTCTTTTCAAGATTTCAGATCATAGAGGAAGATTCCCGGTTAAGTTTGCAACCTAATCTCGTAGCTGAAGGGAGCTCAGGTGAGGGTTTCGCCGGAGCTGCGTTCGCTGATCGATCCCTTGCTTGATCGCTGTCTTCATCGATCGGAACCATAAGAGCACTCTGAGGGGTTCTCTGAGAGCTTCTGAGGGTTCCTGAGCCACAATCGCCAACCAACTCATCAAGAAGGAGGAGATCGGAAGAAGAATTCGGCTACGCACCAAGCTGTGATGAACTAATCACGGGAATTGTTTCTCTGCTGATTTGTCGAACTAGAGGGTTTCTAGCTGGTTCTTGTGTGACGACAAGAAGAATCTTGGATAAGAGACTGATTGGTTGTTAATTTTCTGCACAATTTAGCTTCTGAATTCAGTTTCTTCGTTGTTTCAGTTTGTATCAGTTTCCATTACAGTATCTGATCGGTCTATTTGACCGATCAAGAAAGCATCTGATCGGTCTGTCGACCGATCAGGTAAGCATCTGATCGGTCTGTTGACCGATCAGGAAGAGGTCTCAGCCTCATTTACGTTTCAATCCTGTTTTGTTCTCAATTTTCATTACAATTCTGTTCCTTTAGTAATTTTTTGTTTCAAACTTCACATTTCTACAATTTAGCTACAGGTCTTATGTTTCCTACATGCAATATTAGTTTTTGAATTTTTAATCTCATAGTTCGAATTGAATTGCTTAGTTCTCAAATAGGGATAAGTGTAGTATCCTTGTTTCAGTTTTCAAATAGGGATAGTTAGTTTCATTCATTCTGTTTCCGTCTATAATTTCATTCCTCATCGCAAAACAAACCCCATTTCAATTGAAAACCCAAAACATAGAAAACGACAAAATCTAGCTTAAATTAAGCAATCTTAACTGGTCCTTGGAAAAATACGACTTGAGACCCCTATACTACACTTAGATTTGTGAGCTAAGGGTTTTCAATTTATAAATTCAAATTTGAGGCTCATCGTGACACTCGTTGTGGGCTCCATCAATGATCATTCAAACAGAGTTCTCCCTCCCTACTGATGATGAACTATCAATTGCATGGGACAAACTGGATGAACCAATGCTCAACCAAATTGAGACAGATGCAAGGGCAACTGCGATTCTTCAGTGTGGTCTAACCAACGAACAACTCAAGCTAGTCGGCTCATTTGGGTGTGCCAGAGAGATTTGGGAGAAATTGATTAACCTACATCAAGATAACTTAGATAAGAAAGATCAGGTAAGTTATGTTGCACTTACGACTCAAGCTCAAACAATCGAGCCAGATTCGGCACCCGACTTCGACTCCGGATCAGAAGATGAGTCAGAATCTGTACCTAGCTGCGAATTCGAGCTTGAGGACGAATTGACTGAGACGGTAACCGATTTTGAATCCGTTTCAAAATTACAATTAAATAATCAAACTGATACTATAGGGATAGCTTCTATTGTAGAGAAAAATCCAGGAGAACCACCCAAGGAGAAACTTCAACTAGCACCCGAGTCCGACTCAGACTCGGAATCTGACGACAGTGAAGGAGATTGACTCAAATTGGTCTGATGGGTTCGTGACCACTACAAGAAGCTGAAGGAACAGAAAAGAGGACGACCAAAATCAAGGGGGAGATTCTCAACCAGAAATTAAACAGTAATAATAAGGTAAACTCAATATTCAAAAATCATATAATATGCTTTAAGTGCAGTGAAATAGGACATTACCAGAAGAAGTGCCCCACTCGCAAGAGTCGACCTTCGTCAAATGGATCTCTCAAAAATAGTGGACAGACAATCAAGAAAGGTAACTTTACAATATTTGAAAATCCGGTATTTACCACAAACAATGTAATTGATTCATATAAATTGGTTAAGGCAAATTTAAGGAAATTGGAACAAGAAAATAAGACTCTAAAAATTAAGGTTAATATGCTAGAAAATTTAATTCACAACCTTGCGAATGTTAAAAAACCAGAATACTATTCCAATTATGACGTAACTTGAATAACTTGTTTTCCTGCCTACCTGTTTAGTTTATTTCATTTAATGCTTAGATATAGGATGGGTTAACTTAAGGACAAATGATTTAGTTGAAATTTGAACAACATAGTATTGGGTGGAGGTGAGATGATAGTATGTTAGGGAAGCCATTCTGGTGGAACTAGCCGATGCTACCGATCCAAGACCCAAACTAGTTAGACCAAAATCTTTCAAGAAGTAATTTGAAAATGAAATTTCGTTAAAAGGCTTTGTCTAGGAAAGGGTTGTTGCTCCAATAAGGCTATGGCCAAAGAAGGCCTTGTGCCTCGCCAAGACCTGGAAGCCAATTTTCGAAATTCAAATTCAAATTACTATTTGTTAAATTTGAATCAAACACAAATTTTAACCAAATCTTAGATACTTGTGTCAAAGTTAATCTTGCTTTTCTATAACATTTTTTGTAAGATGCTTTATTATGTGCACAAGTTTTTTATATCATAAGTTTTCAAAGGATTAATTAAAAGGTTCTAGTCTTACATACCTTTTGCTCGAATCTTCTCAAAAATTCACTTTAAGTTGTGAATTGACTTATCAAATTAAGATCTAGCACGTAATTAACTTATTTTTTATAGTCAAACCTGGTCATAATTGGTCAACATAGTCAACCCTGGTCAACGGTCAAACTGGTCACCGGTCGCCTAATGCTTTATCTGCATTCAAAGCAGCCAAAGCTGCCAAAAGTTGGTTGACACCTGACTAGGGCGCCAGAGAGGCTCTCGGGCGCCCCAATGATCACAGGCGCTCGGGATCCCTTACGGGCGCCCGTATAACCTTATATAAGGCATTCAATCCCTCTTCATCTCCCACACCAAACGAAGTCCTTCTTCATTTCTCTTCTTCCCAAGGCGCCCAAAAGCTCATCTCTTGTCTTCGAACGTCCCACTTCGACAATGCCTCCCCGGTACCATTTTAATTATGCATTTATAATTAATTTTCCTATTATATCGCTTAGAAAATGCATAATTTTCTTTACCTATCTAGAAAACATCGTGTCACACAAGCTGACCCCGGGGCCGAACCTAGCCCGGATCCTAGGTTCCCAACCTTAGCTTTGTTCAACAAATTTGCATCCACCACCTACAAACCTATCAAGACAAGCTTCTTGAATAGACAATTCTTTACTCAATCTTGCCCGGTAGCAATGGATGCTATTAATTTTTATCAACTAGACCATCTTGTCTACTATACACATCCAGTAAATTCGACATTGTGTGCTGAATTCTACAATAATCTGGTCAAAAATGATGACCTGCTCTACTCGACCACTGTACAGGGCATTCCTCTTACTATTTCTCCAACATTGTTTAATCGATTCCTCGGACTACGACAGTCACAGTCAACCTTTTGTTGCTATCCTCCGGCTGACCTTCCCTTCGCTCCCCCCTATTCGCATATCAACCTAGACACTCTTTACTCCTACTTTTACGGAGATGTGCGGAACCCGTTAGTAGGCGTTTCAGTCCGTCGACCTCCGAGTCCAGGACTATGCTCTCTACAGAGTCCTAGTCCGTTGTGTTCTCCCACTGACCACCCGAGATGTCGCGACCATGCGACCTTTTCACACTTTTCTCCTCTACGCTATGATCCATCAGTTGGATATAGACATAGGCCTCCACATGTTCCACACCATTATTTACGCGTCGAGTGTATCTACTCACGCCCGAGTACGGACGCCGTATTGTCATATTATCACCGCCCTCCTTCACCACCATGGTCGTGACGTCACCGCAGGGGAGGTCATCCCGATGACCGAGTTTGATGAAATCGGGTCTAGAAATTTTTCTTTAGCGGGTATAGAGGTTTCGGCCACTAGGGTCCTATCATGGAGACGGGAGAGGGCTCGACGCAGGATGACTCAGACGAGGAGATAGAGGTAGACGTTGTCGATCTCGCAACCGAGATCAACGAGCACTTGCAGGAGCCTCCTCCACCGACCACCGACCAGCGCCTGGCACTACTACAGACGGAGATGCACAGCCTCAGAGAGGAGATGGAGGCTCGTCACGTTGAGTTTATGGACGCCATACAGGATGAGCACAATGTGAACCAGGGCTATCACACCGAATACATGGACAATCTTCAAGCCGATCGAGAGTTAAACGAGGCTCGATACAACGAAATGATGTCCATGTTCCGGTCATGGCAGCCTGGTCCATTCGACCCCCCTGGCCCTCCTCATAGATCAGAGTGATTCTCCAGCTAGCTAACTGTACATATACTATTTGACTTGCCCTACCCTGTAGGGTTGACCTGTGTTTGACTTCACTGGTCCTTGTGTTGACCAGTTGACTCTTATTCAGCTGTCTTATCTACTGGTTACTTACTTATTTGTTGAGTTTTGTTTAACTGCTAAGTCATTTACTTCATAACTGAATTTTAGGGTTGTGCTTAGTAGAGTAGGATTGATCTATATTGTTTTCTTAAAAACTTTTTCTCTTAATGTTTTTTCTCGAAAATTATTTTTCGAAAGTTATCAAGTTTATCATTTTATCAAGTTTTTGAAAGTTAAAATGATTTTCCGATTAGTTTTATTTCAAAAACTACCCCTTCAAAACTAGGGCTTTTTCGCAAATGGATTTAGCTTAGGCCCTAACCCTAGAACTGCATGCACCTATAGATCTAGAAGCCAGCATCTCACAAGCACCTTAGGGTACTTTTGATTGATAACCTAGACTGGGTTGAGATGCTTAGGTCTATGTCTTGATTCAAGATGCTTTAAGTCAGTGCATCTGCAGTAATTGGGGCAATAAATACAAGTTGAATAGCAATTAGGTTATGTGTCAAGCTTAGAAAATCTAACTTGATCAGATAGTTAACTTGACTAACCCTAGCGAAAGCTACTGTTTATGACAGTTAGTAAGTAGCTAACATGGTTAGATAGGACCCGAACAAGATTGGTTTAATTTGGTTTGGTCCAGTTTTTTAGAGTTGATTCAATATAGAATTTCAATTTCTTACTAGCTCTAATTTACTTGCTGTAATGAGTATAAATTAGTTTTTTGATATATGACAAAGGGGGAGAGAAACAAAAGAAAGAGGGAAAATTTTTCAAAATTTTCTCTCTTTTTCAAAAAGTAAAGTGAAAAAGTTCTAAGTGCTCAGTTTTCAAGTACTTCTTAGTTCTTAAAAGTTCTTTAAATACTTAAAAATATTTTTAAAACTATTTTGAGTATTTCAAATTTATTCTAAAAGTTTTTTTATGTACTTAAAAAGGTTTTTAATTTTTTCTAAATATTTGTCAAGTACTTCAAACTTTTAAAGTAGTTCTATGTGCTCTCAAAACACTTCGAAAAGGCTTCAAAATTTCTAAGTGTATTCTGAAAAACATCTCTAAGGAAAATTTTGTTCTTAGTAAATAAATTTCTCTGAGCTAAATTATTTTTCAAAAAAAATTTTGGCAAATGTGCTAAGTATTTTTTTTGTAGTAAACAAATTCCTTTTGTTAAAATGTTTTTTAAGCAAATTTTTCTATGTTGGGAAATTTTTTCCAAGATCTCAAAATTAAAACTTTGCAAGGAAAATCAGTTTTCAAAACTTGTTTTGCATAAGTAAATTTTCAAAATATTGAAAAAAAATTAGGCTTACAAAACCTTTTCAAAAATTGCCTAAGTGTTCTTAAGTACAATTGCTTTATTTTCAAAAACACTTAGTCAAAAACTTAAAGCTTTTGCTAAAACTTGAAAAACACTTAGCACTTAGAAAGTTTACAAAACCCACATTATATTGAAAATTTCAGGGGGAGAATGTGCAATTTAGGGGGAGATAAAATTCTATTATTAAATTGTGATTGTTGTTAGATTACTATGATATGTTCTTAATTCTTAACTTAACTTTTTGAACCGTGTTACCATAAATCAAAAAGGGGGCCGATTGTTGGTGCCGGAAGCACCAAAGTCAAACCTTCATTTTGATAATAACAAAGCGTTCAGAAGTTAAGATTTGGATTGTGATCTAACAAGCTGATTAAGTGTGCAGGAAAGTCCTAGGTACACTAGGCACTAAGTCCTGGTTCATTGAATTAGGCACTAAGTCCTGGCCGCGGGCTGGGCAACTAAGTCCTGACCTAAAGTTGGGCAATAAGACCTAGTGAGTGAAGCTGGGCACTAAGACCTGGTAAGTGAAGCTGGACACTAAGACCTGGTTGAGGACTAGGCACCGAAGACCTGATGAGTGAAGCTGGGCACTAAGACCTGGTCGAGGACTGGGCACCAAAGACCTAGTGAGTGAAGCTAGGCAAAAGTCCAACCGGAGGAGCCGGTTGCCAAAAAAGATAAATTCTCCCGAGAGGAGTAGGTGAGGACGCATTCCCCGTACGAGGGAACATTAGGCGTCAGTTCGACCTAGGATTCCACTGGTAGACCCAAAGTCAGAACCAAGACAGCTTAGACAGTAAATAATGTCTAACATATATTGTATATTTACTTCTTGTGTTTTGGAACTAACCCTGGTTGCAGGAAACAAAGGGACTGTGTTTTTGCAGCTCAGGCACCTCATTGGAAGGAGGCACCTCACTGGGCTAGGTGCCTGTAAGGATACAGGTGCCCCAGTGCAAGGCCAAACTAAGACCATCGAAGCAAACTGCCACGAAAGCCTATGGACCAAGTCAAGCTAGGAGCCTATGTTAACCCAGGTGCCCCAGTCAGCTCAGGTGCCTCATTGAAGTGGATAAGCGCTGACCGAGCCTGTGGATCAGAGTTCGCGCAGGAGAGGTCACGTGTCAGGCTCCCCCTTCAACACAGGCGCCCAGGAGACGACTATAAAAGGGGGTTTACCCCCAAGGCTTCGAAACAACTTGCAATCTTCGCTTTCAACACTTTTGCTCAAGCGTTATGCTCCAGTACGCCCTGCATTCGTGATTCAAGCACCAATGACGACCCTCCGCTCTAAAATTTCATCCACTCCGATCGTCGATAAAACCTTTAATTTCTTATGTGTTGTAACTGCTTTTTCGATTCTATATCTGTAGTCGAAAATGTAATCATTTCTACGAATATAGAATTGCCCAACGTAAATGGTTAAGGATCATGGGCCTTGGAGTAGGAGTCAACCGTGACTCCGAACCAAGTAAAACAAACTATGTTACCGACTTTGTTTTACTCTTTTCTGCTGCGTAAATTCTCTAACTGTCCAAAAATTTTCGATTGATATTCACCCCCCTCTATCGATTTACTCCGATCCAACAGAAGAGAGGATTTTGGTGTAACACCCAATAATTTTCTGGTATTATTAGGGATTTTTCGGAATTTTCTAGCATTTTTCAGAATTAAAATAAAAAGAAAAAAAAATTAAAGGGTCGGGTGGGGATTGATCTCGCGACCACACAAGATGCAAATCCTTAAGCAAGCTTGGCTAACCAGCTGGGCAAGGGTATAAAGCATAGAAAAATATGAAGCGAAATAATATTATAGTTGAGTTAGCTCGTTTCATGAAGAGGTATTTAAACTTCCACTTAAGTTGAGTTAACACCCCATTAGGGCTTGGAGGAGGTCGAGCGAGCAAGGTGGGAGGCTGCGAAAAACAGGGAAGAAAAGGAGAGTTTTCTCCTCCTTCTTCTTCCTCTTGAAGTAGAAAACCTAGGGCTTCTTCCCTAGGGCCAAGGGTGAAGTTTTCTTGCAAAGGAAGAGGAAAAGAACACTACGCTAGGAATTCGAGATACTTAGTGAGTTTTCTTCGAGAAAAGAGTAAGTAGATCACTCACCTGCAATAGAAGTAGTTTTGCCATATATTTCTCTTTGTAGAATCATGTTTGTGATCTAAGTGCATGCTTTAAGATTATGGTTTTTCTTATTTGTGTGTTTTAAGTTCCTAAAGAATACATTTTTTGTCATAGAATATGAATTGGAGTAAGTTTTTGTGTATGTGACCTAAGTATGACAAGAGTAAGTTCTTGAAAAGTCCCAAAAAGGAGTTTTGGGGTTAAGGGCACGCAAGGTGCTCGATGAAAGTTCCAAGTAAGAAAAGGTAAAGGTTTATAGTGTAAGATTTATGAAAAAGGAAGTTAGCTTGATAAATACAAGCATTATGAGTAAGAAAGTCCCAAAAATGAGTTTTGGGGTTAAGGGCACGCAAGGTGCTCGATGAAAGTTCCAAGTAAGAAAAGGTAAAGGTTTATAGTGCAAGATTTATAAAAAAGAAAGTTAGCTTGATAAATACAAGCATTATGAGTAAGAAAGTATTTTACTTTTGTAAAGTGACATGTACCGGGCAAATGAGAGGCCCACAGAAAGTAAGAAAGAAGCTCTAATAGGGTGCGGTGGCTAGCTACCCCGAAACCTATTAGGGATGCGCGCATTGGTACACTGATACCAGGTACAGTGTCAAGGCCTGAGAAAGTTGATTATTATTTTGAAGTATATGAGTATATGTAAGTGTTTTCAGTTTAAGCATATGTTTTGCTATGTATGTTGACATTGTTATGTTACAAGCATGTTAAAGAGCAAGAGCAAGGAAGTTAGTGGTTTAAAGTATGAAAATGCATAAGTAGCAAGTCTCAAAAGAAATTATGAGCATGTTAGATTTGCAAATGTTTTAGTGCTAGTAAATGTTTTCAAGCATGATTGTGTTGGGACCGGGTGCATGTCGACAAGGATACGAGTTCGTAAAATTCAAAATTTTTACGTGCAGCGGAAGAGTTTGCATAAAATAATTTCCTAAATTATTTTAACTTCGTATCTAGCATGCAACCTTATAGTGTATTGACATAATCATGAAATAAAAGTTTGCGAAAAGGTAAACTAATTTACTTTTGTACCTTGCGTAACTCGAAGAAAGGGACGAGATCCAACCGTAGCGTCCCTTGGAAGCTTCGCCTCTATTCGCGTCCACGCCGAGTTCTCTTCGGGATGACTTTGCAAAGTCACGAGTTTTGTGCCGACGAGAACTACTAGATTCTCGGAAGGCACAACTAGAAGGACAAGAGAAAAATTAGGAAAACTAACCAACGAAGTAACGGAATCGAATTCCGAGAAGAGAGGAGTCGCTATCCGCTTCTTCTTCTTCGTGTTCGGGTTCTCCTTCTCCTTGAAAGCTCACGCCATCTCCCTTGGGTGATGGTTGTGTGCGCCGGCCCTAATCCACAAGGATGGGGCGCCGGCCCTAATGTGAAGGAGAAGAAGAGGAGGAGAGAAGAGATTAAGAGAGAGAGGGAGAGAATAATTAATCTCTTAATTGTGTCAATTTTGAATTAAGGGCTAGCCTTTGGTTCCTTTATATAGTAGCAACTCCTTTGCTAAGTCTCCCTCTAAACCGAATTAACGGAATTAGTTATAAGAAATTTATCTTATAAATTTTCTTATTGCTTATTCCTTTTAAGCCTAGTCTTATTATAAACAATTTATAATAAAACAAATTAGTTATCATAAGAGATTTATCCTATAAATTCTCTTATGAATTTTATTATAACTAACTTTATAATAAAACTAATTATTTATCATACGAAATTTATCCTATAAATTCTTATGAATTAATTCCGTTTAAACCAAGTCTTTATTATAAACTAATTTATAATAAAAACTAATTTTTCTTCTCTTTAAATTATAGAATAAATTTTATAAGAAATTTATAAACTTTCTTATTATGGAAAAATCAATTCATAATTGATTTTATAAAATTAAAATAAACCCAATTCATGGATTATTTTAATCTTCCATAAAAGAATAAATTTCTATAAATTTTATTTATATAAATTTCTTTATACAAATTTATTTATCCATAATTTATAAAATAAATCGTACTAGATTTATTTAATTAATTAAACCAATTAAATTGGTTTATTCTCCTCTATTTGGCCGGCCACCAAAGAGGGTTTAACACCCTCTTTGGCCGGCCAAAACCAACCCGAACCGCCGCGAATTAAACTCATTTAATTCGCCCAAAAAGCCTTCAAAAGACTTAGCCATTTTTTAGCTTCCATTGCGCCTCTGACTAACTCAGATTCGACTTATTTCTCTTGATCGGAAAATCCAATTTTCAACTCGTTTTAAATCCCTCGGATTACTCGTAGTGCGTGTGACTAAATAGGCTTTCGATTTATGTTGGCCATCTATAATCAACAAATTATAGAACGATCATGAGTGGCACCTAGTAGTACATCATGATCCCCAATTAATCGAAAGATCAACGGTTTGACCTCAGAAGAAATTATTCTGAAACCCTTCAGCAGCTCTAATGAATCGTGCCCCATTCCCTTCACCACCTTATACCCACTTGGTTCAGGACACGGTCTATGGTGTCAGTCCCCAACTAGGCTGACTACGTCACACCTAGCCCAAGTAATGTCTTACTCGTCCTTTGGATTTCTAATTACTCTCATGTATTTTAGAGACTCTCACTCTAAACATGATATGCTCTGGCCAGAGGCTTTGAGTAACAATCCGACGATAGGCCTGGGTATACATCTCCTCGCAAGGAGTGGTGAATCCTTTGTAGGCTGTTCAAACATCTTCGGGCACTTCGGCTTACACCCGATCATCCTGGGTCCACACCTCCTTGGAGATGCTTGCTTAAGATGTCAAAGTATAAGTCTCCATGACCAAGATGACTTGAACACCGCAAGTCAAAGGAACATCGCACTTAAGCCGCAGTAAGATCTTGATTGACATATCTACATGTAGATTCCCATATGAAGTCTTACAGCTAGTCACTCCAATGAACTAGTTCCCTTAACTAGCATCCATGTTTATCTCCGGACATCCCAATGTCACCAGCCAGTGAGAATCAGCTGATTAGAGAATAACCCATGCTAGTCTCAACAGAATTGATAGTGTCCGTTTTTATCAATTCATCGACTAGGGATATTTTCAATACTTCACATTTGCGCATTTAGAGATAATCACTAGTTGTGATCTCATCACAAATTCTCTTATGCTGTGAGTTGTATTGCGGACATTCAGTAGATGAGTTTAAGATCCCAATCAAATACACAAGCATGTATACTCAAATAGTGAATTATCATTTATTAATATAAATGTTTTACAATCATAAGGCGATTGCCTTAGGACACTTCTCTCATATCACTAACAGATTGAGCATGATAAGTATATGAAAGTTTCCATGTGTAAGTATTTCAAAGTGCATGTGTTTTGAAGCAAACATTATTTGAAAAGAGCATGTTTATCATTGATCGCATGGATTTGTGAGTTAGGATTTACTTACTAAGCAAATCGCTTATTAGTTGCATTTCCTTCTATTGCAGACAAAGGTAAAGAAAAAGCATAAGCTAGGGAGGCGAGCGGGACTTGCATTGATGTTCAGTGGCGGCGGAACCGTGGAAGAGATCGTCGGGTTAAGTCTTGTAGAACATGTGTTTTGGTGTTTTAAATTGGTAGAATGAATGACTTTGTTTAAACCTTGCATAGAGACAAAGTT
Source organism: Boesenbergia rotunda (assembly GCA_024364735.1). Classification (NCBI taxonomy): domain Eukaryota; kingdom Viridiplantae; phylum Streptophyta; class Magnoliopsida; order Zingiberales; family Zingiberaceae; genus Boesenbergia; species Boesenbergia rotunda. Next base: position 111,968 of record JAGFNQ010005094.1, read on the forward strand.
GGGTACAAACTCTAGTCTAGGGTTCATATATTTTGATAGCTTATTTACTTCCGCAAAGATCCTAATTGCAAGTTTATGAGGTTGTTTTGGGTTGCTAAAATATTTATAAAACTAGTATAGAGTATAGAAATGGAGTTATGTCTTTGTATGTCTTAAAAGTATATGAATTATGGAGCTTTGGAAATGGTTTTCAGGTCTGAAATGCAGGTTTTCAGGCGTGCCAGTCGACTGGTTCAGAACCAGTCGACTGGCCTATTGAACAAAAAGTTTCTGTTCGATGCACCAGTTGACTGCCAAGAGGCCAGTCGACTGGTGCCGGGCACAAAATGTTTCTGTGGCCGATACCAGTCGACTGGCTATATAGCAGTCGACTGGTACCATTAAAATGAAAGTGTTGTAGGGCAGATGGTTAGTGCTTCTCTTTTACAACTAAGTCTAGGGGTCAAATCCTTGCAAAGTAAACAAAATGAAAGTATTTTTTTTTAAAGGAAAAAAAAATTTAGAGCAAGTTAAGGGAAGCCAAGTAGTTGTAACTTAAGGCTAAGAATAAGGTAAAGTTAAGGTTAAGTGAAAGTGACGCCCGCCTTAAGGAAGAGGAAGAGGAGTTAAGGCGGGCCGTAACAGAGTGGTATCAGAGCAAAAGGTTCCACCCTTCCGCCACACTGACATCAAGCATCAATCCTGCCGCCTATCAAGTAAGAAGTTCATATTTTCCAGTTTTATATGCTTTTCATTTTGACTGCTAGTATCAGTAAGTGCATGATGATAAGGAAGTATGTTAGCATTATTATATGCTATTATGTGCATGATCAGTATATGCTATATGAGTAAGATGGCATGATATAACATATGCTATATGAGTATGATGGTAGTATGAAGATATGACATATGCTATATGAGTATGATGATAGTATGGTAATATATCATATGCTAGTTGAGTATGAGGATATGTAATGACATTACCCTCTTTATGATATAGAGTAGGAGAATACCAAGAGGGCGTCCTTCATGTTGTGATCTTAGTATAGCAAGACCAAGGTCTTGATTTGCCTAAACACAAGGTTTGGAGGATTTCAACATGTAAGGTGTCTGATAAAAGTTCTAAGTAAGACCAAGGTCTTACTAAGCCCAAGAACTAGCTCTAGGACTAAGAAATGAGATAAGAAACAAGACCAAGGTCTTGTTGTATCCTAAAGCAAGTTTGGGAACATTACCCTTAAGTGTTAAGTTATACATTTGAGGACGCCCTAAAAAGGCCCAAAACGAGGAGCAAGCTCCTAGAGGGCAAGAGGTAACAGAGTCAGTACCACCACCAAATCTCTTTGAGGTGGTGGCTCGGTTGCAAAGGCAAGTAGCAGAGCAACAGAAAACTTATTGCCATCATGATGGCTAACCAGCAGGCCGCTCCTATTACCCTGCCGGTGGCGAATGTAGTGGCACCAGTTGTGACCGAAGATCCGTCGGTTACATCTGTAGTCCCGGCAAGGGGGGGGGGAGAGTATGGCAAGAAGCATACCTCATCAAGTGGAAGAAACTAAAGCCAGGGAACTTCTCAGGCATAAGCGAACCATAGGGTGCTCAAGCATGGTTCAAAACTTGGGAAAGCATAGCAGAGTTACTGGATTGACCAGAGGTAGAGAAGATAAAGTGTGCATCTTTCTACCTTACGGGAGATGCTAGGATGTAGTGGGAGAAAGTTAAGGCCAAGAGAAATGTCAGCCAGAGGACATGGGCCGACTTCGAGACTGAGTTCTTCGAAGAATACTTTCACATGCGAGTAACCAACAAGCATTACGACGAATTCACGGAATTCAGACAAGGAGGCTTATCCGTCGATGAAGCAATGAAGAAGTTTAATCGGTTAGCTCGTCTGTGCCCAGAGCTAGTTAGCACGGAAAAAGAGAGAGTCAGGCTGATGGTGAAGATGTTAAGGCCTGAGATAGCTTTAAATGTGGGTAGCGGTGATTAATAGGCCGCAGGCCTTAGAAGAACTGATAAGTAGTGCTTTAACCACTGATAACTAAGAGTTGTACCAATTCAGATTTCCAACTGAGAGCTCTATAGTGACTTGGTAGTCCTGGAGATGCAGGATTACGATGTCATTTTAGGGATGGACTTCTTGAGCAAGTATAATGCTTCTATAGACTGCCGCAAGAGGAAAGTCAAGTTCACACCAGAAGCAGAACCTCCATTTGAGTTTATTGGAGACCCAAAGAGAAAGACAAAAAGGTTCTTATCTACCTTACAAGCTCAGAGAATGTTAGAGACGGGATGCTCTGGTTTTCTAGCTCATATAGTGGATGCAAGTCAAGGAGAAGGGTTGAAGAGAGAAGAAGTGAGGGTAGTCTGTGACTATCCTGAGGTGTTTCCTGAAGAGTTACCAGGACTCCCTCCCAATCGGGAAATTGAGTTTTAAATTGATTTGGCCCCAGGAACCAACCCAATTTCGAAGGCACCTTATCGCATGGCACCAACAGAACTGAAAGAATTGTAAGAACAATTGCAAGAGCTGCTTGACAAGGGTTTCATCCGCCCTAGTCATTCACCTTGGGGAGCTCCCGTATTGTTCATCAAGAAGAAAGATGGATTTATGCGAATGTGCATAGATTATCGAGCCTTGAATAAGGTAACCATCAAGAACAGATATCCCTTGCCAAGGATAGATGATTTATTCGATCAGTTGAAGGGAGCCATGATGTTCTCCAAAATAGATCTGCGATCAGGTTACCATCAACTCAAAGTGAAGGAGAGTGATGTGACAAGGACTGCTTTCAGTACAAAATATGGGCACTACGAGTTTGTAGTCATGCCCTTTCGAGTGACAAACGCCCCTGCGACGTTTATGGATCTAATGAATAGAGTGTTCAAGGACTTTCTTGACAAGTTCGTCATTGTCTTCATTTATGATATCCTAGTGTATTCAAAGACTCAGGAAGAACATAAAGAACACCTGAAGATAGTGTTGCAGACCTTACACCAGAGGGAGCTGTACGCCAAATTCTCAAAGTGAGTTTTGGCTTGACCAGGTGGCCTTCCTAGGCAACATCATTTCCAAGGAAGGTATTATGGTAGACCAAGCCAAGATTGAAGCAGTTAGTAACTGGAGTCGACCAAAGAATGCCAGTGAGATCAGAAGTTTTCTGGGTTTGGCAGGGTACTAAAGAAGGTTTGTAGAGGACTTTTCAAAGATAGCTTCTCCACTTACAGCCTTGACCAGAAAGAATAAGAAGTATGAGTGAATGAGGACTGTGAGCAGAGCTTCCTTGAGTTGAAGAGGAGACTGACCAGTGCTCCTATCCTTACAGTACCCGAAGGTGATAAGAGCTTTGATATATACAGTGATGCATCAAAGCTAGGACTTGGAGCAGTCCTTATGCAAGAAGGCAAAGTCATAGCTTATGCTTCCAGGCAACTCAAGGACTATGAAAAGAATTACCCCACTCATGATCTGGAGTTGGCAGCTATAGTCTTTGCTCTAAAGATATGGAGACATTACTTGTATGGAGTGCAGTGTAAGATTTATACAGATCACCAGAGTCTGAAATATTTCTTCACTCAAAAAGACCTCAATATGAGACAGCGAAGGTGGCTCGAGTTAGTGAAGGACTATGACTGTGAGATTCTTTACCACCCTGGTAAGGCAAATAGAGTAGCAGATGCACTGAGTCGAAAGACTGGTGCCACTTTGATGTCCTTATCAGCATTGGCACCACCATTACAGAAGGAGATAGTAGATTATGGAGTGGAGATTATTGAAGGACAGCTAGCCCTATTGACACTAGAGTCAACATTGCTTGAAGAGATACAGAAAGAGCAAGCTGAGGATTCTGATATCCAAAGGATCAAGCAAGAGGTGCAAGAAGAAGAGAGTAAAGAGTTTAAAGTATCTGACAGTGGGATACTCTATTATGGTGACCATTTGGGTGTCCCCAAGAATGAAGAGCTGAGAAAGAAGATTCTTGAAGAAGCCCATGGAACTCCCTACTCCATGCATCCTGGTTCTACCAAGATGTACCAGGACTTGAAAAGAAGATTTTGGTGGTCCGGAATGAAAAGAGACATAGCTAAGTATATCAGCACTTGCCTGACATGTCAGAGAGTTAAAGCAGAACACCAGAGACCAGGAGGTGTCCTACAGCCCATTCAGATTCTAGATTGGAAATGGGAAGACATAGCCATGTATTTCATAGTTGGTTTACCAAAGACAACTAATGGCTATGATGCTATTTGGGTGATAGTAGACAGATTGACCAAGTCTGCCCACTTTTTGGCAATCAGAGTGTCTTACATAATTGAAAAGTTAGCCCAATTATATATGCAGGAAGTGATCCGACTACACGGAGTCCCGAAGACCATTATCTCTGATAGGGATGGTCGTTTCACTTCACACTTTTGGGAGTGCGTACAGATAGCATTGGGCACCAAACTGAAATTCAGCACAGCTTTCCATCCTCAGACTGATGGACAGACAGAGAGAGTGAATCAGGTTCTAGAAGATATGCTCAGAGCTTGTGCATTGGACTTCAAGGGCAGTTGGTGCATGTATTTGTGTTTAGCTGAGTTTGCCTACAACAACAGTTACCAAGCCACTATTGGTATGGCACCCTATGAAGCTCTTTATGGTAGGAAGTGTAGATCTCCCCTCTGTTGGTATGAAGGAAGTGAGAAGAAGGAAATGGGGTCACAGACTGATCTTATAGATGATACTACAGAAGCTATAAAGAGCATCCGCCAGAGGATAGAGGCTGCTCAGAGTAGGCAGAAGAGTTACGCCGATGTACACCGTAGGCCGTTAGAGTTTGAAGTTGAGGATACAGTTTTCCTCAAAGTAGCTCCTATGAAGGGTGTGATGAGATTTGGCAAGAAAGGCAAGCTAAGTCCTCGATATGTAGGGCCCTACCCAATGACGAAAAGAGTTGGCAAAGTAGCTTATGAGTTGGAGCTACCCTCAGAGATGTCAGCAATACACAATGTGTTCCATGTCTCAATACTAAAGAAGCATATCCCAGATGCCAACCAAGTGATTGAGCCACAGATGGTACAAGTGCAAGAAGATCACAGTTATGAAAGTCGACCTATTCAAATAATAGATCGAGCAGATAAGAAGCTGAGGAACAAAGTGGTACCATTAGTGAAAGTCTTATGGCTGAATCAGAAGTATGAAGAGGCAACTTGGGAATCAGAAGATAACATGAGGCAAAGGTATCCAGAGCTGTTCTAAGTACGAGGACGAACTTTTTATAAGGTAGGGAGGATTGTAACACCCAATAATTTTCTGGTATTATTAGGGATTTTTCAGAATTTTCTAGCATTTTTCAGAATTAAAATAAAAAGAAAAAAATTAAAGGGTCGGGTGGGGATTGATCTCATGACCACGCGAGAAGTAAATCCTTAAGCAAGCTTGGCTAACCAGCTGGGCAAGGGTATCAAGCACAAAAAAAGATGAAGCAAAATAATATTATAGTTGAGTTAGCCCGTTTCATGAAGAGGTATTTAAACATCCACTTAAGTTGAGTTAAGACCCCATTAGGGCTTCGAGGAGGCCGCGCGAGCAAGGTGGGAGGCTGCGAAAAATAGGGAAGAAAAGGAGAGTTTTCTCCTCCTTCTTCTTCCTCTTGAAGTAGAAAACCTAGGGCTTCTTCCCTAGGGCCAAGGGTGAAGTTTTCTTGCAAAGGAAGAGGAAAAGAACCCTACGCTAGGAATTTCGAGATACTTAGTGAGTTTTCTTCAAGAAAAGAGTAAGTAGATCACTCACCTGCAATAGAAGTAGTTTCGCCATGTATTTCTCGTTGTAGAATCATGTTTGTGATCTAAGTGCATGCTTTAAGATTATGGTTTTTCTTATTTGTGTGTTTTAAGTTCCTAAAGAATACATGTTTTATCATAGAATATGAATTGGAGTAAGTTTTTGTGTATGTGACCTAAGTATGACAAGAGTAAGTTCTTGAAAAGTCCCAAAAAGGAGTTTTGGGGTTAAGGGCACGCAAGGTGCTCGATGAAAGTTCCAAGTAAGAAAAGGTAAAGGTTTATAGTGCAAGATTTATGAAAAAGAAAGTTAGCTTGATAAATACAAGCATTATGAGTAAGAAAGTCCCAAAAATGAGTTTTGGGGTTAAGGGCACGCAAGGTGCTTGATGAAAGTTCCAAGTAAGAAAAGGTAAAGGTTTATAGTGCAAGATTTATGAAAAAGAAAGTTAGCTTGATAAATACAAGCATTATGAGTAAGAAAGTATTTTACTTTTGTAAAGTGACATGTACCGGGCAAATGAGAGGCCCACAGAAAGTAAGAAAGAAGCTCTAATAGGGTGCGGTGGCTAGCTACCCCGAAACCTATTAGGGATGCGCGCATTGGTACACTGATACCAGGTACAGTGTCAAGACCTGAGAAAGTTGATTATTATTTTGAAGTATATGAGTATATGTAAGTGTTTTCAGTTTAAGCACATGTTTTGCTATGTATGTTGACATTGTTATGTTACAAGCATGTTAAAGAGCAAGAGCAAGGAAGTTTGTGGTTTAAAGTATGGAAATGCATAAGTAGCAAGTCTCAAAAGAAATTATGAGCATGTTAGATTTGCAAATGTTTTAGTGCTAGTAAATGTTTTCAAGCATGATTGAGCATGATAAGTATATGAAAGTTTCCATGTGTAAGTATTTCAAAGTGCATGTGTTTTGAAGCAAACATTATTTGAAACGAGCATGTTTATCATTGATCGCATGGATTTGTGAGTTAGGATTTACTTACTAAGCAAATCGCTTATTAGTTGCATTTCCTTTTATTGCAGACAAAGGTAAAGAAAAAGCATAAGCTAGGGAGGCGAGCGGGACTTGCATTGATGTTCAGTGGCGGCGGAACCGTGGAAGAGATCGTCGGGTTAAGTCTTGTAGAACATGTGTTTTGGTGTTTTGAATTGGTAGAATGAATGACTTTGTTTAAACCTTACATAGAGACAAAGTTGGGTACAAACTCTAGTCTAGAGTTCATATATTTTGATAGCTTATTTACTTTCGCAAAGATCCTAATTGCAAATTTATGAGGTTGTTTTGGGTTGCTAAAATGTTTATAAAACTAGTATAGAGTATAGAAATGGAGTTATGTCTTTGTATGTCTTAAAAGTATATGAATTATGGAGCTTTGGAAATGGTTTTCAGGTCTGAAATGCAGGTTTTCAGGCGTGCCAGTCGACTTGTTTAGAACCAGTCGACTGGCCTATCGAACAAAAAGTTTTTGTTCGATGCACCAGTTGACTGCCAAGAGGCCAGTCGACTGGTGTCGGGCACAGAAAGTTTCTGTGGCCGATACCTGTCGACTGGCTATATAGCAGTCGACTGGTACCATTAAAAAGAAAGTGTTGTAGGGCAGATGGTTAGTGCTTCTCTTTTACAACGAAGAAGTCTAGGGGTCAAATCCTTGCAAAGTAAAGAAAATGAAAGTATTTTTTTTTAAAGGGAAAAAATTCAGAGCAAGTTAATGGAAGCCAAGTAGTTGTAACTTAAGGCTAAGAATAAGGTAAAGTTAAGGTTAAGTGAAAGTGATGCCCGCCTTTAGGAAGAGGAAGAGGAGTTAAGGCAGGCCGTCACATTTGGAGCTCTTGGTGATCTCGGATCGTGGTGGATCATCGCCCACACGATGTCCACGAAGGGTGAGTCATAAGGTAGAAGATCGCGAGGTGATCGGAAAGGTATATCTTTTCCTACGCTCCTTTGATTAACCGTATGTCATTTATGTGCCATGATCATATGTCTCGTCATTTTATGTTTGATAATTTATTATTTTGATTCCATATCATGATGAATAAATTGTTAACTAGACCCCGACCATAAACACAAAAGTCGGCGATCAACTCCTCGCCTTTTCCGCGATCGAATGGTCGAGCAAATTACAAGGCCGATTTTGGTAATTGGCTAAGTTGTGATTTGGATCGTTCGATATGGCACGAGACGGTTGATAGGAGGTGGGTCTCCATTCAGATTAAATTTTAATCCATAGATATGGAGAGGTCTCTCAGATTGACCGAGTATTCGCCTGGGAAACCCGCCAAGCCATACCCAACAATTGGTATCAGAGCTGAGGTTTCCGGCTTTGTGTGTTTAGGATTGGTTAAATTGTGCTTTTTCATACATATTATTTTCCTGGATGATGTGTGGATGTGCGTAGGCTAACTTTGTGTTACAGGCACGAGATTCCAACTTCATGGCCAAATATGTGTTGTGTGATTGATTTGTAAATTTTTGTAATTAATTAATCCTCGGGGTTGACGAGGCTAGGTATTTAATTTTTTTTGTAATTAAATACGGCACATGGTTAGCCGAATTATTTATTTACAGTTGATCTAGATTTCATGTACACTCCTTCGTGGAGTATAGGATTGATGATGTAAATAATTAGCTATTTATTTCGGCTCGGAGATCCCTCGAGGTAGCTTGCACAGAAGGAAGGGAGGAACGGACGAAGTGATGACACGACTGGAAGCGCATTAGAGACCAAGGGCCATGAAAGTTGGAAAATCTAGGATTTTCTTTATGTTTTTTTTTTCATGATATTGGTTGTGTGCTTGGTTGTGTGGTTGTGCTAGTAAAATTCCTTGAGATAAATTACTAAGTGGGAGAGGGACCCTAAGGGTCCCTTGACCTCCATTGCAATCTGATATGTGATACGAACAAGCCCGCGCGTTGGCTTTGAGTGTCTTCCTCCATAACAGATAGGCTTGTTCTGAGGATCACAAGGTCAGAAAAGATTATAGGGGATTATTAAAGAGTGTGTGCACTTCCCCAACGGAAAGCACATAATCCTAAATAATTCCCTTAGTGTCGTGCAATGGTATACACTTAGATACAATTATTAGTATCCTCCCCAACGGAGTCACTGCTAATAACTTGTAGGGCCAAAGTTGACCAACTATTAGTCTTACTTGTCAAAAAGTTAGGTTGACAAGATAGTAAGACTAATGGGTAAAACCTTCTCTAACGAATGTAGAGTTTGTATACGTCCACACTAACGTGGCATGCAAATTCTCGGTGTTTGAGATGTTGGTTGATTTCGAAAATTAATTGTTTTGAGGAATCAATTTATTTTCGATTTCTAAAGTAGTGTATGTTGTGATTCTCAGGATTTTCATAATGGCTTTTACTCCACTAGCAACAATTCTTAAGGACAACAAACTTACTGGTCCAAACTACATAGACTGGAAGAAGAACCTTGACATTGTCCTCACTGCTGAAGAGTACAAATTTGTACTCTTCGAGGAATGTCCGAAAAAGCCTAGAGACGATTCTAGTGAAGGGCATAAGGAGCCTTACAAGAAGTGGGACAAGGCAGATGAGATGGTGCGGTGCTACATTCTGGCATCTATGTCGAATGTGCTGCAACATCAGCATCAGGTGATGCCCATTGCTGGTGACATAATGCTGAACCTTAAGGAGCTCTTCGGACACCAGAATTGGGCAGCTAGGTAGCTGACGATGAAAAATATGATGACGACCACTATGGTCGAAGGGACACCTGTTAGGGATCATGTCCTGAAAATGATGACCCACCTTAATGAGATTGAGGTGCTTGGAGGAGCTATCGATGGGGAATCCCAAGTCGATTAATACTCCAATCTCTGCTTAGGAGTTTTGATCAGTTCCGACTCAACTATAACATGAATAAGCATGAGTATACGTTGGGGGAACTCCTTGGAGAACCTCAGGCGGCAGAGGGCCTCTTTCGTCAGAACTCATAGGCCTTAGATACTCAAAAGGTTTCTACTTCTATGTCGAAAGGCCGGAAGAAGAAGAAAGGGTTTAATAAGGCAGTAGTATTGCCAGGACCCCGGACTGGCGTGAAGAAGTTGAAAGGCAAGTGCTTCACGTGCAAGCAAACTGGGCACTGGAAGGCGAACTGCCCCCGTCGATAAAACAAAGGTATTTCTTCAGCCATAGTCGTTGAAACATGTTTAGCGGTGCTATCTACAGTACCTGGTGAGTAGATACAGGAGCCACCGACCATGTCTGCAATACTCTGCAGGTGTTCCAGGAAACCTGACGGCTAGCTAATGAAGAAATTATGGTCTACATGGGTGATGCTACAAGAGTGGCAGTGGTTGCAGTGGGAGTTTTTTATTTGTCTTTTGAGAGAAATAAAGTGTTAGTTCTGAGAGATTGCCTTTATGTACCCTCATTTAGAAAGAATTTAATTTCAGTTTCTAAGTTGTTTAAGGATGGATATTCTGTTACTTTTGATAATAAGGTTGTTATTAAAAGAAATAGAGAGACTATCTGTTCGGGTACAATGGTCGGCAATCTGTATACTCTAGAACCAATAACTCTCACGATGCATACTGAAGCAAATAGCTCATCATCTAACTCAAATAAGAGAAAGGAGCCTTCTAAGATGAACCAGACGTATCTTTGACACCTTAGGCTTGGTCATATTAACCTTAGTCGGATTTAGAGGTTGATAGCCGATGGGCCCCTGGGTTCATTGGTGGTGGAGGATCTCCCGACCTGTGAGTCTTGCTTAGAAGGTAAAATGACCAAGAGGCCTTTCAAGGCTAAGGGGTATAGGGCCAAAGATGTGTTAGAACTGATTCATTCTGATCCGTGTGGCCCTATGTCAATCCAGGCTAGAGGTGGCTTTGAATACTTCGTCACCTTCATTGACAATTATTTAAGGTATGGATACATTTACCTGATGCGCCGCAAGTCTGAATGCTTTGATAAGTTCAAAGTGTTCAAGGCTGATATGGAGAAGCGTCAAGGTAAAGGCATCAAGACACTACGATCAAATCGTGGTGGCGAGTACCTCTTTGGAGAGTTTAGGACCTTCCTATCAGAAGCTGGGATTCAGTCCCAGCTAACTGCACCCGGTACACCCCAACAGAACAATGTTGCAGAAAGAAGGAATAGGACTCTTATGGAAATGGTTAGGTCAATGATGAGCTATTCAGACTTGCCTGATTCATTTTGGGGATATGCTCTAGATACAGCTGCGTATATTCTGAATATGGTACCATCTAAGTCAGTCCCTTCTACTCCAATAGAATTATGGACTGGGCGAAAGCCTAGTCTAGGACATATTCGGATTTGGGGTAGTCCAGCACATGTGCTGAAGGGAGATACTGATAAGTTGGAATCTCGGACAGAAGTACGCTTGTTTATGGGCTATCCTAAGGGAACGAAGGGTGGTCTGTTCTATAGTCCTAAGGATCAGAAGGTGATCGTGAGCACGAATGCCAGATTCTTAGAAGGGGACAATGTAATGAACCATAAGCCCAAGAGTAGACTAATGCTTGAAGAGTTAAAGGGGACGTTCCGACTTTAGGACCAATTGTACAAGAGGACACACCACAAGTTACTGCACCGCGTGTCACTCAGGATACACAGGTAGTACCTCGTCGCAGTGGGAGGGTTGTCAGACAGCCTGAAAGGTTCATGTTTTTGGTAAAATCTTCGGACTTGGTCCCTGGTAAAAATGAACCGGATCCCTGGACCTATGACGAGGCCCTCCAAGATAAGGATGCAGATTCTTGGCAAAGGGCAATGAACTCCGAGATAGAATCTATGGATTCTAACCATGTCTGGTAGCTAGTAGAACCACCCAATGGTGTAAAACCATTGGATGCAAGTGGATCTACAAGAGAAAGAGAAGATCAGATGGGAAGGTTGAGACCTTCAAAGCTAGGCAGGGTATCGATTATGAGGAGACATTTCCGCCGGTAGCTATGCTTAAGTCGATCCGGATTCTCTTATCGATAGCAGCTCACATGGATTATGAGGTATGGCAGATCGACGTCATGACAGCTTTCCTTAACGGAAGTCTTGAGGAGACCATCTACATGCGGCAATAGGAGGGGTTTATTGCAAAGGGCAAAGAGCATCTAGTGTGCAAGCTTAATCGATCCATTTATGGATTATTGCAAGCTTCAAGATCTTGGAACATCCACTTTGATGAAGTGATCCAGTCATATGGATTTACTCAAAGCCTGGATGAGTCATGTGTATACAAAAGATGTGACGGAAACGTCGTAGTGTTTCTTGTACTGTACGTAGATGACATTTTGTTAATTGGCAACAATATCAAAGTGTTATCAGATGTAAGGGTCTAGCTATCAAAGCAGTTTGATATGAAGGTCTTGGGAGAAGAGGGACGCATCCTTGGGATCAAGGTCATAAGGGATCGCCAGAAAAGATTGTTGTGCTTATCCCAAGCTTCATATGTTGACACTGTCTTGTCTCGTTTTAGCATGGAAAACTCCAAGAAGGGTTTTCTACCCTTTAGGCATGGAGTTCCCCTATCCAAGGAGATGTGTCCGAACACATCAAAGGAGATAAAGGAAATGAAGGCGGTTCCTTATGCTTCAGCAGTAGGAAGTCTCATGTATGCTATGTTGTGCACGAGACATGATATCTGTTTTGTCGTGGGCATGGTTAGCAGATATCAGGGTAACCCTAGATAGGCACATTGGACCGCGGTAAAGCATATATTGAAATACCTAAGACGGACTAGGGATTATATGCTGGTTTACCGGGCAGACCAATTAGTCCCTGTGGGTTATACAGACTCAGATTTCTAGTCAGATAGGGACAAAAGTATGTCTACCTTAGGGTTTGTGTTTACTTTAGGAGGTGGAGCCATTGTTTGGAGGAGTGTCAAGCAGAAGTGAGTGGCGGACTCCACCATGGAAGTTGAATATGTGGCAGCCTCTGAGGTAGCCAAGGAAGCTGTATGGCTCAGGAACTTCATCATGGACTTGGATGTGATTCCTGATTTGCCCAGATCTATCACAATCTTTTGGATAACAGTGATGCAGTTGCAAACTCCAAGGAACCACGAGCCCATAAGGCGAGTAAACACATAGAGCGCAAGTACCACCTGATATGAGAAATCGTAAAGCGAGGAAAAGTGGTTATCGCCAAGATTGCATCAGATGACAACCTGGCAGATCCTTTCACAAAAGCTCTTCCAGCTAGAGCTTTTGATAGGCATGTGGAGGATATGGGAGTCAGATGCATGGCAGTGGGAGAACAACGGTGACTTTAAGTATAAGTGGGAGATTGTAAGATGTGTATACTGAAAGACATGAGTTTCTTTATATGAACGTCTTTATTATGAAAAGAGAATCACAACTACACTAGGTGCTTGTTTACATTAGTACACGCATGAAGTCCAATTACTTTGCATTATAGATAATATGGTGTGTGGTGTCACACGGAAGATCATGTTAGCAGTTCCTTGTTTAGTATAAATAAGAGGCCCACAACTGAGATGGAATTGGACAACCGATCAGGATGGTTGTAGTGTAATTAGGTGTGATTGGTCTTGACTATAGAATTACACTAATGTGCTATGAGTACATTGAGCAGGACCAAAACCCGAGGTTATCCAATTTTACTTACTCAATAATTGGATAGGACCTCAGTTTATATTATGGAGTACGATCCCTTAATCCCTAAATAATATCGGCATATATTATTAATTATTATTTCTTTGATTTACCAATGGGTGAGATCTATTCTGTTAGATCGATAGGCCCGATAAGTTGGGAGATAATATTAATAATATGATGTGCCGATGATTATTGACGGAATCCGTGTCCTAGTGAGTCAGGATGATGATGCCCCCTTGATGAGCTCAAAAGGTTCATCGTGCTAAACCCTACAGGTGGATTTGATCCGGCACGATGATAAGGTTGAGTGGTACTAGTCAAGGACCCAGAGGTTAATTAATTTAAATTATCAGTAATTTAATTAATTAACAGGCATTCGAGATCTTAAACACAGGAGGATGGATGACTCATAATATGTGGAGCCCATATGAAAATATGGGGGTTGGTGAGGAAGTTCAATTAAGATCCTTTAGTGGAATGGATCTTAATTAGTGGATAGGGTTTAGATCCATTAGTGGGTCAAGATCCAACTCCTCCTCTTGGTCCCTACCTTAGCCCTATAAATACCCTATGAGATCAAGAAACCAAGGAAAAAAATTCAATCCAATTGGAAAACCCTTGGCCTCTCTCTCTTTTCTCCCTCTCATCCTCTCTCCTAGGGCGCCGACGCACACCAAGGAGAGGGAAACCTTTCTCTTCTTCTTCTCTCCATCATCTCTCTTTGCGTTGGCTGCTAAGGAAGGAGGGAAGGTCTCCTCTTCGGCTGGTGGCTGGAGCATGTGAGAAAGAGAGAGGAGAGTGGTCGACGGCGTGGAGAAGCGGCGCTAGGTCGCCGGCGGTGAGGGAGAGGTCTAGAGTCATTGGCAGCAGGTTTGGGAAGAGGAAAACACTTCTTCTTCCTTCCTCTCAGTCTTCCTTAGACTCCTCGGCCTCTGTTGGACGGAGTGCAGGTGGCTGACGGGCTTGGCTGGCCGGCGGCGCACGCGTGGAAGAGGGAGGATGCGGCGGCGCAAACCCTAGAGGCTAGGGTTTGCGGCTAGGGTAAGGAAGAGAGGATTTTGGAGCTCTTGGTGATCTCGGATCATTGTGGATCATCGCCCATATGACGTCCGCGAAAGGTGGGACATAAGGTAGAAGATCGCGAGGTGATCGGAAAGGTATATCTTTTCCTACGCTCATTTGATTAACCGTATTTCATTTATGTGCCACGATTGTATCATTTTATGTTTGATAATTTATTATTTTGATTCCATATCATGATGAATAAATTGTTAATCAGACCCCGACCATAAACACAAAAACCGGCGATCAACTCGTTGCATTTTCCGCGGTCGAACGGTCGAGCAAATTACAAGGTCGATTTTGGTAATTGGCTAAGTTGTAATTTGGATCGTTCGATATGGCACGAGACGGTCGATGGGAGATGGTTCTCCATTCGGATTAATTTTTAATCCATAGATGTGGAGAGATTTCTCAAATCGACTAGATATTCGCTTAGGAGACCCGCCAAGCCATACCCAACATCATCGTCTGATTCCGAGTCTAAGTCAGACTCGGGTACTAGTTGAGGCTTCATCTTCTGAGTCCTTCCTGGAGTTTTACTTGCAACAAACGCAATACTCTTCTCGACCAATGTAGTATTAGTTTGTTCGTGTAATTCTAGTTCAGAAAATAATTCATTGAATTTAATTTCTAAAAGATTCTTGGAAACCTTGTAGTCATACACCATAGATGCCCACAGTGTGTTCCTCGGGAACGAGTTTAGGGTATACCTTATTAGGTCACGATTTTCGACCTTGTGACCTATGGTGTGCAACTCATTCATTAGCTCCTAGATCCTTACATGGAGCTGTGCTGCTGATTCACCGTCATGCATCTTTATTGTGTAGAGTCTGTTGAGTAGCAGATCTCTTTTACTGATTCGCGTATCAGACATGCCTTCGTATAGTTCAATCAGCTTGTTCCAGAGCTCCTTCGCGCTGCTGAAGGGTCCGACGTGGTTCAACTCTTCTTTAGTCAGACCATATTGTAATGTCTGTGTAGCTTTTGCGTCGGCCTCGATCTTCTTCTTGAGTGGACCGTCCCACTCAGTGCAGCCATGCACTACGCCTTGTGCGTTCTTAGGGATCTCTAGTCCGGGCTGGATGATAATCCACATGTCCACCTGAGTTTTCAGGTAGACTTCCATCCTACTCTTCCAATAGGAGAAATCTTCTCCGCTGAAGAGAGGTGGTCTGGCGGTGATATATCCTTCTTGCATGGCCATTTACTTTTTAAATTGAAAAATTTACAAAAAACTTGTCCCAAGACTAAGTCTTGGATTAGTAGTGCGGCAGAAAAAATAGTAATAAGAAAAAATCGAGTGGTGTTGCACCAACCTCGATAAACGAATAAAATTCCGAACAAAAAGATTATTTTAAAAAGCAAAAAATATTCCGAAAAAATGCTCAACTAGTGGTTGCACCAGATTTGAGCCACCCGCTCTGATACCACTTGTGGGATCGTTTAGAATCGATAGAGGGGGGGGGGGTGTGAATATCGATAGACAATTTTTTGGAAAAATGACAGCAATTTCACAGGAAAAATTCAATGCTAACACTTCAATTTTTTATTTGGTTCGGAGTCGCGATCGACTCCTAGTTGAGGCTTCATCTTCTGAGTCCTTCCTGGAGTTTTATCTGCAACAAACACAATACTCTTCTCGACCAATGTAGTATTAGTTTGTTCGTGTAATTCTTGTTCAGAATATAATTCATCTAATTTAATTTCTAAAAGATTCTTGGAAACCTTGTAGGCATACACCATAGATGCCCACAGTGTGTTCCTCGGGAATGAGTTTAGGGTATACCTTATTAGGTCACGATTTTTGACCTTGTGACCTATGGTGTGCAACTCGTTCATTAGCTCCTAGATCCTTGCGTGGAGCTGTGCTGCTGATTCGCCGTCATGCATCTTTATTGTGTAGAGTCTGTTGAGTAGCAGATCTCTTTTACTGATCCGC
This sequence comes from Boesenbergia rotunda, assembly GCA_024364735.1. Taxonomy (NCBI): domain Eukaryota; kingdom Viridiplantae; phylum Streptophyta; class Magnoliopsida; order Zingiberales; family Zingiberaceae; genus Boesenbergia; species Boesenbergia rotunda. The sequence goes on from JAGFNQ010005094.1 coordinate 128,339, forward strand.
GTATCAAACATACCTTCGTATAGTTCAATCAGCTTATTCCAGAGCTCCTTCGCGCTGCTGAAGGGTCCGACGTTGTTCAACTCTTCTTTAGTCATACCACATTGTAATGTCTGTGTAGCTTTTGCGTCAGCCTCGATCTTCTTCTTGAGTGGACCGTCCCACTCAGTGTAGCCTTGCACTACGCCTTGTGCGTTCTTAGGGATCTCCAGTCCGGGTTGGATGGTGGACTTCCATCCTACTCTTCCAATAGGAGAAATCTTCTCCGCTGAAGAGAGGTGGTCTGGCGGTGATATATCCTTCTTGCATGGCCATTTACTTTTTAAATTGAAAATTTTACAAAAAACTTGTCCCAAGACTAAGTCTTGGATTAGTAGTGCGGCAGAAAAAATAGTAATAAGAAAAAATCAAGTGGTGTTGCACCAACCTCGATGAACGAATAAAATTCCGAACAAAAAGAATATTTTAAAAAGCAAAAAAAAATCCTGAAAAAAATGCTCAACTAGTGGTTGCACCAGATTTGAGCCACCCGCTTTGATACCACTTGTGGGATCGTTTAGAATCGATAGAGGGGGGTGTGAATATCGATAGACAATTTTTTAGAAAAATGACAGCAATTTCACAGGAAAAATTCAATGCTAACACTTCAATTTTTTACTTGGTTCGGAGTCGCGATCGGCTCCTACTCCAAGGCCCACGGTCTTTGTTCGTTTACGATGGACAATTCTATATTCCGAGAAAATCTTACAAGTTTGAAATCGAATACAGAATTTAAAGAAAATACATCAATATAAAACTTTATACCGACGACCAGAGAAGATTGAAATCAGAACCGCGGGTCATCGTTGGCACATGAGTCATGAGCACGGATCGTTTGGAGAATAGCGCATGAGAAAAATCGTTGGAAGCAGTTGTGTTCTGAAGCAAGGGGGTGAACCCTTTCATATAGTAGTCGTTTGGGCGCCTGTGTTGAAGGGGGCGCCTTACACGTGGCCTTCCCTGCGCGAAACTCCATCCGCAAACTTGGCCATCGCTTATCCCTTCAACTGGGGCGGCTGAGCTGACTGGGGCACCTGTATCAACACAGGTGCCTCAGATGCTGACGTGGAGGCTTGCTTCGAGGTGGCTTGGAAACACCCTTGTCAGGGGCGCCTGTCACAATACAAGCGCCTGTTCAAACAGGCGCCTGACCTCATTCAGGCGCCTGGGAGCAAGAAACTTTCATCCTTTGATCCTACAACCAGGGTTAGTTCCAAAACACAAAGAACAGACAAATAATATATTGTTAAGCATAATTAATAGCCGGAGCTGTCTTGATTCTGACTTTGGGATTCCATAATGAAACCCTAGGTCGAACCGACGCCTAGTGTTCCCTCTGTAAGATGTGTATACTGAAAGACATTAATTTCATTATATGAACATCTTAATTTTGAAAAGAGAATCACAATTACACTAGGTGCTTGTTTACATTAGTACATGCATGAATTTCAATTACTTTGCATTGTAGATAACATGGTGTGTGGTGTCACACGGAAGATCATGTTATCAGTTCCTTGCTTAGTATAAATAGAGGCCCACAACCGAGATGGAATTGGACAACCCATCGGGATGGTTGTAGTGTAATTAGGTGTGGTTGATCATGACCATAGAATTACACTAGTGTGCTTTGAGTATATTGAGCAGGACCAAAACCCGAGGTTATCCAATTTATACTGACTTGATAATTGGATAGGACCTCAAGATTATATTATGGAGTACGATCCCTTAATCCCGATATAATAACGGACATATATTATTAACTATTATTTCTTTGATTTACCAATGGGCGAGATCTATTCTATTAGATCGATAGGCCCGGTAAGTTAGGAGATAATATTAATAATATGATGTGCCGATGATTATTGACGGAATCTGTGTCCTGATGAGTCAGGATGATGATGCCCCTTTGATGAGCTCAAAAGGTTAATCGTGCTAAACCCTACAGGTGGATTTGATCCGGCATGATGATAAGGTCGAGTGGTACTAGTCAAGGATCCAGAGGTTAATTAATTTGAATTGTTAGTAATTTAAATTAATTAACGGGCATTCGAGATCTTAAACACGGGGGGATGGACGACTCGTAATATGTGAAGCCCATATGAAAATATGGGGGTTGGTGAGGAAGTTCAATTAAGATTCTTTAGTGGAAAGAATCTTAATTAATGGATCAGGTTTAGATCCATTGGTGGGCCAAGATCCCACTCCTCCTCTTGGTCCCTACCTTAGCCCTATAAATACCCAAGGAGATCTTGATAGAAAGGCTTGATTAATCACACAACAACTCAAGGCTTCTCTCTTTTCCTCACCATCTCCTTCTCTCTCCTAGGTCACGGCAAGAAGAGGGTGTTCCCTCCTTCTTTTCTTCTTCTCCTCACAACCATTTGGTGGCTAGCCTCTACTAGACAAAGGGGGAGATCTTCTCTCCCTTTTGTAGTGAGCGGCGAAGAGGGAAGAGGTGTTGGCGGCCGGTGGGAGGCAGCGCAAGGAGATTGGGTGGCGGTGCCGCAAGCTTGAGAAGGGGATGTTTTTGCCCGCCGATTGAGTTAGGAAGGAAGGGCTCTCTCTCCTTCTTCTTCTTCTTCAGATTCCTCTCGAGGGCTGCTGGCTGGCCGGGAGGCTTGGGTGGCTTTTATTGGCCGACGGCTCAAAGGGAGAGGGAAGGGTGGCCGGCGGTGAAAACCCTAGTTTAGGGTTTTCTTGGCTTGTGAAGAAAGTGTTCAATTGGTGGTCTCGGTGATCTCGGTTCGCGGTAGATCTGTAGCACCCCGCCTTCTCTACCTTAGACGGACCGTTACTTTGTCTACTTCTTGACTCTAATGCACGACTAAGAATGCGGAAATCTTTTTTTTTTTTGTATTTAAATCTATCTAAGAATGATATTCTAACTTTAATAGTCATGCATGATACAATGGCACACTTCCTTTCTCTAACATTTGTAAAGAAAATACTTATTGGAACTTTAGACTAGAGTTTGTACCAAACTTAACTTCTAACCATTTAAACTCATCACACAAGGCTCTACAAAATATTGCTAAAGCATTATGGAATATGAATGCAACTATTCTAAGCATATTTAAGGCAATAAAAACTTAATTCAAAAGGAGACTAACAACATCTTGGCACATGCATCAAATAGATAGAATGTAAATCTTACTTTCCTACCGAATTTACAAACATTTTAAGCACAATTAGGACTTAGTCCAAAAGGGAATAATAAGCTCAAGAATAAGTCTAAAGTTTAATGTACCAACATGCTAAACTACTCATGCCCTTGCTCATCTAGTGCATTCACAAAAGTATGCATACTAATTGAAATGACATGGAATCTTCATTCTACCAAATTGAGCATGTAAAACTATCCGAAGCATAAATGTTTAATAAACTCCATAACACAATGAAACCTTAAACATTGCATTTCAAATAAGCTAAACTGTCTCGTCCCAAGGACCTCTCCAAGGTCAGCCACCACACACACGTCGCTCAGCACCGCCTCGTCGCCTTCCTTCAGAATTGCTTGCCTTTACCTTTGCCTGCAGTAAGAGGAAATGCAACTATTAAGTATAAAGCTTAGCAAGTACTATCTAGCTCACAAAATCTCGAAATGTGCAAGCATGCTTTTTAAACAATGTGAAATCACATGAGATACTTTTATGCTTAAAAGAAACACTAAAACATGTATAACTCAAAACATGCATACTCAAGCATTAATACATCTTAGCTCACTTTTTCTTGGCTTAGCTTGAAACTTTTGTAATTCTTTAATTTTAAATCTTTCTTTAACTTTTAGAAAATTCTACTAAAGCATATACTTGAAAATAATAACTCACTTGGATCCACTTAAGACGTAAGTACCATCTTATGCGCGTTCCCTAAAAGGTTGGGGTAGCGAGCCACCAATCCTAATAGAGCAGACCTTGGTCTACCAGGGCCAAGACCTTGGAATTGGACACCTGGATTTCTTTAACGACGCCCTTGGACGCCGGGTACTGGCCTTAGAAAATAAAATACTTACTTTTTCTTATCTTGAATGCCTTGGCATTTTCACGAGCACCTTGTGTGCCCAAATCCCTAAGTCTTAACTTTTGGGGATTTCTTAAGGCTTTGGCCTTTTCTTTTCTTATCTTCATCTTCTCTTTTCTTTTCTCATAAATTTTCATGGACCCCAACCTCATTTATGAACAGCTATTAGTACACATTAACACATTAATATACTCTAATAGCGACCTTTACGAGCTCAACTATGTCATCTCTAAAAAGTCTGCTCTCAAAAATAAAGATAACTCGTACATAGATAAATTATATAAACTACTTACAATAAAACGTTCTTACTCTGTAAATCTAGCTACACAAGCTAATAAACTACGCTGAAGAACAACATAATAATTGCATGCAAAATCAAAAACAAAAGGGAAATTTCATTTTTAACTTTCTAACGGGGGAAAACTTGTGGAAAACCACCTCTTACTGCAGGTGAGCAGTACTTACCTTGATTTCTTGGACTTACAACCGAAATTAGACGACTAGGGCTCGGGTGAAACTTGAGATCTCTACGAACCGTCCGCGCCTACGTGTTCTTCTCGTCGAGACGAGCGAAACGCCCCGACCCCCTTGAGATTCCCTTAGCCGGCGCCCCTTAGGAGAGGAGAGGAGGAAAGAAAACCTAGGTTCCCTTTTGTTTTCGCCGCCCCTCCCTCGCCCCCTTCTCGCACGCAGCCGAAAATTCTCCTCCCAGGGATTCACGTGACTTAAGCGGGGTTTAAATACCTCTTCATGAAAAAAAACGTAACTACTCTATTAAATTATTTCTCTCCACCTTTTGTTGTGCTTGATACCCTAGCCCAGCCGGTCACTTGCGCGCCCTTAAGGGCTTGCTCCTCCTGTGGTCGCGAGTTCGAACCCCCTGCTGCCCTTTAAAGTTTTTCTTTTTTTAAAAATACTAAACGGACTCGGAAAATTCAATAAAAATATTCTAA